>CM046851.1:26161181-26761181 GCA_025618425.1 Heliocidaris tuberculata | reverse complement strand
TCACGGAACGTTTTTTTTAATTTAACGAATGGGTCATATGTAAATGTTTTGAGACTTATTAATTTGAACTTCTATATAAACTAACATTAGTGTATTACATGTTTGATCTGAATTATTTTTCTGTTTCCTCCAGATGTATCTGATGAACTATGGCTACCTCAAACAAAGCGATACGGCAAAGGGAGAATTAACGACAGAAGACGATATGGTGAAAGCTTTGAAACACTTTCAGTACATGGCAAATATCAATGAAACAGGTTAGATTTTTTGGGGTCACTTCTCCTTCTTAAAACTATTCTTCAAAAAGCCCCTTTTCAATTAATGCTAAATCCACTACTTGTAAGACTTTAAGAGTAAATGTAATCTCTTGTTCATTAATTCGTTAGAGGCTTAAAAAATGAAATGATGGCACAAAGCATACACACGCATATCCATAGGCTAACGGGCACAATTTTGCCATGGGGGCTAACTTGGCGCGCCCGATCAGTGAAAATTGTCAAAATTGAAAAGTGAATCGTCAGAAGGTACAGAAAATATTAAAACTGCAAACAGACCACCTCATTGCCCGAATATAAGATGATGTTTGCCCGAATACGAGGTCTCGGTTGCCCGATTATTGGTAATTTAAAAATCATGGGGGAGGGGTGGGCTGCACCCCAGCCCCCTCCACCATCCTTATACGATATTTATTATGGTTTGGTGTGATTTTTTTTATTTCTGGCTTTCCGGATCTGTAGACCACACATATCCAACTATTTCTTAAGGTATTCTTTAATCAGTTTCTCCATTGCATTGACTTAATTAATGTGTTCTTTAAAGAGAAAAATAAATTCTAAGGCTTACAGAAGTCTTAAATTTAAAAGCATTGAGAAAGCTGCATTGTAAGAATTTCCAATGTTTCGCTCATATACCAACTCTACTTATCATTCCATATTTCTTCTATGTGTCTTCTGTGGTCATAGACTTTAGTCAATTGGCCTCGGTGAAGGGCTATCGATCATTGTGTAATAGGAACCAACTGTGGTCTAATAGACTTGCAACAAACCCGGAAGTTTTAGTTCTTTGTTTAGTACTGCTTTATGATTCTCTTTGCCCCAACACCTAGAGCTGTCTAATTCCATGCTTGGGGTATATGGATGAGTGAACCGTGTATCACACTATTCACGCACAAGGAAATAACGATAAGGCTTGAATGAACCAAGCATTGATGCATTTCCTAGTGTATTGATGGTGGAATCTTTATTGAGATCTTCCTAATATCAATACACACGTAAACGATTTCACTAAAAACGAAGTGCGGTGATTTCTGGTCATGGCTGGGCGACGCGTAGAGGCCGAGCAGGAAAGTTTCTAAGAGGGTACCTCCCCCCCCCCCCCCCCCCCCACACACACACTGGAATAAGAAGACGTCACATTTTGAAGTACAATAAGAATTAAACTTTTAATTAGTCTAGCAATGCCCTTGACAAATTATATCTATACTCTCTTTAAAAAAAAAAATCGAGTGATCACTGACGTCACACCTCGGGGGAATGAAAATAGAGTGCAAAGAGAGTGAAACTCCACTCTTTCCCTTTTAGAGACCACTTGATAGTCACTCGATATTCACTCCTAAACAAGTGATCACTGACGTGACTCCCGGGGGAGTGAAAACATAGTGAAAATTCACTCTTTAAATATATATATATATATATATATATATATATATATATATATATATTATTTTGGAAGGCCTCGAATTTTTTTGAAATTCTGCATTTTGAGCACTTTTCATCCAAATCAAAGTCTGATCTTAATATCCACGTCTATTTTAGTTTCTCTTTATTGGGTTAGGCATTGTTAAATCATTAATAAGATACATTTAGTACGACTTTAAACAAAGGAGGGTATACACCCTGCCCTTTTAATATGTAAATGTTTCCCCCTCATTTTACAGTATAAAACCTTTGATTTCCGCTAGCGCTGCGGTTGACATACACATATATAGTATATGAAATCTATTGCAATATCATTTCACCATTTGGAATTTGCATTTTACAGCACTTCATCTAAATGAAAGTATGATCTTAATATCTACACCTTCTTCATTTTCTCGTATTCATGGTAATTGGGTAAGCCATTATTAAATCATCATTAATATATATATATATATATATATGTATTTTTTTTTTTTTTTTAATTTTTAATTTTATTTATTTATTTACTTACTTGTTTATTTATCAATTAATTAATTAATTAATTATTATTATTATTTTTTTTTGGGGGGGGGGATTTTCTAATCTTATTACGAACAATACCATTAGGCCTTTTCGCCTACGAAATGGGAAGGGGGGCTAGAGGGCTGCAGCCCCCCCCCCCCACCCCCATCGGAAAATTTTTAAATTACAAATATTTTTCAAACTTTCATCTCTAAATTGGGGTAGCGAGATTTTTTTAGTGGCTACAGAATTATACACAGTACACCAACAATGGATATCACAAAGAGCAAATAACATCACTCTCTTCGCTCCCTCCTAAAATTTAGAAGTTGAAAAGTTGATATTCGGTTAAGAGATGTCACCCCCCCCCCCCCCCCCCCCCCCCCCCCCACTCCTTCGACCATAACAGTTTTTAAAAAAAATATAATCCAGGTAAACTTGACAATAACACGATACGTATGATGCGAATGCCTCGATGTGGGATGCCAGACATGGTCGGTACCGGTTCACATGACGTCCGCAAGAAGAGATTCACCCTCTCACAACTGAAGTGGCCGTATACCGACCTGACCTACCGTATCGATGGGACTACGCCAGACCTTCCTGCAGCACAAGTCAACCAGATAATGGCTCAAGCACTAAAGGTCTGTGGTAGTGGAAACAGTGCCTTCGATAAATTATTTGAACGTGGGGGGGGGGGGGAATTCTACATATAAAGTAGTTGGAGATTTTCCAACAGGCCAGCGTAAAGAAAGAAACCTTCTAGATTGTTGAATTTGCAAAACACAATTATTACGGATATTAGACAATGACTAACAAAATAGATCTTATTCCCATATCTTTCATGCGATAATGTTGATATATTTCTACGCTCAAAGCTTTCACAGATGTCATGCATGAATTTGAATTATATATAGAACTCTATGAATATCTGTTTACACTTGTGAGATTCAGAATACCCCTACTAAAATCATGTCTATACTGATAATCCTGAACATGCTGACATTCAAATCCTGTTAGTCACAAAAAAAATATTTTTTGTATTTACATCTCATCATCATCATAACCACCACCACCACCACCACCACCACCACCACCACCACCATCATCATCATTATCATTGTCTCTCTCTCTCTCTCTCTCTCTCCCTCTGCCTATTATGTCTCTCATGTTTTCACTCTATTTTCCATTCAAGTCTCTCTCCTCTGATGTTATTCTCTCTCCCTTTCTGTAATACCACAATTTACACCCACAGGTATTCTCATGCTAGTTAAACTTGAGAGATAGAGACTTTAAAGGTAATAGACAGTTTGGGGAAGCCCTCAAAAACTTTTCGTGAGATTTGTTTGATTTTACTTGATAAATAGCAGGGTACTAATATAACTAAGATGCTGTGAAGTTTTTTCCTCCTCAAGTGAAATATTTATCGGATGAGAGGTGAAAAGTAATAAAAATCCCTGGTCCCCAAAAGAGGGGATATAAATTCAAACAACGGTCACATACATAACTCACATGAGGATTGCTGTGTGTTATAGAATACGCTACACATAGTGCGAAACGCTGGGTTTATTGTGTGGGGAACCTTCGGGTGGATATGGTCTTAGCATGAGGCAGTGAAAAGCTGTTGCCAAGCATATTTACACTAAAATTTGTTCGAAATCGTGAATGAAATGTTAAATAATCTTCTAAATGTGTCTTATGATAAAAGGAGAATAGTATGTGACTATGTTAGATAAGTTTCTTGCCAGTATTATTTTTGCTACCGAGACTGCCTATGAGCTTTAACCTAACAAACTAAGCAAACTTTTTCAATTCATTTGCTATGACCTGAAACCAATCTTTTTAATTCAATGCACCATTTAAAATTCTTTGGACATTATTTTTGTTTAAGATAATAAGCCTATATTGTTGTTCCATTATTAACTTGTTTTTTGTACTTGTTGTTTTCCCTATATAAATAAACATGGCTGCGAAAACGATTGCGATTAGAGAATAGAGCAAATCAATTGAGAAAGAACTACATAAAACACGTGACAAAAAGTCAACACATGTCAATTTCAAGGGAATGACATATTACATAATCCGACCATGATTATCTCTAGGGAATACAATTTTGTTATTGAAGATGGAGTTGAGTTGCAAAGAGTCTTTGCAATCGTGCTATACCAAATTTCTTTAATCATCTATATCTAGGCTTGGTCAGATGTGTCAGCGTTGACCTTCGCGCAGGTCGCTGCCGATCAGCCAGCCGACATCCTCATCGATTTCTTCGAGGCAGATCACGGTGACGGAAACCCATTCGACGGACCGGGTGCCGTGCTCGCCCATGCTTACTTCCCTAACCCCAACCCGATAGCTGGCGATGCTCATTTCGATGATGCCGAGACGTATACTGACAGAACACCGCAAGGTAATGACTGTTACTACATTTAGAGAGGCCACGGAGAATATTTTTTAAACAAATAAACAAAACCAAAAAACAAAAACAAAGAGCATAACATAGGATAGTGTAAATACTCGAAAAGAAGATTTCTGAGTAAATATACTAGGGTGACAAATAAGTAGCACTTTTTGTCCTCCAAATTAGAATAATTTCAAAATCAGTGATGATGTCTTATTTCATAAATAAGTATTTCAACAGCAAGAGGCTCAGCTTGATGAATAAAGTTCACTAATTGGGGATAAGGCAATGAGGAAAAGGTATTTAAAAAGTAGCAGCAAAATGAGGAGGGTCTGAAAAAGAATCCCTTTCAATGCAGGCTTCTATTTTTTCAGAAATGATGGTGTTCATAGTGTAACAAAAATATGAATTTTATGACAATTGTTATCACAATCAGGATTATTATGAAATAAAGAGCAGGTGAGTCGCTAGAGGGGGTATATATCGGGGAAATACTGTGTATGATTGAATCTCCTTGGGGGAAATACTGCTATACATATTTATCTGTTTGTGTGTGTGTGTGTGTGTGTGTGTGTGTGAAAACTGAAATTTCCTTGTCGGCATACTGTGTCGACCCTTTTTTTGCTTGTTTGGCTTATTTGCCTATTTTTGTTTTTTTCTGTCTGTTAAGTTTGTCTTGCGACCCCATCTCCTCCCCTCATTCATAGTTTTGTAGCAACATCACTGTGTCAACTCCATTTCCCGTTCATTTCAGCGTTGTTTTTTTTCATTTACCGTCCTAGGTATAAACCTCTTTCAGGTAGCAGCCCATGAGTTTGGTCACAGTCTAGGCTTGGGTCACTCCACCATTGACGCCGCTCTCATGGCACCCTTCTACCAGGGATATGTACCCAATTTTGAGCTCCACCCCGACGATGTGGCAGGCATCCAGGCACATTACGGTATGATAATGAACATGTTATTATTATTTTTAATTTCAGCTTTTCACAGTTGTAATTATCATCATGATGTAACCAAGGCTGCTTTCTTTGTAAGCCTGTCGGCTCCCTTATTTAACAGACAATTATTGCTGTAAACAGTAACTACCCTGCTTTCAAAGAGAGAGAGAGAGAGAGAGAAAATAAAATTAAACAAAGTAAACAAATCGATGAATAGTAAAGGAACAAGAATGAATGAATGAATAAATAAATGAATATTAAGAGGATTAACGCCGATGGCTGATTCGGGATGTTTCGACGGGGCACGGGTCTAAAAAAAAAATCATAGAGACAAACAAAGACGTATCGTGAGTCCAGCCATTGAGGGGGCCCTGGCATCATTGGGGGGCAATGGTCTAACTCGGAAAATTCAATGTGACTTTACGAGGCCAATGGTCAGGGGGAGGGTGCGGATAGGGGTTCTATCTTCTTCTTCTTTGCTCGTTTTTTTTTCCGCCGTTCGATAGAGGGGGCATGTGCCCCCCACTGCCCCTGTAGCTACGCCACTGGAGACAAAGTAACAGCAAATTAATGCCGCTGACAAGCAAAAGAAAAATAGCAAGTGTTGTGACATTACCGAATTAATGATGCTTGTAAAGAAAAAAAAATCAAAGGAAGAATCGAGAAGAAAATGAAAATATTAACAAATATAAAATATTATGAAAGAATGACGTACATCTCAATCAAATGACTGGTTGAGCGCGGTCATGTGACCAGGGCCCTCTTGCATAAAAAGTTGTGATTAAACGCAACTCAAAAAATTAAACGCAACTCGATTTTCAACCAATCAGGATCGCGTATTTGGGACTTGCCTTTAATTTTTTGAGTTGCGTTTAATCGCAACTTTTTATGCAAGAGGGCCCAGGGGTTGTATTCTGAGATTTATTTTATCTTGATTTTAGTGAAAAGATTTTAATTGTCATAACAAATTTCAAATTACAACATTTCATTGGTGTTTGCGCAGATGAATTCCGCGTACGCAGCCACTTTTGCGCAGGCATTAACCAATGATGCGCCATAAGCGTACATTTTATTATGACAATCAAAATTATTTCACTAAAATCAAGATAAAATAAATCTCAGAATACCACCCCAGGCTTTTATATTTCCTGTCGCGTAACCGCTCACGTTTTCTAATGACCGGTCATTAGACTTTTTAACGGCAGGCCTAATAATAATCTTTATCTACCTTTGAAAATTCAAGGTCAACTCTAGATTGATCAAATTTGGGATTAGGGTAATTGATCAAATTACCATGTTATAAAACAAAAAATACACATCATCAGTTTGTGTATTAATACAATCATTATCAAGGCTAAAGGCTTCAAAACATTCCAAACTATATTGGCTATCGCCTCGGTTGTTTGACTGTTCCAAAGGTGCAGCTTGTGTGAATAATTCTTATGAACGCCTTCTCTGATATGTATTATTTGTGAAGGCCTACTGTCACAGAACTATTAGCATCAGAACTGTAATAGATAATAAGAAAGACACCCCCTATCAACCCTCTTCTCCTTTCTATTTTTGTTTTATTGATCGCAGGACCGAATCCGAATACAGGTGGCGGCGGTGGTAATGGGGGTGATGAGGGACCTCCTGCCCCACCACCATTAGGGGACTGCATCTCTCAATTCACCGCTACCACTCAGACGGCCGATGGCGGTTTCTATCTTATCAATGGTAAATCGCGATGATGACAATAGTGGTTTTAGTGGTGGTGATGACGACGATGGTGGTGGTATTGTCCTTGCCTTCATGGTGACGTTGGCGATGTTTATAATGATGATGATGGTGGTGGTGGTGGTAATGTTGAGGATGATGATGGTGATGATGATGACGATATTAGTTAATGAGGAGCGGCCCACCACTGTGGTAGTGGTAATGATGTTGATAAGGGTAATGATGATGACGACGACGACGACGATGATGATATCAATGGTGTTAGAGGTGTTTTGCTGCTGCTGCTGATAATGATACTGATGATGCTGATGGTGGTGATAATTATGATGGAGGAGCATATTGTTACTATATTTTGTCGAATATGTGCCCGGTGTTGAGCCATTTTTAAAAAGAACTTTATACCTTATAAACTTATACCTTATACCTTATAAAAATAACATAAAATCATATGATCTTTCAAAATTTAAATATCTAGTTGCAATCACCTCATGTAGATACGTATGCTTTCCGAATCGGGCCGAACGGACTGGAAGCCGGTTATCCGAAGACGATTGCAACCGAATTTCCTGGATTACCCAACAACATCGATGCAGCGCTTTACTTTCCCGACAATAGCAAGACGTATTTCTTTAAGGTATTTAATACCCTTATTCTAACTTAATTATGTTTAAAAAAAGATTGTTTATAATTTTTTTGTGATCTAGATTTGTTTAAGATACGGTTCTTCAATAATGAAGACATTTATGACCCGGTCACACCAACGAGACCGACATCAGACCGACAACCGACCGAACCTAACATTACCTTTAGTGCTGGTCACATTTGCTCGATAACGATAACGATAACAAAAAAAAATAATTAAAGGTACACCCAAGAGCTGCCCTACTATTAACAGTCACGAGCATACTCACATGTACACACCATAGTATACCTTTAATTGAAAATCTTGTTATCGTTATCGTTATCGGACAAATGTGATCAGCCCTTTACTCTCCATGGACAAGAAACGGTCAGTTTGGAGTCAGTTTGGCGGTGTGACTAAATATTTTGCTCTCTCTTTCTTTCTGTATTTTTGTTTATTTGTTTTATTCTCTTTCTCTCTCTCTCTCTCCCTTTCCACCTCTGTCCTTGTCGCTCTCTCCATCTTCCGCTTTGGTTTCCATTTCACTGACTTTGAGCGACACATAATGTTTTTATTCATTTGCCTTCCACCATTTCCCCTTTCTCTTTCTCCTTACCTCTCTCTTTCTCTTTTTTTTTCTCTCTCTCTTTCATTCCATCTCATTTCTTCTCTGACCATTTCTCTTTCTTTCTCTCTCTCTTTCCTTTTTCCTCATTTACCATTGTTTGTTTTGGGTAAGGACTACTTTCAGTTCTCTAATTTCTTGTTATTATAAAACCCGCTTTTCCCTTTCTCCCCTCTCGGTTTCTTGCTTTCCTCTTTCCTCTCTCTTTCACTCTGTCTCTGTCTCTCTTTCTATGCTATGTCTTATTATACTATTAACCCTTTCAAGACATTTGACCACATTTTGTGGTTTGGCTCAATAACTTTTGATTCAGAGCTCTAAAAAATATACCAGATGCAGGAGTAGAAAAATCAAAAATTTCTACACACATTGTGTCCATTTTTGTTGCATGACCATATTGCGTTTGACGCCAGGAATTTTAAAAAGGAGAATAAGCTTCAAAATCCTTAAATTGGCAACACATTGAGAGGTTCAAAATCACTCTTTTTTATCAAAATTGGCAATTTTTTCAACTTTTCAACTAAGTTTCTAATGATGTATATTGTTTTCAAAGACATTGCATTTTGTTAGAACCATGTAGCACTAAAAGAAAAATATTATTGTTGCCAATTTGCAGAACAAAATGTGATCAATTTAGCCCTTAAATAATTGTTGTCCTGAAAGGGTTAATACATGGTTGGGAGTGCGTTAGTGCGATCTGGCAACACAAAGGTTTTTATCGTGGTGTACTAACACACGAGGCGTAGCCGAGTGTGTTAGACACCACGATAAAAACCTGCGTGTTGCTGGATCGCACTAACGCACGAACTCACAACCATGTATTAATAGTTTTATAAAACGGGTCTACAATTTTAGTGTTTTCTTACAATCTTAGTGTTTGATCCGGATTAGCCGTGCGTTAGTCCCCTCGCCGTGCGTTATCACTTTTTTTTTGCACGGTCACGTGATGTTATTTGACCAATCAGGATGGCTACATTCTTGAACCCGTTTTATAATTGATAATAAAATATTACATTTATATATTGTGTTTTTAAGGGAGGAGACTACTATCAGTTCTCTAGTAAGACAATGGATGATGGTTACCCACAGACCATAGCAACGGCGTTTCCCGGGTTACCTGATGACCTGGACTCTGCTTTCATCTGGACCGGTAACGGCAGGGTCTATTTTACGAAAGGTATATGTAATATTCCGTGAATTAAAACCATGATTTTCTACCTTCTAAATAAAATGATTTGAAATGATTTGAAATTATGTGAATCACACTTATCATTGATGGATCGAGGGTAAGGGGTACGAAGTAGTATCTCCGACAAAGCCCAATGAGGCATATACCGTATTAGTACACACTGAATAATAAAAAATGTGCCCCCCTAATTGTGCCCTTCCGGTATGCCTCCAAGAGGCACCGGCATAATTGATTTTATTAATTTTATTACAATTATTTTTCTTTTGCTTGTCCGATACTTTTGTAGTGAAAAGGCACCTGAAATAGTGAGCTAACCCTTTTCAATTTTGATTTTGCTTGCCCCTGATTTCTCTGGTTTAATGCACCTCTTCCCGGGCCAGATCCTCGATCCACTACTGATCATTTCCAGTGCACTTTTGAAACATAGAGACATCGTTTCCATTACAGGATAAAATATATGAAATGCGGAACGGAATATCATTAATATGAAGAATACATTATATGTCACTAAAACATCTATACGCAAGTTGATAGAAGAGGCAGTTAACTTCACTTCCCTTTTTGTTACTGGTGATATATCGTATGTCTCCAAACTAGGTGACCAGTATTACCGCTTCTCAGCCGGTGTCGGTGTAGACAACGGTTACCCGCAGCCCCTTTCTCTCTGGACCAATTTACCGCCGACCCTTGATGCGGCTACGCAACACCCCAATGGCTTTACCTACTTCTTCTCCGGTGACTTCTACTACCGCTTCAATGATAACGAATTTAAAGTCGACGCCGGTTATCCCCGCGATACGTCAGTGGGTTGGCTGGGATGCGCCGTGGCTATTGGCAACGGTAACGTTACCGCTTCGCCACCGGGTGGCGGTAACGGCGGCACGGCGATGACATCGGCGGCACTGCCTTCGTTATTTGTACATATACTGACAATCTGCTCGTTGTATCTTTAATAACGGTATGAGTTTTAAATATATTTTAATCAACTTTGCGTATACTTTATTAGACAGAACCTTCCTCACACCTGTATTTCAATTATCATTGGTATTATTAATCGTGTGCATGCACGAACAAAATTTTCGGCACGACATTTTTTTTTTTTATAACAACCAAGGAACTAGAAAACCTATACTGTTCATTCCTAAATGGCTTAGTAAAAAATTATTCAACATAAATACAGGTTTTATAGTTTTCAGAATTTTATTAATCTGATCATTCCTGAGTCAAGGTCTATGATACTGTTTTGTGTATTCTTTTTAAAAAATGATTCAATTTCCATGTCTCTTTTGCAAATGCAATCTTGTCATGAAATATTATTCCTTTTTGGAAATATATAGTTCACTCTGTTCCCTGTTCGTTTGAATACTGCAGCCTCCTTGTGTGAAAAGAATTTGTGTTAGTTCATTTTCAAATGAGCTTTTTAGAGTTCAAACTGATTTCGAGTGTAAGAAGATATACTCTAAACATGCTGAAGTATAAGAACATTATGTACTCAATAGTCAATTTATGTACCATCATGTACTCTATTACTTTTTTAAAAATATATGTATTTCATAAGTATGTTAGTAGTCTTTACATGCTGGCATGTAAAGATGATGTTATATTTGCTACCACAGTATATTCTACTGAATGAAAATAAAGACTTTGGCATCAGTGTAAAATTTCATTGCAAAAAGCATATTATAGAGATCCATTTATTCTAATTTCATGCAAATGATTATTGTTGTTGTTGTTCTTCTTCTTCTTATTATTATCGTCATCATTACTACTACTACTACTACAACTGTAATAATAATGATAATAATAATGATAATAATTATATTATATTGGATGGCTCTGAATGGGATACCAGAGAATATTCCATGAGTTAGGGCCAATATTGTACGAATCGAAGATGAGTGCAATATTGGCCTTAACGAGTGTAATATTTTCTGGTAGTCAATGAAATAAAGCCATCCAATATAATCATTATTATCTATACCCTACAGGAAAATGATTTAGAACTTAATAAAAATCATTTCACCAACCACATTCCGTTAATAGAGCCCCTCATCATACATCATTGTAATCACACAAGTTTGTCTTAACCTCTTTATGACTTCATGTGCGTATATGTGTATGCGTTGCATTATTTGCGCGCACGCAAACAGACCAGACAAAATATGGCATAATATTGCACGGCAAGTTTAGTACTGTAGCCTATGGCGAATTCTTTGTTCCGTGCAATATGCTCTCATATTGCACGCGCAAATCAAGCAGACTAAAATATGTGTTTTTAATGTGCGGCTAAAATGCCTTATATAGAATGATAATAATGATAATATTAATGATGATACCAATTATTAGTTATTTATTATTAATATCAACATTATTATTATTATTACTATTATTATTATTATTATTATTACTGTTATCATTATCATTATTTTATTATTATCATTATTATTATCATGAATCAAGTTTTATCTATCAATCTTTTCATGCTATCGGGATCTGGGAAAGCCTCTTGAAAGGCATGATAGCTTCATTGTAATTAACTTCAAGGACCTTGATTCAAATCAGTTTAGTGTAAAAATGATTTTGGGTGAGAGACAAGGAGGAATGACGCTCCTTAACAATAATTATATCCAAATGTTTTATCGGCACATTTAATATTTTGCCAGCAAAAAAATGTGTAGGCCGCTCAGAGAAAAGATCAGACAAAGCTCTCTACGACCCGTCGTGGAATTAACATGAATCCATTAACACGGCTATCATATAATCTGTAAACACAAGCAGAACAAATGGAAATGCAATAAATATCACATTATCAACCCTGAATATGAGTTTATATAATTTTATGAGTGCATCCTTTACCTACTGCCCACCTGACAAATTAGGTAAATATTTCTATATCTTTAAGAACAATTATACCTGTAAGCTTAGGTAAAGAACCCATGTATTTTTTCTCACAGTCAAAGTATAAAATACTCTGAAACTGACTACCAGTTATGAGCAACTATAATAGCATACGCATATTGCTTTCAAAGTGATAATTTCAAATCGACAAAATTGGGGTAACGTATTTCGATTGTGATACGTACTTTTAAACCAATTACAAGTCTTTTGTGTCACTTTACATGAGGCAACAATAAATCGAAATAGAAAATATAACACGGTTTGTGTATGTATACACATACGCCGTGTTAAAAAGCCTTTGACGCAATCAACTCGCAATCATATTTGCTCTGTTTTGTTCCTTTTGAAAGCTTTTGATGTCCTTGTATCTCTAAAATATATTGGCCATTTATTGTAAACATAAATTCTTAAAACAACAATAACAAAAACAATCCAAAAAAAAAAAGCACAAACACATACACACACCAAAAAAAAAAAAATACAACAACACATATGAATGTTAGAGGTGATCTTGGATTAATAAATTCTTGTATTTTGCGGACAATAAGTTTGTATAAAATCTACCTAAACCTACACTGAATGTTCAGGTAATATGCAAATAAATATTACCAGTTAAATCAATTTGACATACAAAAAGGTGGCTCAAGCTATGGTCATCCCACCCCAAAATTGAACACTCGAACATTAGGTGCATGGGTGCTTTGTGCTTTACGTTGAATGTAATAAGTTTTTGTGGGTTGTTTGTTGACATTTTGCTTGTCCAGGATGTTAACTGTTCCATGATTTCAAAATGACCTCTTATTTTGAAGACATTTTTGGCGCAAGTAAAAAAGTGGAAAATGTACATTATGTTGTAAATAAACAGGTGATCAGTACTACAACACAAAAATCGAAGGATATCATAGCTTTAGATACAAACATACTGAAGCTTTTCGTCTTGCGCTCATCAGAGAGAAACGCGATTTTGTCTCTTTTTTCCTGTAAATATTTTCAGATTTCTGCTTTCTGTTCGTTCCGGGGAGCCGGCGTTGAGCAAAGCACGCTTTGAACGTCGACAGCGGAATCTCGAATCCAAGATTACAATGAATATGTTGATCCTCATCGTACTCTGTGTTTCTCCAGCCATCATCCCGCTGTTCAGTAGCGTATCTTGGGATTATGGTGCCCTGGGCAAATAAAGAAGTTGCGCGCCCCCCTCCCTCCCCTCAGTGCCCAAACCTATCTATGTTATTGTACAAGCGAGGGAGCAAAGTGATCGAGCGACCTTTTTTTTTTCATTTTTAACCCTATAAAAGCACAATTTCTTGCGCATTTTACCCAGGAAATTTTGCAACTGACACTGCAACTATGCGATCGAGAAATTCAAATTTTGTACATTGAAAAACGGTTTTCTATTTACTCCCTTTTAAAATTAGGAGCAAAATTAACGAAAACCCTTGAGAAATAGTCCAGGAATTTAGCAAATCGACATGATTTCTTTTAAATATTGAACCTCTGCAAATGCTGTTTTATGCATATTACCCTATATTGGGGGCGCAATTCTTAGCAAGAGGCAGATGTAACTTACATGATAGCGAGCACAGCAGCGACAATTACATTATTTTTGAAATTTTGAACCCTTTAAAAAAAGCTATTTAAGAACTATATACGGGGGGCGCGAAATTACGAGATCCTGAAAGAATAATTATGGCGAGGGAGCAAAGTTTCAGAAAATTTTCGCTTTTTAAACCCTAAAAAAAACTGTATTTCTAATGCATTTACCCTACCGATGGGGGGGGGGGGCGCATAATCCTTAAGGATTGTGGTTTCTCTTCATTTTTCTTCTTTTTTCTTCCCTCTGTTTTTTCCTCTCTCTTTTTTTTTTTTTTTTGCGCCCCCTCCAAGTGCCGCCCGGGGCACGTGCCACCTGCCCCGCCCCCTTAGATACGCCACTGACGCTGTTCATATCTGGTGATCAGCAGGTTAGCGCCATCGTCATATAGCTATGATTGCCTTTAACAGCTGTCTCAACCCGTTCGTCTACGCCTGGAAACACCTGGTTTTCAGCCTTGTCTTCAGATGCATCCTGAAGCGAAAGTTATCCCAAATCAAGGAATCTACACAGTTTGCTCGATATCTTCAAAGGCTGCAGCACAATAAAATCAATGGATATTTAGTTATTATAAACAATATGCTATGTCAAGGATATAGCATATTGTTTATAATAACTAAATAAACAATATGCTATGTCAAGGATATTTGAGTACAGCCATGCAACCAGGCTCCCACTTTATTGACATGCAACCATGGCGTCACGGATTAAACGAGAGTAAGGTTTCAGTCTTTAAAGTTCATTCAATTCGAAGGGGGGGGGGGGGGGGTGAGCCTTGCGCCTGTCTTTTATTTCTCTTATCTGTATATAGTCCACTGACGTTAATATTATTGGCCTGTATTCTGGAATTCGGTTTAGACCGCCGTTTAAGTTAAAGCTAAGTTCAGTATACGGGCCAATAATGTTCAACGGTAAACTGAAGATGATTTGTTATGCACTCTGGGTTCCAACAACTAAAGTTCTCTCTTTATTTACCTTAATGAACTATAAAATATCATAACAACTTTATCAATAACAAAAGTTTGGCAAATGGTCTTTCTATGTCTGTCCTAGTTATTTATTTCGCAATCAGCTTTATAAGAGTCTCCCTCTATTGGAGTCTCTCCGCCAACCTACCAACGAAAGGCGCCCCCCCCCCCCATTATTCATTATTCATTCTTCATTCTTATTCATTCTTCTAGTTTTGATGAGATTGCTCTTAAAAAGCCATTAAATTTGGTTATTTTCTCGAACAAAATCTCATAAATGCATTGAAAATTATTCATGCTGAGAAAATGAAAAGAAAAACGAAAAAGTTTTGTTCGCTCGCAAAGTAGTTTTCATCTAGAACCATGTAAAGATAGAAACAAAAATGTGTCGAAATCATCCTCGATAGAATATATACTAATGTCTCAAAGTAAGTATTTTCCCGCATTGTTTTCACCCTATGTAGGTGCCCTTCCCCCCCCCCCAAAGTGCCCTTTTTTGTTGATGCCCCACACTTTGAAAGAAGCTCCGTCTCCCCTGCTATCAATCTACTACCATCTGTACACACAAAATAGGTGATGGAGAATATTATCGAAATAAGGAAATTACGGCAGTGTTGTTAATATTAGTTTGAAGTTTATAGTTACTGCATAAGTACCACCGTTTTAGTTTTATGAAATAAAGAAAATGACATTACATTCGTTGTAGTGATAACCGTTTTATATCTGTTTATCTGTATTATTCAGAAAATAAGCATAACCAATATAACCGATGGACTTGTGTCGCACAAATCAAATTTGTTTTTCAACATCCTAAATTATTGTTGTTGTCTTTTTTTTACTAAACACTTGGAAAGGAGAAAGAATAATGAAGATGTGAAACTTGTTCAACAGCATTTAAGCATTTTCAAAATGTGTTTATGCACAATTCAACACTTTCATTTTTGACTAAAAGATGTATAATACCTTTTCGTTGTCGATGTAGACTCTATAATAGTTTTTCGCATGCCTGCAGAATTACGTTATTTTTCTTTGTTGGTGCAAGCAGCTGCATATTTCCTAGCTAATATTTCTTTCTCTCTCTCTCTCTCTCTCTCTCTCTCTCTCTCTATATATATATATATATATATTCATCCCCCACTCTCTGCATCCTTTTCCACGTTTCCTGCTGCATATATTACATTAGATTTATATATTCATATCATAAAGTAGATAAAATCTATATTAAATCAAATTGTGAAAATATGAAGGTAACGGAGGCTTGAATAAAAAAAAAAACCATATATCATTATTTCTAAAAATATAGTATCATACAAGTATACACAGTATCATAATGAACATAGAGTTCGTTTTTTTCAGATATTTATTAATGTTTAAATGCATGAAAGGTATTGCCCCCTCATGTTTGTCGAAGTTATTTACTTTTAGGAAAGACCTTCATACACATGGAACCAGATCATCGTCTCAAAATAAGTTACATTATCCCAAATGTAATACAGAGTCCTTCAAACATTCTTTTCACTATTTAGTAGTCTCACTTTGGAACACTAGTTTGGAACCCTCTTGTCAAAATATACAATCTCTTGCATCCTTCCGTCAATATTTGCAGAATAATCTTTAAATGCCTTCCTCATAATTCAATTTGTTTAAAAATTGCGTTTGTAATTTTAGAAAACATGTTTATTTCATTGCCGATGTTTTTAATTTGTTTATTACACATAATGATCATTGATATGTATTAACTACACATGTATGATGCTCGCATTTTATTTTTATTTTGTACAGGACCCCAAGGGAGAGCAGCATTTGTTGAATGGGTTTCCTGATTAAATATTGTGAATAAATAAATAAATAAATAAATAAATAAATAAATAAATAAATAATGTATAGTTATTATTTCCGTTTAATATATTATAATCCTTTTTTGGAGTTTTCGAGAGGATCTCAGGTGTGGACACCGGCGGAAGTTTGCACACTTTTCAGATCGCCATGTGTATTTTAGTGAAAATGTCTAATCTATTTACATGTATATCGTAAAATAGATACAATGTATATAAAACCACGGTTTGCAAATATCAACGTAACGAAGACTTAGATAAGAATTAAAAAACCTATCACCATTTCTGAAAAAATAATATCATATAATGGCGGTTATTCTGTCGGTTTCATGCATTATCCCGATTTTTTTCTCTCGAAGGTTTGGAGGATCTCTGGTGTGGAAGGACGGATCCCGGCGAAAGTTTGCACTCTTTACAAAGCAAAACAAAAGGCATTATACGTAAAGAGTGCGATGAACGAGGATTTATTTTTTTATATGTGATGGTTACAAGAGACCTATCTTGCTCTGTGGAAATATAGAAAAAAAGAAAGAGAGATGGCTAAAGAATATCTGAGATTCTGTTTGCTAAATTTTGTAAAAACAGGAAAGGGGAAAGTTCTTGATTAAACAAATAAGGGCACAGGATGGAAGAAAAGAGCATTATGAAATACCAAATAGTCGTTTTTATTCGGTTCCATGTCGTTTTTCCGAAGGTTCGTTTTCAAGAAGGTTCATGATTCCGAAAGGTTCGTTATTCCGAAGGTTCGTAATTCCGAGGTTTCGTTTAATACTTCGAAAGTTCATATTTCCAAACATGAAAAAGGGTTCTTAATTCCGAAGGGTCATAACTTCGAAATGCAAAATTCTGAAGGTTCGTTATTCCGAATGTTCGCAATTCCGAAAAATCATGTAAGGTTCTATCATATTTGCAAATAGTCCAATAGGGTAATGTTATATCGCTCTTCTGGGGCGCATATATAATCACATTATAATTTAAAAATACTAAACCTTAATTTCCATATTTTGACCCCAGTAGCCGGTTATAACTTTTCTGTTTCTTACTGTGTCGTATCTCATAAAAAAAAATTGCCTTCAATTAAATTTCAATAAAGGTTGCATCGTATCCGGACACTTACCCCCTGGATAACCACCCCTAGGATAACCACCCTCTAGGACAACTACTCCCTAGGACAACTACCCCCTAGGGCAACCACCCCCTAGGACGACGACCCCCCGGGACAATTACCCTCTAGGATGATTATCCCCCAACTAACTACCTCCTAGGGCAACCACTCTCTAGGAAACTACCCCCGGGACAACTACTCACGTGGTGAGGTGAATTTTAACATTATAATGCACATAAATCCTTCTATTTATAACCAGTTTTCCAAAAAGTTTTTACCGTGGGAGGTAGATACCCCCTCCTCTGGATACTCATTATATCCTTACTGATCGTTGGTCACCCCCCCCCCCCCCCACGTCCTCCCTTGGCCGAAATCAGTTTAAATGCCATCGAGTACCTGGGAGTTGTAACTGTTTTTTTTTTTTGGCACAATAATGCCATGGGTGGGAGTATGTTGGTTGTTGTCCGATTAATAATTACTCTAAGTCGTTAATGTCCGGGGGTAGCTATTTGGGTGGTAGTTACCTTAGGTGGTATTTGTCAAGAAGATGTCCTAAAGAGTGGTTGCCCTAAGGGGTATTTGTACGGGGGGGGGGGGGGAAGTTGTTCTAGAGGATGGTTGTTCTAGGGGGTAGTTGTCCCAGGGGGTAACTGTCCGGGGGTAGTTGTCCGGGGGTAGCTGTCGGGGGGAGTTGTCCGGGGTAGTTGTCCGGGGGGTAGTTGTCCTAGAGGGTAGTTGTCCAGGGGGTAGTTGTCCGGGGGGAGTTGTCCTAGAGGGTGGTTGTCCTAGGGGGTAGTTGTCCTAGAGGGTAGTTGTCCAGGGGGTAGTTGGTCTGGGGGTAGTTGTCCTAGATGGTGGTTGTCTTAGGGGGTAGTTGTCTGGGGGGTAGTTTTCTGGGGGGTAGTTGTCCTAGAGGGTGGTTGTCCTAGGGGGTAGTTGTCTGGGGGTAGTTGTCCGGGGGGTAGTTGTCCTAGAGGGTGGTTGTCCTAGGGGGTAGTTGTACGGGGGGGGGGGAAGTTGTTCTAGAGGATGGTTGTTCTAGGGGGTAGTTGTCCCAGGGGGTAACTGTCCGGGGGTAGTTGTCCGGGGGTAGCTGTCCGGGGGGAGTTGTCCGGGGTAGTTGTCCGGGGGGTAGTTGTCCTAGAGGGTAGTTGTCCAGGGGGTAGTTGTCCGGGGGGAGTTGTCCTAGAGGGTGGTTGTCCTAGGGGGTAGTTGTCCTAGAGGGTAGTTGTCCAGGGGGTAGTTGGTCTGGGGGTAGTTGTCCTAGATGGTGGTTGTCTTAGGGGGTAGTTGTCTGGGGGGTAGTTTTCTGGGGGGTAGTTGTCCTAGAGGGTGGTTGTCCTAGGGGGTAGTTGTCTGGGGGTAGTTGTCGGGGGGTAGTTGTCCTAGAGGGTGGTTGTCCTAGGGGGTAGTTGTCTGGGGGTAGTTTTCCGGGGGGTAGTTGTCCTAGAGGGTGGTTGTCCTAGGGGGTAGTTAGTTGGGGGGTAATCATCCTAGAGGGTAATTGTCCCGGAAGGTAGTCGTCCTAGAGGGGGGTTGCCCTAGGGGGTAGTTGTCCTAGAGGGTGGTTATCCTACGGGTGGTTATCCGGGGGGTGGTTGTCCAGGGGGTAGGTGTCCTAGAACCGGAAAATGTACATTATGACAAGATAATTGTAATGGTTGATTTCGTATGGATGGCGAAATGTCATTTCTATTCGCTATGTATAGGTTGTGGGATATCACTGTATTTTAAGTAATCCAAAATGGAAACTCTCACCATATATTTAAAAAAGGCAAACTCAAGAACCTTTGGGCAATCAAACCCCTTTAACAAATTGAATTGGATGAATATAGAAAATAATAATAATAAAAAAAAAAATTGGTGAAGTTTGAACGCAATCTGACAAACAATAAGAAAGTTATAATCGCTGTACATTTGGGAATCTCAACTTGGCGAACTAGGCACTAGACTGTGACGTACTGGGGGCCACTCTCTTATTTGCTGTACACTAAAATTTCATTGATTTCCGGTTTTCTCCGAAGCTCGTTTTCCCTCAGGGCAGTACTCAAATAAATTAAGGATAACATAAAGAAAAGGGTCCTCCAAAAACAGGAAGGTCTTACCTAGTTTTAAAAACATCATAACGTTATATCATAACGATCATAACGTTACGGATACAAACGTAGTAGGGATGGTAGCCATCGGTCTCTTTGCAACGACATCATTTTGGGGGATCGCAGGCAACATTCTGGTGATCATAGCCTTCACTCTTTCTCAGCAACTGCAGACGTCAACGAACATATTCGTGATCGCTCTCTCCATCATTGACATTATCACTTGCCTTCTTCTACCTTTCCAAGTTATTTCCCTTCTTGAAACTAGCGGATCGGTCCCCTTTAACAGGGTTTGCTCTGTCGTCGCCGTTTGTTCATACATCTTTTTTGGAATGAGTGTCGCACTCCTAACACTAATCGCATACAATCGATTGCTCCTGATTACGAAACCAGGGATAAATTACATTCGGTTGTTCACCAATCGGAATATTGCTGCCACGCTTGTCATTGTTGGTGGCATACTGTCCATTGTGACCGCAGTCTTTGCGACAACAGGACTTGCCACTTTCGGACGCAACGAAGGCATATGCACTCATGATAATGGGGATTCATTCGCTTACATAACGGGCGTATGGCTACTGCTTTCCCTCATCGCCATCGTGGTGTGTTATGTCAAAATTTACAGACACTTCAAAAGCAATAGCATTGCGACGAGGAAGGTGAAATCCGCAAATAGAAGTACCCCTACTGGTGTTTCAATCACTGAAGCTCCTGAGCAAACTTTACAGTCTTCTTTATCGGCCGGGGAACCGGCGTTGAGCAAAGCACGCTTTGAACGTCGACAAGGGGATATCGAATTCAAGATCACAATGAATATGCTGATCCTCATTGTACTCTACTTCCTCTGTGTTTCTCCGGCCATCATCACGCTGTTCATACCTGGTGATCAGCAAGCTAGCGCCATCGTCACAGCTATGGTCGCCCTTAACAGCTGTCTCAACCCGTTCGTCTACGCCTGGAAACACCCGGTTTTCAACCATGTCTTCAGATGCATCCTGAAGCGAAGGTTATCCCATATCAAGGAACCTATACAGTTTGCTCGATATCTCCGAGGCGTCCAGCACAACAGAAGCAATAGAAATTTAGTTACTGTTTGACTTGCTCACTGTATATTGTCGCAATGTGTCACGTCAAAGATATTTTGGTATAGCCTTTCAACCGGACTCGAACTCCATTGTTGTGCAACCATGGATGAAAGAAGAGTAAGGTTTCACTGATCAAGGTTCCTTAAATTCCAGGGCGGAGGGAAGCCTTGCACCTATCTGTAATTATCTTATCTCTATGTAGCCCACTGAAGTTAATATCATTTTTATGTTCAGTGATAAACTGAAGTTGAGTTATTATTCACTTTGTGTTCTTTGTGTCCAAAATGATTGCTTTTACGATAATACACTTAGAAAGAAGTAAGAATAATAAAGTGATACAAAGTTTAAAAATCACGGATTTTTGTTTTTCCTAATACTTTTTTTCAAAACCATTTAAAGCATTTTCAAATGTGTTTAAGCATAATAGAACACATTCATATTTTACTAAAATATGGACTACATTTGCGTTGTCAATATGGACTCTGTTTTATAGCAAATTTTAGGGAAAGATAACAGCTCGTAGCACCTTTTTTTAGGCGGAAAGTTAGTTCGACGCCCGGACTGCTTTTCAATTATTCGGTCGCAATACTGCCCTGTATGTAACGAAAGGGTACAGGGAGGGGGGGGGGGAGTTTTTCCCCTTCCGCGCGAAGCGCGAAAGATCTGACGTTTTATAGCAAATTTGAGAGAAAGATAACGGCTCGCAGCACCTTTTTCAAGGCGGAAAGTTAGTTCGACACCCGGACTGCTTTTCAGTTATATGGACGCAATGTTGCACTGTATGAAACAGGGAAGGGTAGTTTTCCCCTCCCGCGCGAAGCGCGAAAGCTCTGACGTTTTATAGCCAATTTGAGAGAAAAATAACGGCTCGTAGCACCTTATAGGCAGAAAGTTAGTTCGACGTCCGGACTGCTTTTCAATTACTTGGACGCAATACTGCACTTTATGTAACAGGGGGTGAAGGGAGGGGGAGTTCCCCCCCCCTTCCCGCGCGAAAGCTCTGATGTTTTAGCCAATTTGAGAGAAAAATAACGGCTCGTAGCACCTTATAGGCAGAAAGTTAGTTCGACGTCCGGACTGCTTTTCAATTACTTGGACGCAATACTGCACTGTATGTAACAGGAGGGTGCAGGGACGGGGCGGTTTCCACCTCTCGCGCGAAGCGCGAAAGTTCTGACATTTTATAGCAAATTTGAGAGAAAGATTACGGCTCGTCTCACCTTTTTTTAGGCAGAAAGTTATAGTTCGAAGCCCTGACTGATTTTCAATTATTTGGACGCAATATTGCACTGTATGAAACAGGTGGGGGGGGGGGGGGGTGAAGGGAGGGTTAGTTTTCCCCTCCTGCGCGAAGCGCGAAAGCTCTGACGTTTTATAGCAAATTTGAGAGAAAGATTACGGCTCGTAGAACCTTTTTTTAGGCGGAAAGTTATAGTTCGAAGCCCTGACTGCTTTTCAATTATTTGGACGCAGTATTGCACTGTATGTAACAGGGATGGTTGCAGGGAGGGGGTAGGTTTCCCCTCCCGCGCGAAGCGCGAAAACTTTGACTTTTTAGCAACTTTTTAAGAGAACGATAACGGCTCGTAGCGCCTTTTTAAAGGCTTTTTTCTCTCACTTCCCCCGCTTTTTCGCTCTCGCTTTTTTTTTAGGGGCTGGGGGGGGGGGAACCAAGGCCCCCTGGGCCCCCTGGCTACGCCTATGGGTCAGTTGTACATAGAATGCTCCGTCAATGTCTGATCGAAGTGCTCAACCCGCGAACGGGCAAGACTCATAGTTTGTGTCGGAAAAAATCTCGCTGTATATTTCTTCTTATTAATTTATTTCTTTTCCTTACTCATTGGACATAATATTAGTAGCTATTACTGTAACTTTAATTGAGCTTTTTTAATAGAAAGTTGCAAAAACGGATTGTGCATTCAAAACGTTGCTTTGTGACACTATTAACATGAAATTTAATGCGTGGGACTGATCACCGAAAACGAGGACTTATTTCCGACGTGAAACTGGCAGGTTTCTCTCTCTCTCAGAAATGTCTTTAACTGTTCCGTATTCCAAAGTCTAATATCATCTATAGACACCTTCGATTCGTCATCCATATTTTCACAAATTCGGCTCAAAATCTTGAAAACAGTACTCGAATGAAATACAGGGACCGTCAATCAAAAAGATATCAATAGAGTTTGCACACGTTACGTAAGAACTCCCCCCCCCCCCGCACGCACCGAGTTGTCTGGCGTCCGTGAACAGCTGAACCCTGACCCAATGACGTCATAGACGTCCGATCGATAACTGTGTACTCCTTACACATCGTAAACTTGATTTCATTTTACATTATATTGAAGTATTTATATCGTAAAGTAAGTACAATCTATATTAAATCATATTTTGTTAATATGGAGGTAACAAGGGCTTGAATAAAGTTCTATCATCATTTCTGAAAATATAATATCATACAATGGCGTTATTCTTTCGGTTTATTATAATGCTTTTTGGAGTTCTTGATGATCTTAGGTGTTGATCCCGGCGAAAGTTTGCCCACTTTTCAGATCGCTGAATGTGTTTTGGTGAAAAGGTCTATTTAAAAAAAAAAAGAAGTTTAATGTTACTTATATCTAGAAAAATACATTTTGTACATTTTCTATTAATAGAAAAAACAAGTAAAAAAACCAAACATTATAAGTCAAGAGTACAATAAAGGAAAATGTATATATTTTATTTTTGATGGTTATAAAGAGACATGTCTTGTTTTGTGGATATAAATTACATCGAAAAAGGGAAAGATTGATAACTGAAGAATATAATGAAAATTCGATTCAATTCAAGGTTTATTTCGAAAAACACAGAATACAAATAAAATACACAGTGCCAGCGGGCTCACAATGGTAAAAGGATACAAATGTAAGAATAACCATCGATAAAATTCATAAAACATACCAGCATTGTATATGGAACTTCAAATGCTGGCCTGATTAAAAAGAGATACTGAAGCATATAAAATACAATATTTTTTAGATAATACAAAAAGCATACAAAATAAAAATAAATGTTAAATTTAAAACAAAGCTTTACATATGAACGATTATCAGGAAGATCAATAAAATATAAGTATTGCACTTTGTTTGAAACGAGAGATTTTACATTTATATTGACTATACTTTTGTATGTTTCATAAGGACATACCGACAATTTTCGTCCAGGTTACCAGCCTTTACAGTGTGGTTTTTTAAATAAAGATTCAGCAAAATCAATACACAACATTTCTCGCCTTATTTGTAATCGTTCAAGTTGGCATCGTTTCAGGAAATCTTCATAGTCTATTAGTCTATATGTAAAGTCTGATAAATTAATTTAATCTCACAAATTACTAGATACACAGATTTAACAGCGCCATCTGCGGAGACTCAAAATCAAGATGCAGTAAGTCGCTCGTGGGCTTTCCGAAGCCTACGCCAAACCTCCGAAAGTGACTGGCGCGAATAATCTGAAGAGATTGAAGAGCGCCATCATACCAAGAACCAACCAAGCAACCAAGCAATGAGCAACTTGTCTTACCACAACGCTATATGTACCTTGGTCGACCAACGGACCAAGAAACTCTTTTACGTAGTCCCGTCCATTACTTTATTCGTGCTGTTTTGGGGTATTGCCAACGAACTAAACGGAGCGGAGGAAAATTAAATTATTTTAAAATAGAATTCTTCCAAAAATGTTCCTTTATTTCTTATTCATTTATCTAGAATGAGTTTGTTTTTCTGTGTACAATATTGTAGATTTATGTGAATTTATTAATATTTATCTACAATGCTGTCGTGGCTTCTGATTTTTCCCGATATATTTTGACACCACTAGAAAGTGAAAACCATCTACTTCAAATTATACAACATGGGTGTTGATCTTGGAGTGATATGGGGGTATAATCTTTTTTTAATGAAGTGGGGATGTTGCAAAACTGAAATGAAATGTGGTGGAAATGTGGTGGAATCGAATGTGGTGGAGAAAGAAGGAATACATCACACCCAATATTTATTGAGGATGATGATGACCTGTGTCATCATCACCCAACTATACATAGAATTATGAAATGACAATCATAACATGTAGGCCCGGTCAGAAGCACCGCTCCGGGCGTTGCATGTGGGGACAGTGCCCCTTCTTTTCCCATTAACTTCAGATAAGTAACCCCATTTTTCTTTCGAGTAAATCCCAGTTCCATATTCTTTTAAGTGCCCATTTTGATAATTATACCTCATCCCTCGCCTTACCTTTGATAAATGCTCCTATTTCACCGAGAGCATTTCCCCCCTTTTAATCCCTTCTATTCCTTTTAATGTAACAAGTCAATTTTTTTCTTTGTAATATATAGACACTGATTTAATTTTTCTATTTTACATAAGAACATTTTCCCGTTCTTATAAATGCCCCTTTTCATGTGTTATAAGTGCCCCTTTTCATCTGTGATAAACTGCTTTTTCTACCTTTCCTACACATTCATTTATTTTTCTAATAATATTGAAGTGTCCTTTTCCCCATGATAAGTACCACGTTTCCAATTTCCATAACATGTGCCCCTAATCCAAAGTGACCTAGAGCCAGTATTTCCAAATGCTCGCTCGCTACGCTCGCTCGTATTAAACATACAGCTTATTAAATAAATTTTCATTGTAAAATTTTGCAATCATATTGTAATGCTATTGTTTGCTCGCTCGCTCAATATTCAAATCATACTGCAAAATTGCAAAGCATGATGCTAAAGTTGTATCTTGGATATGTAAAGAGAAAAACCATATACATGTTTACACACCCTCACCCCCCCCCACACACACTATATATATGTGTGTGTGTGTGTATATATATATATATATATCACAAAATGTTCACAGGAACAAAGTTCCGACGAAATGCAGAGTTAAAGATATGTAGAAAATAAAGTTCACAACATCGTATAGAATACACACACGAGGAGCATGTTTTTAACTTCACAAGCGCTTTCGATTTATTCTCTTCAGGTGAAGAGAATAAATCGAAAGCGCTTGTGAAGTTAAAAACATGCTCCTCGTGTGTGTATTCTATACGATGTTGTGAACTTTATTTTCTACATATATATATATATATATATATGTATATATCTGGCCCTTCGGGGAAATCATACCCCCAGGTATGAGGACCTGTCTACGCCAATGGCTGTACAAGAACTGTACAAGAAAAAGATCTGCTTCTTTCTTTTTGTTTAAGTTTTCCTCTAAGCCATTTAAATGTCTGAGAGATATGATTTAAGGACAATCAATGTCATGTTTGAAACATGCATGCTACACATTTATTTTGATCACTGTACAAGAACTGTGCAAGAAAAGGTCAGGTTCTTAATTTTTGTTTCATTTTCGAAGGGCCAGATGAGCTTATGCCATGGCGTGGCTACCGTCGTCCATCGTCCTGCGTCCGTCGTCCATCCACAATTTCAAAATGCTTCTTCTTTGTCATTTCTCATCCGATTTCTATTCCGTTTGCTCTATATGATAGCACTAGGTGGGGGATTCGAAAATTCTACACAAAATTTTAAAGTTCATTGAATATGCTAATTTATGCAAATTTATTCAAAATAACAAAAAATGCTTCTCCATTTCTGGACCGATTTTGATTTTTTTTTGTTTCATCTGGTAGAGCTACATGAGCTACACGGAACTTCTACACAGAATTTTGAAATTTTGTCTCAAGCATTATTTATGCTAATTTATGCAAATTTACTAAAAAATCACAAAAAATGCTTCTTCTCCTATATTTGTTGACCGATGTAGATTTTTTTTTTTTTTTTCATCTGGTAGAGCAACCTCAGGTTCAAAAATCACAATTCATTTCAGTGTCAACTCACTGAAAATCGAAAATTGCTTGAATTGCTTTAGCTCAATGCCGGATGAGCGCCACCTCATTGATGTGCTTGTTGTCTGAATTCTATCGTGCGTAAACAAACATGTTACAAAACAAACAGACAAGACTTGCATATTATGTATTCCCTTGACAGTGTTTGTCGGTATGTGGAAGCGTGTGTCTGTATGTCACTCCGTGTCTATTTGTTTATGTCTGTGTGTGCCTTTTCATGTATGTGTGAATGTATTTCATCACCTTCAGGCAGGGTTGGCCAATTTAAATGAATCCATTTAAATCATTGATTTAAATCGCGATTTCAATCAACTTTTTCTTTACTAAAAATCTTCGAATAAAAAATGAAAATAACACTAAAAGTTCAAAACGAAGAAAAACATAAGAATGTATTTACATCATTTGTTTTACTTGCTTTTTTGTAATTTTTTATCAGAAATGATACTTCTATTTTTTTTTCAAATAAAAAAATCACAAACCATGCCTTCAGAACAATACACACACGCACGCACACACATACACATATTTTATGCACATGTACATGATAACAAAATTATTCATACCCCTTACCAAGTTTTGATTTTTTTTTCAATTCTGTTTTTCATTAAAAATTGGTTTGTCCTGGTTTATGCTACATGTACTTGATCATGTGACAAAGAATTGTACGAATAATAACATGAAAGAAGAATTCAAAAAATTCCACTAGTCCACCTTTCATTTTTAAGACAAACACATAAGACTTCGAAATTACAAGGGGTATGAATAATCATGCTTTTAACTGTATATATACACCTCTTTTTATTATGTCCAACATCAAACTCCCTTGTGCGTATAATATATTTGTCTTACTTGTGTTTATGATCACCTCTGTCACCCTTTTTTTCCCAATCCACAATTGTCTCAAGTGCGTCCTTTCAACTCAAAGCCCCCCACCAAATCCACGCGAGAAAGGCCGCCGAAGGCGGCCTTTCGCGAGTCATAATAAACTGCATAGGTGTGGTACGAAAATGGAAAATGGCCTATTGAAAAGATTCTTTTGACAGCACTACATGTCGGCTTCTGCCTGTGTGGCATAACCATTTAGATGGTTAGATGATTAGAGAATGTGTGTGTACATGTATGAAAGTTAAATTGTCAAATGAAGCTAAGTAGGCTGAAGGTCAAGCCAAGGTCACGTACAGTTGTGTCCTTTGATTGTACATGTCAGGGCTACCAAGTAAAACTACCAAGTTTATTGTTCTGACTAAATATGAGAAGAACTCTGAAGATTGTGTATAAATTTGGTTTTTGAGAAGCAATTCATAGTGCTATTACAGGTTCATTTGTGATAAGTTTTATTTTGGTAACACTTTCAGCCATTAATACTGAAACATTTGGTGATACTTGGCAACTCTGATTTATAGTTGTGAATATTCATTCATGCATAAAGAAATGAGTAATATTGATTTAGGGTGAAAGATGCACGATTTGATTATTGCGTGCAAATTAATAGTAAAGCATGTTCAAACAAAGGATGTAAAGGATCATGACCATTTAAAGGGTCTGTTCAAGGTACATCAAAGCCTAACAGTCAAACCGCAGGTCCCCAAAAAGTGCTCTATTTTATTTCCAGTTTTGCTTGACTTGGTCAGTCTCTGAATACATAATGAGCAGGAATCCCCGGGAACATCTGATTTCCAAATGATTGACTGGACTAGTTAACATTTACTGATTTTCATGATTTATACATCAAATAAAAGAGGAGGAATTAGAGATTCATGACATACTCTATTTGACTATGAAAAATTTGACAAAATTGGTGAAAAATAATGTTATTTTCTGACCAAAAAACAGAAATGAAATGAAAAGTAAACCTATAAAAAACTCACATAGTTTTATTATGAGCCAGGCTGAATTTGACATGAGTGTAAAGGGCAATATCTATACTTTACAAATATTGAAATAATATGTATGTACACTTAATAACAGGGTCAGGATCCAGCAAAATGTAACCAAAGTACACATTGTGTCCTTCAAACAGTTGATTCCAGCTCTCTGGTTGGTTACTTCACAAGCCCTTTCCCCAAAATAGATCAACATGTTTGTCACAGCTAGGACCATGTTTGCACTAGAGGTCAAGAGTTCACCCAACAGGTGACATGTGGTTTCAAATATCGCGCCATAATCTTGCAGGGTGGCCTTGCTAGCCAATCACAGTGCTAGGATTCTATGGTCTTGACAATTTCAAGGATAAATTATGTACTTGGGTTGAATATTGCTGGATCCTGACCCTGTCATAAATGTATGGATGTTTTTGAATATGATAATGTAAAAGATGAAACTTCAACGCTTCCATACATATACGTTTTAATAGTGGCTCATATACTTTTTATATGTCTTTTATTGACTTGAAATCTTATAAAGAAAAGTATTTTGTGTCACTATTTCATCACTTATTTTCAACTACTTATTCTTTGAATTATAACTTAAACAGGGTATGTTGCATTGATAAACTATCCATTTATCTTTCCAGAAAATTTGATGAGCATAGCGTTAATATTTCTTGATTTAATTAACTTTGAATATGACCATGCAAAACAGCCCACTGGCTACAAGGAGAGTGTGCCATTTCAGGCACTGGAAATAAAATCAGCCCTTTTTGCTCATTTGCATACGACCTGCTGTCTGACTGCTATGTTAGGTTAATTGGGACAAGAAATTCCCATTCATTTATTTATTGTAGGTGTCACTGATGATGATAGAGTTGTCTGAAAGGAAACAATTTATCATAAAGAGATAAATTATGAATAATTGACAGGAGGTGTGGCACGCTTCATGAAGATTCAATAATGTCAGCTTAATTTTATCGTACATGTAATTTCCAGTGTATTTCACTGTTAACTGCATGCAAACACAGAGTTGCGTATCGACTTAGTACAGGGTTTAAAGTTGAAAATGCATTTAATTATATGCGAGGTTTCAGACTGATAGAACTGTAGACAAAGCTGAGGGTTGATTTAAATAAATTGCAAATATACACACAAGTAAAGAGTCAGGTACTGAGTTATTAGATATAAGATGCATTTATTAGGACAAACAGTTCTCTACATCTACCTCCCAATGCATACACATGAAATGATTCATTCATTTATGCCAGTATGTGAACACATGTATTAATTGCATGCTTCTATGTGTGTCATTCTCTGTTACAGTTTTCACGGAGTGAAATGCGATGAAACACTTGCTAATGAAAGACAAATTAAACTACGACACTCCCGTAGAAACGCGAGTCTGATGTATCGTTTGCGTGATCCCGTACAAGCAGGCACACTATATAACTTTTACTTAAATTAATTCCACATAATCTTTCTGTATTTTTTCTACACTTTGTAGGCCCATCTGATCTACAGTGAGACCTCTGTTAAAAACAGGTGCAAAATACTCCAAAACAGGACAAATATATCCAACATAGATTTGAATCAAGTCACTTCATTTATGTGAGTGTTCCATTTCAAATTTTGTTGGATGTAAACTCCCAGGATTTTTACTGTTTCTACATGTAACAATTGCGAATCACCAATGCTCAATACCTCAGGTGCAGATGGATTTTTCGTAAATGTTATTCTCATTGCAGTGCACTTTTGATGATTTAATTTCATGTGATTACTTTCTGTCCATTCCAATAATTGATCTAGTACATGTTGTAACATTGATTGTTTTTTTTTTATAAAAATCGATCTTCAAGCAGTGTAAGAACGTCAACATATTTAAAATATGACAATGACTAATCTTGGCATGCATCATTGAACATAACTAAAAATAAAATGGGACTTAACTTAGTACCTTGACGAACGCCGGCATGGGTGGTTGCATATTCTGAGAGTACATTTTGATATTCCACACACTGCGATCGTTGTTCTAAGAAACTTATTGTCCAAATAATTGAAAACGGCCTAACATTAAGATCAATCCAATTCCCAATGAAATAGTGTGGTCAAATCTGCCAAATGCTTTCGAAAAGTCTGTACAAACAATAGTTGACATAGATTTTGGTCTATCACAATTTTGAAAAACGTTATGCAGTAGTCAGATAAGTGAGATGTTGATAAACCGATGTTGATGATGGGGATCAATGTACTTAGATATGTCTTCCAGAAGCCACTTGGCAATAAGTGATTCTGCTATTTTAGCGAGACGACTTGTTAACGCTGTGGGGCGTAGTTGCTCGATCGTTGGTGGTTGAGATTTCGGGATGGGAACAATTTGACTTCTCTTCCACTGTCATGGAACTATGCCCTGATGAAAAGATGCATTTAAGATATCTACTACAGGTTGACTTAATTCGTAAGCAAATTCGCTAATAATACGTGGTGGTAGGCCTTCCTCCAATCCTGCTTTGTTACTTTTTACTTTTTAAAGCACGGTATAGACCTCATATGGTTGGACCTCTGGGAATATTGATGGGGAAGATAAGTACGTTGGTAATCTGCTCCTGTCCAAGGGTAGGAGGTCTGTCGTTATTGATATAAACTGCATATTAATAGCATCTGCAGTTTTCTCGTAGCATTTGGGGTCATCATCTGCAATACCCTGGGATTCATAATGGCGCGTGTGCCTGAGTAGACGCGCAGTTAACCACCTCACACTATAAATTTGAATTCATTGGAGCCTTGATGATGAGTGATAAACACAGGCGGCCGGACACTCCCCCGAGGGGGCCACTCAGGTATATTGGTGTACACATGCGCGTCCAAAAAACGCGTAAAAGGGGGTCTTTTTTTCATCCAGGACGCGTAACGCGCGTTACGTGTTAAGGGGTCCGAAAACGCCGATTTTCAACAAATAGGGGGTGCTGAACGGAATGCGGCCAAACGCGTTTAGGGGGTAATATTTCAATCAAACCTGTTTAGGGGGGTAATTTTATGAAAAAACACGCGAAATCCTCGTTAAGGGGTAATTTTTACGGAAAAAAAAAGCACGCGAAATCCTTGTTAATGGGTGTCTTTTCACCAAAGTATGAAACTTGTTTAGGGGGCATTTTTTAAATGCATGGGCACGCATGTGTACACCAATATACCTGAGTGCCCCCCCCCCCCCCGGGACACTCCCCCAAGTCTCAGGGAAACGCCAGGAAAAAGTTATTCAAGGAAAACGGGAAGGAGAAAGCTGTTTTGGAAGCAGAAATGACCGAAGAAAATCAGGGGCACCGGGCTAATCATGCTAACACGAGTAACATGCAGCACGAGAACAAAAACTATGCTGATGTTACGGGAGCTGGGGCAGCCGGGCGGCTATTTTTTTTTTCTGTCAGGACTTGCGCCACCCGACCAGAGAGGGTAGTATTTGAGCGTCAAGAGCAGAGCCATCCATACATGTATGGATGGCACTGGTCAAGAGAGGTGACAATACGGTTTATTCCGTCAAGACTAGTCGGCATGACTATTCTGTTCAATGAAAAACAAATTGTAGGGATATAATAAAATGAGCAAACCAATCTCGCAGTTCCTTGTGTGGCGCATTCGGATCTACGTTGTGCTTGTTATGAAGGAATCACAAGTTCGAGTCTCGGCAGGGTAAGGCGAAAGAACTTAGGAAATTATCACTGAAAAAAATTATTTTGCTGAAATAAAGTAAGATGAAACTGAGAGAAAATACAAGTCTTAAAGTTTTTGACTCTCTCAAAGTCTCCAAAACGGGGATTCTGGACGCTCAAATACTGCCCTCTCTTGTCAGTGGCGCAAATCCTGACAGAAAAAAAAAATAGGCAGCCTGGCGCGGGCAGCCCCGAGACGGGAGTAGCTCAGCTTCCGTGAAGTGGTTCTCGGCTTTTGAGCAAAGAATGGACCGGCGTCTTGACAGTCTGAGGCAAGATTTATTTCATGTGGTGGGTGAAGTCAAGGAGGCTTTAATCTTTCATGAGCAAGTCTGCGACCAAAAGATTGAAAAGTTACAAAAAGAGTTGGAGAAGTGCCAAGGTATGTTATATGACCTAGAAAAAAGGTCGAGAAGGAACAATTTAGGTAGTTTAGCGAAATGTCGTGGTGCATAAGAACGCATCCGGAACTGATGCGTTCTAATTGTGCGTGAACACTGCAATGAGCTCCGAGCCTTCTACATTACGATCGCATGGAGCCTATTATGCAGTCTTCCCGGATCCGAGCCAATCTTCTTGATAAATTCAAAGAAAGAAGCTCTTGGTACCATTCACTGATTCCGGAAGTACGCCCTCTTCTGTCAGTATATGTGTATGAAAGGCTAGTGTGTAGTACTGGAACAATAACAACAAAATAAATAGAATATATAAATATTTTAAAAATAGAGTGAGTTTCCGATGGCATTGGCTTGCCTAACAGTTTATTGTTCTTTATGTTTTATTGCTCCTCTTATTCCTTTCTCTCCCCTTCTCCAATTCTTCTTATCTTGTATGACTAGAATATATCTATTGCGTTTCAACGATCATTGTGTGCTCCCCCACCAAAAAAAAAAATACAGATCTAGAACGGCGCTGGTGGAAACAAAAAACAACAACACAACACCACATAATTAATGGAAATGGCAGCCATTAAACCCAATATAATGATTGCCTTCGTCTTCTCTCAATCTCTCCCTCTCTCTCTTTCTCTCTCTCTCTCTCTCTCTCTCACACACACTTTTCTCAGTTTTCTCCAAATATTCTGATTCTGGTTCTATTTTCCTCAGTTCGCATGTTTATCTTTTAAAAAAATATGTTATGTTCTAAAATGATAGCATGTGGATAAGACGTGGAAATCAATATCAGAAATTTAAGACGTGAATGATGATGGAAAAATCTATTTATAATTTAAGGGCAAAGAAAACGAGAGAAATGAACTTTTATAGGATAATGCAGTTTTGTATGTATTTTTGAATTTTCGAATTGAAAACTACATTTAGAACTAAAGACAAAAAGACCCCTTTATTTGTAATGATATTAAAATTTTCCCCATGATCATTTTCTAGATGTGTAGCAAATAACTATTGTAGCGAAGAGACAAGTATATGGTACAATGAGGGGATTTTTACTTTTAGAATATCTTATTATGATATTATTAACTCATCAACCCAAATCAAATCAATACTAACATTTGTCCTTGCTGTCGGCCTGAGACCTGTAATAGCCGCCTATGCATAATAACACTTTACTTTGTCATTGAGGACAATTGAAGTTTAACAGGGGATTTGCAGTTGGGCTCTCTCTCTCTCTCTCTCTCCCCTAATTCTTCTTTATATCAATAGTCAATAGACTTCCTGTCTTTTCAACATAACAACAAACGCTGGCGCGGATCGAACGCACGTATAAAGCCGCCCCTCCCATTATTCCTCCGTCCCACGCATTCAACTCAACATAATAGGTCCGATCCCCATTATTATTTATCCGAAGAACTATAGCTCTATGCAAAATTTGAGACAAGCCATTCACTGTTCAAAGTAGCCTTTCAATGAACAGACTACGGGCTTCAGTGTATGATACATTATCTTGAAATATATCAAACCCTGACTGATGTAATGGCAGGACCCTATCAAAAAACAGTATTAATCATGTAGCTTTCAATGCTGGGTTAGTGATTGATTTGCCCCCAAGCCTCATCAGTATAAATACTGATGAGGCTACCCATCAAATGTCAATATAGACACGATTTTTATTTATCAGTATTGTCATTGTTGTTATCGTGATTATTATGATAAAGATTATGATTAGCATTAGCATTATGGTTTTTATGTTGTTGTTATTATTAATTATTATTATCATCATCATCATCATCATAGTCATAATGGTATTGGAGCTATTTTTTACATCACATGTGTTGATTTTCGGGGGTAGTGTATTAAAGAAGTGAAACTTATTGAGCCATATGAGTAGAGCATGGCGTGGTATTTCAACATTGGCGTAGCCAGGATTTTTCAGTGGGGGGGGGGGGCAGACGTGAAGGATCCAACCGCGTAGCCAGGATTTCATTTTAGGGGGTTGGGTTGTGAGAACGCGAAGCGTGCGAAATTGGTGATTAGCACGCAAAGCGTGAAGGGAGGGGGGAGTTTGAGAGAAAGATAACGGCTCGCAGCACCTTTTTTTAGGCGGAAAGTTAGTTCGACGCCCGGACTGCTTTTCAGTTATTTGGACGCAATACTGCACTCTATGTAACAGAGGTGGGTGCAGGGAGGAGGGAGTTCCCCCCCCCTCCCGCCCAAAGCGCGAAAGCTCTGACGTTTTATAGCAAATTTGAGAGAAAGATAACGGCTCGCAGCACCTTTTTTTAGGCGGAAAGTTAGTTCAACGCCCGGACTGCTTTTCAATTATTTGGACGCAATAATGCACTGTAACAGGGGTGGGTGCAGGGAGGGGGGACTTTTCCCCCTCCCGCGCGAAGCGCGAAAGCTATGACGTTTTAACAAATATGAGAGAAAGATAACAGCTCGTAGCAAACAATTTTTTTAGGCGGAAAGTTATAGTTCGACGCTCGGACTGCTTTTCAATAATTTGGACGCAATATTTTACTGTATGTAATAGGTGTGGGTGCAGGGAAGGGGGAGTTATTTCCCCCTTCCCGCGCGAAGCGCGAAAACTTTGACGTTTTAGCAAATTGTGATTGAAAGGTAACGACTCGTAGCGCCTTTTTAGGTTTTTTTTGTCTCACTTCTCCCGCTTTTTCGTTTTCACTTTTTTTTTAGGGGCTGAATAGGGGGGCCAGTGCCCCCATGGGCCCCCTGGCTATGCCTATGTATTTCAAGTATACAAATCGGAGATTAAAAACCATTAAATAGGAAAGGGACAGTACAGATTTTCCTAGATTTCCCCTTCAAATGGGATTAAAGTGGCAAAACAAAAGCTTATGAAAGATAAGGGATCTTGTAGTCCAGACAGAAAGAGGAATGAAGATTGAATCAACGCCGATATCCAGGGGCATCGCTAGAACATTTGAATGGGGATGGGGTGGGACACCCAAATTTGCCATCAAAATTTTGGGTGTGACACCCAAATTTGCCAACAGATTTTTAGGGTGTGGCACCTAAATTTGCCAAAAAATGCAACACGGTACACCCTAATCTCCCCTCACATAATGATACAAGAAAATCGCAGATGTAGAAGTCATGATCATACGGGCCCATTTTCGCAAGGGGATAGGCTGACGCCTTTTACCCGAATATCAACTTTTCAACTTCTAAATTAAAAAACAAAACAAAACAAAACAAAAAACCAAAAAAAAAACAAAAAAATTCTTAGTAAAAATGTACAGAAGTTACATATCAAGAAAACCTCACTACCCAAATATGTGGATATTCTGGCACCTCTCTACCCGAATATGAAGTGGTGGCTGGCCATACATCGGAACTTTGAAAATCCTCGGGAGGGGGCTATGTACAGCCCATTGCCGAAGGGGGACGCATTTTGCCCGAATATTATCTATTCACTTTTTTGAGAGCGAGGAAAAAAAACAACAACAACAAAAAAAAGTTTTTCCTTCTTTTTCTTTGCTTTCCTTTTCCTTTCCCTCTTTTCTTTCTGTTTTAGTTTTGAATTCCTTTCCTTTTCCTTTTCTCCCCCTTTCCCTTTTCCTTTCTCTTTTCTCCTTTTTCTTTTCTCTTTCCTCTTCCCTCTCCCCATTTTCTCCCTCCTTTTTTGGCGACAGAGGTGGCGCATTTGCCGACAGCAACCCCCCCCCCCCCCCATCGACGCCGCTGCCGATAACTCTTATCGTCATATTTTTAAAGTCGGCATTATTTTGAAATTAGCTTATGATTCATTTACCATTCATTTTGGGCGCGAAATGGAATGTTTTCTCGTGTGACTGAGAAAAGATACATTATGAATCTTATTCCGGGATACAATTTTCATATACATATTATTACTTTTTGCAGGGGTCCGTTTTACTGCCCCCCCCCCCCTTCCCATCCCTCGATGGACCCTACAGATCTAGAGGGCCAGCGGTTCCCCATAAACTTACTTCCAGTTCAAAGCGCTGTCGGCGAAAATATAAACCGTTTTCTTTTTCCTGACAATTATAGATGATTTGCATCTGCTATCATTTTGGTTGTTGTTGGTCCTAACCCCCTCTCCCCTCTTCCCTCGAGAACCTTGGGAAGGCCTTTGGTGTATTCCCAATATCATATGCCTAGTTAGAATTTAAAGTTGGCCATTATTTCTCCTTTCCATTGCTTAAATTTTCGGTTCCACACTCGCCACAAATATATCTGGGAAATTTGTTTCTGCTACCCCCCCCCCAAAAAAAAATAGTGGAAAGTTAATATTCGGACAAAAGGCACCCCTTCGATAATGGGCTGCGCCCCCCCCCCCCCTCCCCCTGATGATTTTTTTAAGTTCCGATATTCGGGCAACAATGCAACACTTCATATTCAGGTAGAGAGGTGCCAGAATATTCAAATATTTGGGCAGCCAGGATAATTATGTAACTACTGTATTTAGATTAGAATAGTGGCCGCCTGGCCGGTATGATCAAGCTCTCTCTATGTGTGTGTGTGTGTGTGGGGGGGGGGGGGATTAGGGTATAGCCACTGAACTCTGTGGGTACAGCTTAGGGTGCGGCATTTTTTGTAGGCAAATTCGAGTGTCAGACCTTAAAGATTTGTCGGAAAAATTTTGGCGTCATCCCCTCCCCATTCAAAATTTTCTAGCGACGTCTCTGCAGAAAGTGAAACTAGTATAAGATAATGAGAAATACAGTTTTTTATGTCTTTTTAAATAATCGAATTGAAAATTTAAAACTAAATACCAAAAGACCCTTTGCATGCAATAATATTTGTCCGCATGAGCATATTCTTTTTAGAGTGCGTGTCGTTCTAGCTTGATCTAATCTAGATATGCAGCAAAAAAGTAGCGAAGAGGCAAGTATGGTATAATGAGGGGATTTTACTCTAGAATATATCATGAATCCATCAAACCAAATCAAATCAATACTATCATCAGTCCATGCTGTCGGCCTGAGTCCTGTAATAGCCGCCTATGCATAACATGTTGTTATGTCACTGAGGGAAGTTCAGTTTAACAGGGATTAGCAGTAGGGCTCTCTCTCTCCTATTACATCTTTATATCAGTAGTCAATAGACTTCCTGTCTTTTCATCATAAGAACAAACGCTGACGCTGCTCGAACGCACGTATAACCAAAGCCGCCTCCCCATTATTCCTCCATCCTACATGCATTCAACTCAACACAATAGGTCCGATCCCGATTATTATTTCTTCTTCGAACTATATAGCTCTATGCAAAATTTGACACAAGCCTTTCACTGAAGTAGCTTTTCATTGCACAGAGTAGGGACTTCAGTGTATGATACATATCTTGAAATATATCAAACCCTAACTGATGGCAGCACCCTATAAAAAAGTGCTTAACTAAAGGCCACGTGCAGTTGATGTGATTCCCCCTCTGTTTTTCTATAGTCTTCTTTTTCTTATTTTCCTGACATGTTTTCAATACTTTTTCCATTTCTTCTCTTTCGTTCTTCGTCTCTCCATGTCACTTATAATTTCCTAGAATAAGGGGATTAAATAATCCCAGACTGATGTATATGGTTATTTTTAACTTAATTTCCATGACAATGGAAGGATCATACAAACTAAAACAATATATTTGTGGCTATCGTAATTACGACTCTGTTTTATGTTAATAAACATTGACGTCGATCAATTACATTGCAATGTTTTTAAGTCATCTTTATTCTGAAAATCAGATAAAATTCACGAATTTTTTTCATATTCCGGGGAGGAAAACACATCAGGAAAAACTTTCTTGGCCCTGTAACTTAATTCCTTCGCCACCCCATAGTATTTCAGAATACGGCCAGTCAGCAGTATTCTGAAAAACTATTTCCAGGTTGACAAAAATTGTTAATCTTAATCCTGCCCCTAACTCCCTTCCCCATACTTCCCCTATTAAAGTCTGCGACACAAACTCTATTTTGACTTGGACCGTTTTGTCAATTTCTTACTGGAGTTCTAAATCTTCGGCTCATAATTTTCTTCAAGTTAAAATCAATGTGGGCGAAAATATAATTCCTTTTCATTTCCCTGACAATTCGAGATAATTTGCATCTGCCATCACAACATTGTTTTCCTAACTCCCTCCCCTTTCCCCTCGAGAACCTTGGGAAGTCATGTGGTGCATTCCCAATGTCATATGTACCAAGTTAAAAATATAAGTTGGATATTATTTCCCCCTTCCCTCTGTGTGTGTGTGTGTGTGTGTGTGTGTGTGTGCGCGTGTGACACCCGCCACAAATACGATCTGGGGAATTTTGTTGCTCCTAGACCCCCCCCCCCAACACACACAGACACCAAATGCCCCTCGGGTTTAGCGCCCTTGGAGGGTAGGCAGAGGCGGCGCTCTCGTGGGAGCAGGGGGGGGGGACCACTTTTGAAGTACCCAAAACGTGTCCCTTTTTTCTGAAAACTGTTCCCTTTCTCTCTTATAGGTGCCCTTTTCTCCTTTTGATAAATGCCCCTAATTCTGTCTAATTTGTGCCCTTTTCTCATTTCATAAGAGCATTTATGCTTTTGGTAGGTGCCCATTTTCCCTTCTAATAAGAGCCCTTTTCCCCCTTCTGATAATTACCCCTTTCCCTACGTAATATGTGCCCTCTTCCTCATAAGTGCCTCTTTTCACCTCTTCTAATTGCCCCTTCCCACCTCTGATAAGCACCCTTTCCTCTTCTGATAGATGCCCCTTTTACCAATATTTCCCACTGTTTTTTACAAAAAGAGCCATATTTATATAGCTTCAAATAATCGGTGCGGCTTAACAGGTACCCATTACTAAACTACAATGTAAAGCAGTGGGGCTGGAGGCAAGAGGGGCATGCCATGCCCCCCCCCCCCCCCCCCGGCAAAGTATTTGTCATTCCGCTCTCTCGAATATGCCACAATATTACCAAGTAAGGATAATATTTTCCGAAAATTTCCCCGAAACTCAAGCATTTATCATACTAAATTATGTTGATATCGATGAAATCCTAAAGAAAAACGACAGGGTTAAAGCACGAATTAAAATATCTTTCGACATTCCCCAAATTAAGTTTCTCTTGTCATTTTCATTATATCGCCGTAAAAAAAAATGCACAAACATAGGACTTCAACGTTAGAAAAAAGTCTGAAAACTTTTGCTCCTCGCTTCGCTCGCACATGGATCATTAGACTATCACACATTACTGCCAGTTAGGGAAGCTGAAACATGTCCAGAACCACAATAAAAAGGAAGAAGATGATGCTTGATATGTATTAATCATGTTCGGGGAGGGGGCAGGACTTCTATTTAGAATTTTCACTTCTAATTTTGACTAAATTATATTCACCGGCTTGCATGCACAAGCTTAAAAATAAACCGACTTTAATTTGTCAAGAACTTCAAGACCCACCCCCTTCCCACTCCCGAATTTTTCACACCCGTAAATAAAAGAACAGCTCACTTATGATCAAAACCTGGCGTATGGCCATATTTTCTCGTGGGAGGGGCTGATGCCTTTCAACCGAGTATCATGTTTGCGTGTAATCTAAAAATGAAAATAAATGAATAAATTGCCAGCGAATTCGCATACTTTTCGTAATGATTTTTTTTTCTTTTCACCCTCTTTCACCTTCTCTTTTTTCTCTGTTATGTGACTGAAAGGGAAGGGGAGGGTGTATTCGCGTGTATTGCGAGTATTGCGGCGGGGACCCTTGGACAGGGCCCTTTAAACAAAAAACGTCCTTGAACATGTGTGACCCGGCACCACAAAACCACCAACCCCCCCCCCCCGAAAAAACAAACAAACAAACAAAAACATCAACAACAACAAAAAAAACAACAAACAAACAAACAAACAAACACACAAACAAACAAACAAATCTGATTTTATTCTATTTGGATAGAACAAAGTCTCAGCTTTAAACTTGAAACTTTATAACCCTTTTGATTTAGCGAACGAAAAGAGCTTGTAAGATAGGTTTGCTGGTATCAGTTAGGGAGGAAATGAGCTCTAAAGTTGAGGCCTATATTTGATTTGATTGATTTACATACATACATACAGCGCCTTTCCATATAAACATGCTCAAGGCGCTTTACAATAAGAAAAGATGAAACAAAGTAATTATTTTGCTCTCCAAGTGCACACAACCAAATCCAATCATAGAGAAAACAAAGAAGTCTTAAGATTTCTTTTGAAAGATTCAGCTGAAGGGCAGGAACGAATGTTTAAGGGTAGACTATTCTTATTTTATTTACCAATTATAAAAACATATATATAATAACATACATGATAACATGAGAAAATAATATTGGAAGGATCGCCCTGCTCAGCCGTGCCATTGCAGCTCAGCTGTTCTACAGAGGGGCCATTCAATCGTGAGGAGCAAGAAAACAAGAAAGAAAATCAATAGAGAGTGAATCAAAAGGCCATAGCAACCGCCATGAAATGAATTGTCGGATTGAGTTGATATTTTGTAGGAGTGTTAAACATAGGTTATTCATTGTATTACCAAGAGTTCAAATTGTGAACTTTAGTCATTCGAAAGTTGTTATGATGCACATGACTCGGAGTGTTCTAAGAAAACCCTCCATTCTGGAGAGATTAAGCGCACCTCGGCCGGTGGCCTGACACCTGAACTAGACAATGCCTATTCACTCCGTTGGGATGTCTTTCTTTGTTCCCTGTTACATAATACTGGTTTGTTACCTGTATCGTCCTTCTATTATCATACACTGAACTTGCAATTCACTCCGTTGGGATGTCTTTCTTTGTTCCCTGTTACATAATACTGGTTTGTTACCTGTATCGTCCTTCTATTATCATACACTGAACTTGCAATTTAGCCTATAATTAACTTAAATAGGACCTACTCCTTTTTCTTGTTCACATTGATTAACCCATGCAATTTGTTTTACATAGAACTTACATATAGTCTGGGAACCTTCCCGAAATAGTCACCCCATTTTACATAAATTATGAGATTTTACCCCCTTACAGTTACTTAGACTATCCATGTTATTCACAAAAAGCTTGTCAGCTTGAACCGGGTTTGGCCTGGGCTATTTCTCTACGTCAGGGGCAGCGGAGCGTCTTTCAAAGTGGGGGGGGGGGGCACCAGCCAAATAGGGCACTTTTTGGGAAAAGGGGGCACCTACAAGGGGTGAACATAAAACGAAAAAAGGGACCATTTTTGTGACATTGGTATTACCCTACAGCCCAGTTAACATGATTAATACATTATCAAGCATCATCTTCTTCCTTTTTATTGAGGTTCTTGACACTACTTCAGCTTCCCCAGTAAATTAGCAGTTGTGTGTGGTGGTCTAATGACTCATGTGCGAGCGAGCGAAGTGAGCGAGCAAAAATTTTCATACTTTTTTCTAATGCTGAATTCCTTTGGTTGAGAATCATTTATAGCGATATAATGAAATTGACAACAGCAAATTAATTGGGGGAATGTTGAATTATCTTTTAATTCATACATTATCCTTGTCGCTTTTCTTTAGGATTACATCTATATCAACATACTTTATGCGATCTGCTTGCTTTCATAAGAGCTAGCGAGCGTAGCGAGGGAGTTTTGGGGAGATTTTCAGAAAATATTACCCTTAATTGGTGTAAATTATGGGCATATTCGAGCGAGCGGAATAAGAATTCCTTTACTGGGGGGGGGGGGGGTAGGAATTATGCCCCTCTTGCCTCCAGCTCCACTGCCTTACATTGTAGTAATATGTGTACCTGCTACTACATAAAGCCGCATCGATACTTTGAAGTTAGATATGGCTTTTTTTGTAAGAAACAACTGGAAACATACGTAAAAGGGGGCATTTATCCGAAGAGGAAAGGGCGCTTATCAGAGATGGAATGGGGCACTTAAAGAAGTGAAAAGGGGCACTCATGAGAAGAGGAAAATGGCACATATTAGATAGGAAAAGGGGAGCTTATGAGATGTAAAAATGGCATTTATCAGAAGGGGAAAGTTGGCACTATTTAGAAGGGAAAAGGGGCACCTATCAGAAGTTAAAATTTACTTATCTTCAGAAGAAAAGGGCACTTATTAGAGAGATAAGGAGCCAATTATCAGATTTTGAAAAGGGGCACTTATCAGGAGGGAAAAAAACACTTATTAGAAGGGGAAGGGGCACTTATTAGAAAGGAAAAGGGGCACTTTTAGTAGTAAAAAGGGCACTTATCAGAGAGGAAGGAGGGCATTTTTTCAAATGTAAAAAGGGCACTTTTGGGGTACTTGAAAAAGTGGGAGGGCACTGTGCCCCCTAGCCCCCGGGTGCGCCGCCCTTGCTCTACGTTGACTAATTTTCCGACTACTGACAAATGAACGGGCTGCATTCTCTCCGTTTTATATGTTATCATTCCCTGCTTCAGTAGGCTATTCAGGAATGGATAAACAACTGAAAAGCATTTGGCTGATGTATGTAAATAATTAGCCACGGCGCAACCTTTACAGCCCGCCCCCCCCCCCCCCTTCGAGCTTCTAAATCACTTTGAAATTTTATTGCCATGACAACAAGAATGTCTACAATATAATCCGAAATATTCATCAGTGCACATCCCTATCACAATACAACAAGAAAACAATCTTTTGCCTACTTACTAGTATTATTAATAATGTAATTATATTATTATTAGTAGTATCATCGACATCATCATCAACACCATAATGACATTTACCATCATGTGGGGGGGGGGGGACATGTAAACCTGTCCCTCTGGATTTGCGATTATAAGACTGAAGCAAGGCAATCAGAAATTACGATTTCCTTCGAATTTCGAACCTTTTACCTACTATTGCATGCACTTTATACTTGTGGGCGCATATATTACTGCACAAAATTCTGATGGAGATTGGGATCTCAATTAGGAAGAGGTCATTGACAGAAAAAGGTGATGGGCAGAAATAATTGAAGTCAATAAGAGCAATATATTTGAAAGGCACGCAATACTTTTAACCTCGTAATAATGATCCACACTCTCTCGGATATTTGTTTTAACCATGAAAGAAGAAATAAATAATATTTATGAGTAAACAATAATACTCTTCATGAGGAAAACATGTTTAAAACGGTATTCAAATCGATGTTCCTCTTGAATTCCCTCGTTAAACGATAAAGCCCACATACTGATTTTAGCCTACCATGAAAATATATATTGAAAATATTTTTAAAAGACAGAGAATTTCGATACTGATAGACTCACTGCTCTTAGTAAATGCTATAGTTTTAGAGTCCCCAGTAAGATAGAACGAAACAATTAGATTGTTATTTACAAGTGTTTTTATCGAAGTATATAAATACAAGAATAGATAGATACGTATTGAGAAAATTTAATACAACGGATCATCATGAATGTGTCCCGCAGACTTGACCTGTCATGATAGTGGTTTGCCGCGTAGAGAAAAACACGTAGAAGTACACAATAATGTAGCCGTAGAGGGGGCTATAGCGTTTTAACGAGTCTGCAGAGAAGACCAAAAATAAATCGCGGCTTTTCAGCACCGGGAGACGGGATCGCTTTTGTCAGACACAGAGTCTTCGTTCCCCAGGGGGTAAAATCCCGGAAGCGAGAAACGCTGTCGCTGATTGGCCGCTTGCGTTCTTTTGTTGAAAACCCCCGTGCTTATGCACCACTACATTTCGCTAAGCTACCTTAATTTTCTTCAATATTCCGGCAGGTGAAGAGAAAGCGTCACCAAACATGCATCACTTTACCTTCTCATTTCTGTCTCAGATGGTGCCTGAGCTACACGAGAAAGACATCGAACGGTCTCATCGTAACCTACTGGTCCCCCGCCACGCCCTGCTGTCAATGGGAAAGTGAAGGCACGCCCAATCCATGTCTGTTTTGCTTCGTTTCAGACAAGGGAGAAGGTGAAAAGATCCTGCATCCAAGCCTTCAAGTCGAGCCAGCTCAAAGGTAGGAAGTTCTTCGTGGCGGATGACCTAAGCCGTCGGATTCAAACCCAGCGAAAGAAGCTACTTCCTTCACTCCAAAGCCTCAGAAGTGCAGGAAAAAGAGTTTTTTTTTTGTATATCCCGCCACAAATCAAGTTCTACATGAAAGGGCAGTCACTAAAAATCTTCAAGCCTAATGATGATTGACACCTGAAACCAGGAGGATAGCCAGCCTTTACATGTGGAGAGCCATTCTTATTTTCGCAAGTGTTTTAATATTTCTGAACATAATCTAATCATTATACTCAAAGAGATTGGTTTAGTATAATGAAGGAAATGCCTTCAGAGCATGGAACAAAGAACGAAGATGATTAAGAGCAGTTTAATACACGTCACGATCACAGTTATTCTAAAGCGCTGCTGTTGAAAGTTCTACAAGCTCATTTTGGAAAGATTTTTTAAAAACATAACTTGGGATGTGTTCCTGTTTCCATATGTTTGGAGATTGAGACTTGAAATGAAAGACATCATGTACATGTAATATACTTGTTTACTAGAACGGTTTTATTTTAGGTCATCAAGCAGATGATACAGGGTTTTTAAAACATTTTGTGAGGTGGTCCATTACTTATGTTCACAAGGATCACGCCAGATCAGCATACATTCATTTTTGTGTGTGTGTGTTTGTTTTGTCTTTGTCTTTATGTTGTCTCTCATGTACCTTAAGGAATATGTACTACAACCATAATTGGTGGTAAACTGTGTTTTAAGGTGAATATGTGTTTTCTGTTAAGAGTGCAGTGGTAAAAGAGAAAACTTCTTTCATGAGAAAAAAATATATTTTATTCTTACATGAAACCCACTCCCAAGCAGGGGATGAAATTTTATGGAAAACTCGGTGAAGGGGGGGGGGGGGGGGGAGCTTGTTTTTTAAAGTTTTTCTACCAAAAGTAGAGGGGTAGCAATATTATTTAAACCTTTATTGAATTTGAAAGTCTTATCTTGTGTCTCAGATGAAGATGGAAGATATATCATGATAATGTGGCCCGTCACATGAAAAACATCAAATTTTGGGAAATTATTATTCTCAAATAATTTGAATCTCCAGTGTTTCATGAATGCTCTGTAAAAATTTATAGTCCTATATATTACTGGAAGGGGTAGAAAAAATAGTTTTTCTGATTCTAATGATCCCTATATCTAATATAAAAAAAACACAAAGACAAATGAACAATAGATCTATTGATTATTGTCCTTTTTAACTGCAGTTTACACTGCGTATTGTATAAAATAGCAAAATACAGCAAATTATTATGTCAAGTTTAAAAAGCGTGATTCGGGGGGGGGGGGGGGTCAATAACCGTCAGGACATGAACTCCGTGCTCTTAAGCGCACCTTATAGGAAAGCTGCAACTGCAATTCGAGCGATCGCCAATAGGGTAAAAATGCCCGGATGTACCGTTTTTGGCGAATTCTCATTCAACTTCCGGGACCTGTGTACTTCCGGTGTATACGGATGCTAAGTTACAGTAACCGCGGTACACACTTCAGGAATTTTTCTTCAAACTTATCTAATAAAAGTTAAGGTAATCGTAGAATTGTCATGGCGAGCGTTTCTCAAGACTTCAAGAATATGACCGTTCTGCAGCTGAAAGCTTTTCTGACAGAAAGAGGCATTCCATGCAACGGAAAACGCAAACTCGAATTGGAATTGCTAGTACGGAGAGCCGCTGAATGTTACAGCGTTATTGAGCCTTGCGACCGGGAGGCGTCCGACAGAAAGCGACGACGGGTGCCCGCTGCGGACTGCTCTGTTCGAGACTTAAATGACAAAGCCGTATCTTGGAAAGCTGATTTGAGAGGTTATGCACGGCCGCCGGGTCATTCACCGACCGGTCAGACCGGTCAGTAACTAGGTCACAAAAGCTGTCCCACATTGCATAGCAAACGCACCCCGATACCTGCATCCGGGCATTTTTACCCTATTGGCGATCGCACGAATTTGTATTGCTGTTTTGAAAAAGTTTGGAGTTAACTTGCAGGGAGAAAGGGAAATGTCAAACAAAAGATTTGTTTGTTGTAGCGTGTCTTTAGATGCTTCCTGGTCTTTATACTGCATCATTAGAAATCAAAGAGAAAAGAAACTTAGCTTTCAAAGGGAGAGCAACGATCAGGAAAACATAACTTACGTTCACACGATGGGAGCTAAACTTTAAGTTTCACTTGTAGTTTCAAAACTTTAAGTTAACTTGTAGTTATCTTTTAGTTTCAGACCGTATGAACGGACTTGTAGTTTCGAAACTTTAAGTTTACTTGTAGTTCTAGAACCACAAGCGAGCTCGTGGTTAAGGCCGAAACCACGAGCAGTTGGTGGTCCTCCGTCAAAGTTTCAGGCCATGTGAACGGAAAAACTTAAATTTTCCCAAGCTTGTAGTTAGCGATGACCTCGCTGTTCTTGTTAAATTTCCGGGTCTTACCCTTCGCGCGAATGATTAACACAGGATCTGTGTGTGTACTGTACACAATCGGTAGTATCTACTTCCGAGGTTAACCACGACGATCGATCTGCTTGTAGTTTCAGCTTGTTGTTTCGGGCTCGTGTGAACCCTCGTTGCGGTTAGGGGGTCGTGGTTTCGTTAACTTAAAGTTTCGCTAACTTAAAGTTTCGAAACCACAAGTCCCGTATGAACGTAGCTATTGTGTCAAGTTTAACTTTATAGGTGGGTGATAAAAAAGAGATTCAATTTGAAACGCTGCGGGGATAGCTCGCATAATGAAAGGAATATCATCAAACAAAAGTTCAGTTCACCAGGGCGCTACTTAGAGGCATCCTGCTCATTATACTGCATCATTAGAGACCAAGAAGAAAAGAAACAACTTGGCTTTAGGTCTATATAGAGGAAAGAGCAGGAAAGTATTGTTTCAAGTTTTTAACAGATTTGAAAGGAGAGAGAGAAAAAAAATATATCAATAATGAGGAAGGGGGGGGGGGTTATAATCACAATGGCATGTTTTCATGCTTTGTCTTCAAAAAGCAGGAAATTCTATAGCTCTTCCTCCTCCCCCCCCCCCCACAAAAAAGGGATTAACAGAAACGATCTGTGTCGATTTTATGCGTGATTAATATTAGTCTATTCAACAACTTTAACATGCTTTAATATCCTTTCAACGAGCCAAACCCATCTTAGTCAATTTGACACTTTAAGAACCTTGAAAAGTTCTTTATGTTGAATTTTTTTCTGTAGATTCGTGATCCCTTGTGGTCTCCGAAAATTTCAGCTTTGTTGCCGAAAAAGCAACTTTGGGCAATTTGCATAATTAGCATAAATCTAAACGATGCAATGAATTATTTAGCAGCGAAAGACAACTTACGCAGAATGTGTAAACTGATCAACGTACTATTCTTTATGCTCGATGATACCCAACTGCAATTTGTTCATCTTATCATGCAACCTGAGAGACAACGAAAGGAGGATACACAGTTAATGTCCGATAACAATGTATGATACCTCTTTTTAGGGGTTTTGTGGGGCGTAGAATCCATTCTAACGTTAAATTTTAAATTAAATGTCACGTAAAGTCAATGTAAATACCAACTTAGTTGTGCTTGAACAACTGAAAGTGTATATCTTACAGTTAGAAAATGGACCTACAATATCCTGGTTGAATGAAAGTACGCTTACCCTAATGTTTAAAATAAAGTAAATAAACGGGTTTGGGAATTTGTTTAAAATATGACGTTTAATTAAAGGGGAATTAACCCTTTCACAGGAAATTTGCTTGGATTGCGTGATAATTATGCCAATTTTCTATGAAAGGTCTACTTTCATTAAACCAGGAAATTGTAGGTCCTTGTTCTAATTGTAAGAAATATACAATAGTATTTTAATAAAAAATTTTTCTCAATTAAATGTCACGTAAATTTCATGTGAATACCAACTTAATTATGCGTGAACAGCTGTAAGTGTATTTCTTACAGTTAGAATATGGACCTACAATCTCCTGCAATCTACAATCTCATGGGAAATTGGAATAATTATTAAGCAATCCCAGCCAATTTTCCCACGAAAGGTATACTTCCATTCAACCAGGAAATTGTAGGTCCATGTTCTGATTGTAAGAAATACACAATAACATTTTAATGTAATTTTTTTTCTCAATTAAATATCACGTAAATTTCATGTAAATACCAACTTAATTGTGCGTGAACAACTGAAAGTGTATTTCTTACAGTTAGAATATGGACCTACAATCTCCTGCAATCTACAATCTCATGGGAAATTGGAATAATTATTAAGCAATCCCAGCCAATTTTCCCACGAAAGGTATACTTCCATTCAACCAGGAAATTGTAGGTCCATGTTCTGATTGTAAGAAATACACAATAACATTTTAATGTAATTTTTTTTCTCAATTGAATATCACGTAAATTTCATGTAAATACCAACTTAATTATGCGGGAACAACTGAAAGTGTATTTCTTACAGTTAGAATATGGACCTACAATTTCCTGGTTGAATGAAAGTGTTTAGAATAAAGTAAGTAAACGGGTTCGGGAAGTGTTTAAATATGACGTTTAATTAAAGGGGAATTAAGCCTTTCACAGAAAATGGGCTTGGATTGCATAATAATTATGCCAAGGCACTGCTTCATGCTTGAACTGGTAAATTACTCTCATGCATCATAAATAGATTTTATAAATTTAACAAATTCCATAGAGAACTGAAAACCTGGCTATTTTACGCTGAAAATACCCCCCCCCCCCCAAAAAAAAAACAAAAAAAAACAAACAAACAAAACAAAAACATCTGCAATACCTTTTTGACTGGTGAGTCTAAATTTCTTTTATTTATAATCTTAATCTGTCTATACCATGCGCCTGGATTTGCAACCGCGTAGATATGATTTAACTTGGGGGGGGGGGGCGGTTATGAGCACGCAAAGCGTCCCAAATTGGTTATGAGCACGAGAAGCGTGCTCCCCAGGGGGTGGGTGCAGGGAGAGGGGAGTTTTTCCCCGGTCCCTGCTCTGACGTTTTAGCAAATTTGAGAGAAAGATAACAGATCTTTAATAGCACCCCTTTTTTTAGGCGGAAAGTTAGTTCGACCCCCTGAATGCTTTTCAATTATTTGGACGCGATACTCGTAGTTATGTGGGGCGTTTCAGACAGGAAGTAATTAAATAGGATTAGCACGTAATTAATGACAGGAAGTAATTAAATACGATTAGCATCTAATTAGCACCTAATTAATGACAGGAAGTAATTAAATATGACGGATGAATATACTAATGAATACATGAATATAAACCAAATAAATAAATAAGTGAATAAACATTAAAAGTTCTCCATCTGACAAACGTTCAATAGGTCTTGTACAACCTGAGATGATGTCACCTGATGCGAACCATAGAGTATATGAGATGGCATGGATATTCTTTATCTGTATCATTTCTTTATGGGTGGAGTTTGGCCAGAGGAATTGAGGAAATGGATGGGCAATAGGATGACAATAGAGGTGGTGGACACAGGAAGCATCCTAGAATATGCAGGTACCTCCCTGGTAAAGACATGGATAATTATCGGGGTCTTCCTCCCATCACCTCCCTTTGCAATGAATGTGATTGGTCAATGATTAATGAGTTATGTAAGCAATGCCAGTCTGTGAATGGAGGAATGTTTGATATGGGCGCGTGTTAGGAGTGATGGTGAAGTATGGTGCAGGGGAGAAGGAGTATTTAACCTTGAAATTTCACTAGGTATCTGATCACCTCAAAGTTGCTCCATCTCTTTCTTCGGGTTTATTAACATTCATTATGATTACGACGTCTGAAATTGTCCAGCGTTTGCATGCGTGCAAATGTGTCGCCGACGTCTCAAAGTTACGTGAGGAACAGTTTGAGGAACTGGAGCCGGAACACCATACTTTAATCTTTGCCAGGACAATATATTTTCTGGAACAGGAGGATCGGTCAAATACTCAAAGCACAGGTAAGTTAAAGTTTCGACAAACAATTTCTTTTGGGCGTTTATATTTAATTATTTATTTATTGTATGTATAGTTTTGCTATTTCATTCAGTTCCGAATGAAAGACTACATAGGTACTCTCAATGTAATTTAATGATGTGATTTGACAATTTGAATAAGTATTGGCATTTGTCAAATCAGTTTGATTTTGAGAATTATGCAACTATTATTCTTATGAAAACAGGGCATGATGAAGGATTTCAACAAGGACCTTCCACAATCCAAGTTGGAAATGCGGGGACGAGATCATCGGCTAATGACACTATATACTGGACTATACCCTGGGAGAACCTTCGACATCAGGTGGATCGTCAGTGACAAGATCCCCAGCCCCTGGCCAAGGCAAACCAGCAGTGGACTACACCCAAGGTGGACCATCCATCAGCGGACTCCCATCGAGACGACCGGCGACAACACAGGCAGGATGGACAAGCAAGGCCGGAGGATCATCGTCATCTCGCAAGCGCCCCTCAACCGACGTCCTTCCAAGACCTGATGACGCCCTACCCCTCTACAATGTGAGCCAAGTAAGCCAGAAGCACAACAAAAAGTATAATGCAAAATGTACTGATTATATAGTTAATTTTAAGCCTGTAGGACAACATGGTCCCATAATTGACATGATGCCTCATGTGAGTGGTATGTTTGATGAGATTGTAAATGAGATGATTGATGGTGCTAATGATAGGGATTTTGTAAGAGTAGTGTTTAACGCACCCCAGTTAGATAAGCCAGTTAGCATGCCCTTTGTTAGGCGGGATCAGTTAAATAACGATGCGTTTTCAACAAAACTTGCATCAGTTTTGCAGTCAAATGAGGAGGTTTCCTTAGACGAGGATGTTTCATTTAATGTAATACACATAGAAATTCCACAAGGGGTAGGAATCCGCGGAGATATGTAAAGCTAAATGAAAAACTACTTAAAATGAGGAGTGTTGTAAGAATCAAAAACAGGGGGGGGGGGGGATGACAACTTGTGTTGTGCAAGGGCTATTGTAACTGGCATTGCGAGAATAGAAAATGACCCAAATTGGAATTCAATTAGGCAAAGCTACGGAAAACAACAGGAATATGCCAAAGAATTACACAATGAGGCCAATGTCCCATATATTAAATGTGGTATCGAGGAAATCAAACAGTTTGAAAATATTCCTAAAATGAAAAACTATCGAATCCTCGTCATATCAAAACAAAACTTAAACACTATAGTCTATAGAGGTCACGAGGATAGAGAACACTCTATATATTTGTACTGGCACGATGATCATTATGATCTCGTGACATCCCTCCCTGCCTTTTACAATAGGTCCTACTTTTGTGAAAAGTGTTTGAGAGGGTACAACAACAAGTACGAGCACAAGTGTGAGAATGCGTGTAAATTATGCCACAGTAATGATTGTCCCTCAGGCGAGCATGATCAATACAAGCATTGTGATAAGTGTAATCGAAATTTCAAAAGTGATAAGTGTTTTCAAAATCACTTAAAGGAACAACTGATAACTGAATAACTGAATACCTTATTTGAGGCTGGCACTAGATAGATCCCAATACACCTCTCTGTTCTAGGTGTGAAAATTCAATTTCGTATACACTTATCGTTTTAATATCACGCTACTACCGGTATCATTTTGGGTTGTTTGTTTTTACATACGTTATTAAAGATGAGGGATACGAATGAGATTCAAAATCAAGCTTTTAAATGTTTTTCCCAGTTTATCAATAATTTCTGTACATCACATTGTCAAAATGTACTATATTTGCCAAAGTATATACGTGTACGTTAACCAATAGATACATACAAAATTTGAGACACGCTATCAACATTGTGGTAGGGAAAAATAACAACAAATAGTCATAGTGGTTTTGTATTCATTAAACGAAAGTAGGCCTATGGTTTCACACATTTGTGAAAAACACGCTACATATATAATTATACATTGCACCACTAATAACCTCCATGAGGTGGTAGATTGTCATAGTTGTTTGCTGCATGAATCAAGCTTTACAAACATCTAAGAAACAAGTCAGACTAAAAATATATTTAAACTATTTTATTTTTAATAGTTTTTACAGCATCAGATTAGAAGTTGTTTTGTTTGCATGTGTGCATAACAAGTTGTAATACAATTGTTAAAGAGATGCAAGCACTCGTAAGCATCATTTTAACTAATAAATCTACAAGCCACCTGAAACAAGAATCTTTTTAAAATGGTACAGTATTCATTGTCACCAGTCCTTTTTTTTTTCTTCTTCCTTTTTTTGTTGTTGATTTGATAGTTTCTTTATTTCCATTTCAGTATTTTTGTTCCTTAGCATTCTTTTTTAAATTTCATATTGCTATTTTTGTTCGTTAGTTTGTTTGTTTTTCAGTTTAAACAAATTTCTACATGTTCTGTGCATCCTATCCTACAAATTTTAATGCCTTTTTTTTTTCTTTCCCCAATGACTAACAAAGTTATTAACGTGTTGTCTGTGATTAACAAATTTATTAATATTGTAACTGTGAGCACTTGGAACAATGTCGTCTTTTGTTTTCTTGTTACCTTTTTTTTGTTGTTGTTCGTTGGTTAGTTAGTGTTCTGTTGTTGTTTTTACTTTCTTTCTTTTTTGTCAGTTTTTTTTTTCTTGTTGTTAACCTTTTCAGTGCAAAGTATTTCTCTTCATCCTCTTCTACAAATTTCGTTGTTTATTCTATTTTTTCTTTCTTTCTTTTTTTTGTTTGTTGTTGTTGTTGCAGTGACTAACAAAACATTTTGTCTGTGACCAACATATGTATAAATATTATAACTGAAAATTTGGAAGTGTCGTCTCTTCTTTCCTTTTTGTTAACTTTTTGCTCGTTAGTGGGGTTTTTTTTTTGTGTGTGTGTGTGTTAATTTTATTTTTGTGTGTTAATTTTATTTTTCAACTTAAACTTTTATATGCAAAAGGTTCTACTTTTGTTGTTGTTGTTAATGTTGTTACTTTTAGCTTACTTTTCTTGTACATGTATGTGTCAATATTTCCTCTTTTTTCAGTTTGAAAAAATTTCTATGCATCTTATTCTACAAATTATGCTTCTTTTTTTTTCTTTCCCCAATGACTAACAAAGATTTTAATGTTTTGTCTGTGATTGACAGACAAAACTAAAATTGTAACTGTGAGCACCTGGAACAATGTCGTCTTTTGTTTTCTTGTTAACTAGTTTTTGTTGTTGTACGTTGGTTAGTTAGTGTTCTGTTATTGTTTCTTTCTTCTTCTTTTTTTCTTAACCTTTTCAGTTCAAACTATTTCTCTGCATCCTCTTCTACAAATTTTGTTGTTTATTCCATTTTTCTTTCTTTCTTATTTCTTTTTATTTGTTTGTTGTTAAAGACATTATATCTGTGTCCAACACATGTATAAATTTGGAACAGTGTCGTCTCTTGTCTTCTTTTTGTAAACTTTTTGCTCGTTTGTTAGTGTTTTGTTGTTGTTTTCTTCCTTTTTTTGTGTGTTGTTAATGTCATTTTTTAAATTTGAACTTATGCATACGGTTCTACTCTTTTTCTTCTTTTTTTTTTTTTTGGTGTTATTTGTTGTTAATGTTATGTTTAAACTTACTTTTTTGTACATGTATATGTATGTGTGGCTGTCTGCCGTGAACTGTATACACTGGAGTTTTACAATGCAAGTTTTTAAAAGCTATTATTGTAAATACATGTACTTTACAAAAATATATTTTGGATACTTTAGAGTCGAATGACTAGTGTTAACAGAGGATATGTCATAAAATTCTTACATAATAGATGCTTGTCAATGGAATTTGTAAATAGTCTGTTGTATATACTACATCACTTATATGTTCATTCCATATTTTGAAGAAAAAAAAATACTTGTGTGTGTAATATCAAGATAAAACCACCAATAATTATTTGCAGTTGAATATTGGTTTCGATAAACTGTCATTGATATTTTAATTGTACATTGTCATGTTAGCCCCATAACAATTCAGTTTTTGTTCAGCACAACACGTTACATGTCACTTGTGGGTTCTTGTGTTGATTTCGTTACCACCATAGGATAGAGCATTCAACATGTAAAACAAAGAATGTGGGAATTTCGTGATATACAATGATGCAAAGTAATACGATGTGAGATGATAAATATAATAAAAGAAACATTTTGGTGTGGTTTGGTGGTCGCATTAATTGTGATTGTAGTTATCGTTACTATTATTCAATATCGTATTTCATAAAATGGAACAAGATCTCACAGATTACATTGTAAATGAAAAGAAAACAAATATGTATCAACGTTTAAATTAATGATGGCTGCCAATATAATTGTGGGAATAAGTTATGTATATTGAAATATGATAGATGCCTAAAATTGTAATTCATGGTTACATGTTGTATAAGGCACATGTGTTTTGCGAAAAGATGTAACATAAATTTTTTAAAAAAGAAGAAAGTATTATCTCGAGTCCAAGATGTTTGCGGTCTCTTTTGTTTTTTCTCCCTCCAACAATTGGTAGTCTGTTTTGATATCGTTAGCAGGTGTGCAAGTGTTTTTATGTGATGTGTGTATTGGCTTTATATCACCAAAATTCAATTAACTTGACCCTTTTTTTCAACCAAAAAGCAAATACTGCAAATATCTAATCATGGGACACTCGAAGAAAAACGCATTAAAAAAAAAGAAGATTGTTGGTCAGGGCAAATTAAAAGACAACATAATCTAACGGGATACATGGGGGGGGGGATGTTTAAAAAATATTTAACACATTGTTTACAGAAAGGTTATTTACAAATAAATGGTTTAGTCAATGAAAAGAAAGAAATATAGAAAGGAAGAGCAGGATGCCAGGAAGTACTTTAAACTGAAAAAAAAATTAAAAAGAAATATTAACATATACATGTACAAAATAGTAAGCTTAAACATAACATCAACAACAAATAACACCAAAAAAAAAAAAAAGAAGAAAAAGAGTAGAACCGTATGCATATGTTCAAATTTAGAAAATAACATTAACAACACACAAAAAAGGAAGAAAACAACAACAAAACACTAACAAACGAGCAAAAAGTTTACAAAAAGAAGACAAGAAACAACACTGTTCCAAATTTATACATGTGTTGGACACAGATATAATGTCTTTAACAACAAACAAATAAAAAGAAATAAGAAAGAAAGAAAAATGGAATAAACAACAAAATTTGTAGAAGAGGATGCAGAGAAATAGTTTGAACTGAAAAGGTTAAGAAAAAAAGAAGAAGAAAGAAACACTAGAACTGCAATCTTATCGCAACGATGTGCATGCAATGTCGTCCGTATCTTTTATTTTGTTGAAAAGTCGACATGCGAAATATAAAGTTATGCGTGTTGAAACATGATATCAGATAAGATGGGAGAAAATAATGCATACTGTAAAATTAGGAGATGACAGAAAAATTAAAACAAGAAACAAAGAACAAAAAACAAAGAATGATGATGTTAATTGTGATGACAATGATGATGATGCTGATGATGGTGATTATGATAATGATGATGATGGTGATGATTATGATGATGATCATAGTGATTATGATGATTTAATAACAATAATGGTGATGGTGATCATGATTATTATGATGATATAATGATGATGATGATGGTGATAAAGATGGTGATGATAATAATGGTGATGATGATGATAATGATGATGATGATAATGATGATGAGGATATATTGATAGGCTTCGGCCACGTGGCTTGCACACTATATGTGACGTATAGTATACCACGGCACATTGGCACTGTGTAGAATTGTATTGAAGAATATGTCATTAAAATGGTATGTACTGAAATGACTTTCTTTGCTATTATCTTGGCCTTTTTTGTTTCTTTATATACCGTATTTGGTATCATACGAAAGAGCATTTCATAGCGGTCATTTTGAGACCACTCTCATATTTTTATGACAATCCTATCGGAGCGTGTGATGCATAGTAGTTTTATAGGACAAAATGGCGTGTAAAATGTCACGCTTGACCGATTTTAAAAATCCGGCTTCGAAATTCTCTTCATTTTGCCTCAAAGAATGTGCTTGCCAAATTTCAAGAAAAATAAAGATCGTTCAGGGGGCCAAAGTCGGGAACCCGATTTGCCCCATAGACAATACGTGTAATGCACGGGCGGAAACTGTGCAGGATCCGTATTATGACCTGACTTAAATCGCGATTTACTGAAAATTTTCTGTGAGACCTTATACCGTGTTTGGTATCCCCGAGAAGAGAATTTCATTGCGGTCATTTTGAGCCGATTGGTGTTAGGGCGCCATTTAAAATAAGCATATTATTTAATAATATGTAATGCAGGGTAAATTGAGGTTTTTCCGCAATAACTTTGCGATGACGTCATCAGTTTAAAAATTATAAAATTTGGCTGACAGTTGTCAAATACATAAATACACATACCCACCAAATTTCAAAGACGTAGGTTAAAGGTTCGCAAAATTAGAGCAAGTTGAAGTGGTTTCGGCATTTCCGTAAATATCGTGATTTTGACGAGCAATTTTCGCAAAGTCGGTCAGTGATAAGGTATATTTTTTTTTATTTTCCTGAAAAGGGTATATATTGAAGTATCTAAATCCAAAAAGGGTACGGGTTTATCCAAGCATGACGGAGATACGGCCACAAGAAAATAGCAATTTTTGAAACTTTAGAGGGCGCTAATTATATTTTGGGGAATCATTGAAGCATGAAATTTAGCAGGAATGTGTGCAATGATAAGATAAAGCAACAGTGTAAATTTGAGACAAAAATGAATTGATATGAGGAAGTTATGGCACTTTTTTCATTTTCGGAAGTGAATATTTCAAGAAATTTAGCGTTTTTCCACATGGCCGATTTCGGACTTAAATTTAGAGTATGAAGATGGAATTTTTTGTATAATATTTTTATTGTTATGTAAAGAGCAACTCTTGGAATATCTAGAGGAATTTGTTAGAAGTCTGTAGGATGTAGGATAGTGGAGATAGGCCAGGAGAACGAAAGGCATGAAAATGGCATGAAAATGGCATGAAAATGGACAAAATGGCGCCTGGATGGTCATGCATGAGTGATTTCGAAAAATGAAAAATTTTAGGATCAAGATGAAATGGCAAGGAACATGCATATGAAATTTGAAAGGAAATGGACATCAGGAAAGTACCTAAAGAGTGATAACAAACATTACGTGCAAAACAAATAGGATTTTTGTGGAAGAAGAAGAAGAAGAAGAAGAAGAAGAAGAAGAAGAAGAAGAAGAAGAAAAAGAATAAGAATAAGAATGCAGAACGTGAACCTAAACAAGGCAATGTCGTAGGACGACATAGCAAATAACAGAACACTAACTAACCAACGAACAACAACAAAAAAAGTTAACAAGAAAACAAAACACGACATTGTTCCAGGTGCTCACAGTTACAATTTTAGTTTTGTCTGTTAATCACAGACAAAACATTAAAATCTTTGTTAGTCATTGGGGAAAGGAAAAAAAAAAGAAGCATAATTTGTAGAATAAGATGCATAGAAATTTTTTCAAACTGAAAAAAGAGGAAATATTAACACATACATGTACAAGAAAAGTAAGCTAAAGGTAACAACATTAACAACAACAACAACAAAAGTAGAACCGTATGCATATAAAAGTTTAAGTTGAAAAATAAAATTAACACACAAAAATAAAATTAACACACACAAAAAAAAAAAAAAAAACCCACTAACGAGCAAAAAGTTAACAAAAAGGAAAGAAGAGACGACACTTCCAAATTTTCAGTTATAATATTTATACATATGTTGGTCACAGACAAAATGTTTTGTTAGTCACTGCAACAACAACAACAAACAAAAAAAAGAAAGAAAGAAAAAATAGAATAAACAACGAAATTTGTAGAAGAGGATGAAGAGAAATACTTTGCACTGAAAAGGTTAACAACAAGAAAAAAAAAACTGACAAAAAAGAAAGAAAGTAAAAACAACAACAGAACACTAACTAACCAACGAACAACAACAAAAAAAAAGGTAACAAGAAAACAAAAGACGACATTGTTCCAAGTGCTCACAGTTACAATATTAATAAATTTGTTAATCACAGACAACACGTTAATAACTTTGTTAGTCATTGGGGAAAGAAAAAAAAAAGGCATTAAAATTTGTAGGATAGGATGCACAGAACATGTTGAAATTTGTTTAAACTGAAAAACAAACAAACTAACGAACAAAAATAGCAATATGAAATTTAAAAAAGAATGCTAAGGAACAAAAATACTGAAATGGAAATAAAGAAACTATCAAATCAACAACAAAAAAAGAAAAGAAAAAAAAAAGGACTGGTGACAATGAATACTGTACCATTTTAAAAAGATTCTTGTTTCAGGTGGCTTGTAGATTTATTAGTTAAAATGATGCTTACGAGTGCTTGCATCTCTTTAACAATTGTATTACAACTTGTTATGCACACATGCAAACAAAACAACTTCTAATCTGATGCTGTAAAAACTATTAAAAATAAAATAGTTTAAATATATTTTTAGTCTGACTTGTTTCTTAGATGTTTGTAAAGCTTGATTCATGCAGCAAACAACTATGACAATCTACCACCTCATGGAGGTTATTAGTGGTGCAATGTATAATTATATATGTAGCGTGTTTTTCACAAATGTGTGAAACCATAGGCCTACTTTCGTTTAATGAATACAAAACCACTATGACTATTTGTTGTTATTTTTCCCTACCACAATGTTGATAGCGTGTCTCAAATTTTGTATGTATCTATTGGTTAACGTACACGTATATACTTTGGCAAATATAGTACATTTTGACAATGTGATGTACAGAAATTATTGATAAACTGGGAAAAACATTTAAAAGCTTGATTTTGAATCTCATTCGTATCCCTCATCTTTAATAACGTATGTAAAAACAAACAACCCAAAATGATACCGGTAGTAGCGTGATATTAAAACGATAAGTGTATACGAAATTGAATTTTCACACCTAGAACAGAGAGGTGTATTGGGATCTATCTAGTGCCAGCCTCAAATAAGGTATTCAGTTATTCAGTTATCAGTTGTTCCTTTAAGTGATTTTGAAAACACTTATCACTTTTGAAATTTCGATTACACTTATCACAATGCTTGTATTGATCATGCTCGCCTGAGGGACAATCATTACTGTGGCATAATTTACACGCATTCTCACACTTGTGCTCGTACTTGTTGTTGTACCCTCTCAAACACTTTTCACAAAAGTAGGACCTATTGTAAAAGGCAGGGAGGGATGTCACGAGATCATAATGATCATCGTGCCAGTACAAATATATAGAGTGTTCTCTATCCTCGTGACCTCTATAGACTATAGTGTTTAAGTTTTGTTTTGATATGACGAGGATTCGATAGTTTTTCATTTTAGGAATATTTTCAAACTGTTTGATTTCCTCGATACCACATTTAATATATGGGACATTGGCCTCATTGTGTAATTCTTTGGCATATTCCTGTTGTTTTCCGTAGCTTTGCCTAATTGAATTCCAATTTGGGTCATTTTCTATTCTCGCAATGCCAGTTACAATAGCCCTTGCACAACACAAGTTGTCATCCCCCCCCCCCCCCTGTTTTTGATTCTTACAACACTCCTCATTTTAAGTAGTTTTTCATTTAGCTTTACATATCTCCGCGGATTCCTACCCCTTGTGGAATTTCTATGTGTATTACATTAAATGAAACATCCTCGTCTAAGGAAACCTCCTCATTTGACTGCAAAACTGATGCAAGTTTTGTTGAAAACGCATCGTTATTTAACTGATCCCGCCTAACAAAGGGCATGCTAACTGGCTTATCTAACTGGGGTGCGTTAAACACTACTCTTACAAAATCCCTATCATTAGCACCATCAATCATCTCATTTACAATCTCATCAAACATACCACTCACATGAGGCATCATGTCAATTATGGGACCATGTTGTCCTACAGGCTTAAAATTAACTATATAATCAGTACATTTTGCATTATACTTTTTGTTGTGCTTCTGGCTTACTTGGCTCACATTGTAGAGGGGTAGGGCGTCATCAGGTCTTGGAAGGACGTCGGTTGAGGGGCGCTTGCGAGATGACGATGATCCTCCGGCCTTGCTTGTCCATCCTGCCTGTGTTGTCGCCGGTCGTCTCGATGGGAGTCCGCTGATGGATGGTCCACCTTGGGTGTAGTCCACTGCTGGTTTGCCTTGGCCAGGGGCTGGGGATCTTGTCACTGACGATCCACCTGATGTCGAAGGTTCTCCCAGGGTATAGTCCAGTATATAGTGTCATTAGCCGATGATCTCGTCCCCGCATTTCCAACTTGGATTGTGGAAGGTCCTTGTTGAAATCCTTCATCATGCCCTGTTTTCATAAGAATAATAGTTGCATAATTCTCAAAATCAAACTGATTTGACAAATGCCAATACTTATTCAAATTGTCAAATCACATCATTAAATTACATTGAGAGTACCTATGTAGTCTTTCATTCGGAACTGAATGAAATAGCAAAACTATACATACAATAAATAAATAATTAAATATAAACGCCCAAAAGAAATTGTTTGTCGAAACTTTAACTTACCTGTGCTTTGAGTATTTGACCGATCCTCCTGTTCCAGAAAATATATTGTCCTGGCAAAGATTAAAGTATGGTGTTCCGGCTCCAGTTCCTCAAACTGTTCCTCACGTAACTTTGAGACGTCGGCGACACATTTGCACGCATGCAAACGCTGGACAATTTCAGACGTCGTAATCATAATGAATGTTAATAAACCCGAAGAAAGAGATGGAGCAACTTTGAGGTGATCAGATACCTAGTGAAATTTCAAGGTTGAATACTCCTTCTCCCCTGCACCATACTTCACCATCACTCCTAACACGCGCCCATATCAAACATTCCTCCATTCACAGACTGGCATTGCTTACATAACTCATTAATCATTGACCAATCACATTCATTGCAAAGGGAGGTGATGGGAGGAAGACCCCGATAATTATCCATGTCTTTACCAGGGAGGTACCTGCATATTCTAGGATGCTTCCTGTGTCCACCACCTCTATTGTCATCCTATTGCCCATCCATTTCCTCAATTCCTCTGGCCAAACTCCACCCATAAAGAAATGATACAGATAAAGAATATCCATGTCATCTCATATACTCTATGGTTCGCATCAGGTGACATCATCTCAGGTTGTACAAGACCTATTGAACGTTTGTCAGATGGAGAACTTTTAATGTTTATTCACTTATTTATTTATTTGGTTTATATTCATTTATTCATTTGTTATTTCATCCGTCATATTTAATTACTTCCTGTCATTAATTAGGTGCTAATTAGATGCTAATCGTATTTAATTACTTTCTGTCATTAATTACGTGCTAATCCTATTTAATTACTTCCTGTCTGAAACGCCCCACATAACTACTGATACTGCACTGTATGTAATAGGGATAACAGGGGTGAGGGCAGGGATGGGGGGAGTTTCCCCGTTCCTGCCCGAAGTGCAAAATCTTGAAGTATTAGCAAATTTGAGAGAAATATACCGGCTCGAAGCACCTTTTTTTAGGCGGAAAGTTAGTTCGACTTCCTGACTGCTTTTCATTTATTTGGACGCTATACTGCACTGTATGTAACAGGGGTGGGCGCAGGGAGGGGGGGGGGGGGGGGTTCCCCCTTCCTGCCCCCACCGCCCCCTGGCTACGTGCCTGTGGGTTTATTATTTTAATATGTGACACACGAGTATTGCAATGACGGTTGATTGACCTTATTCTGCAAACTTCACCAAAGCTCTGTTTCGTGAATTTGGCAAATAGAGGGAAGGGGTAAGTTCTTGATGAAGCAAATATGGGTACAGGATGAAAAAGAAGAGGATTATTAAAAATACCAAATAGAAATTGAAAGTTTTCAGTTTGGTTCGTTCTGATATAGTCTCAAATTTCACAATATATGGCGAGTACGTCGGTGGAACAAGTACAAATACATTTTATATTGTCATAATTTCTTCTGTTTGAGTGTACTAATATACATATAGATACGCATCCACACATATAGGCACACGCACACACAATTTCAAGATTTTTTTCGAAGCACACAACGTCCTTTGCCAAGACATTGATCTAAAATACATTTGCCACACTCGACTCAGGTGATGTACATGGGGAACTCCTACCAGTTTTTACTACTTTCCATGCCATGTAAAATTCAGATAAAGTTCATTTTAATCAATTGAAAAAGAACATAAACACAGTAGTATGCAATACGTAGATTGCAATTATAAATTGATATCACTGAATCACGGTACATAAAGACCAGTAAATTTCACCTAAATTTGAATATTGAATGCTTACATCACTTTTCCCAGAGAAAATGATCGTGACAATATGTCATATATTTAGTAGGTGACAAGTTTCATGTTTCAGTGGAAATTAAAAGGTCATCTTGCGCCGTAAATCATCCTGATGAGAGTCGTTTAAAGGTTTAAATTATGCCCATAATAGAGCGAAGCTGTCTTTGATGGCCCTTCGAAAGTCTCTTAATGTGTCGGCATAATTAGCGTCATAATTTCATCTGGTTGAGTGTACTATAATACACATACACACACACACACCCACACACACACACAAACGCACACCCCCCTACACACAAACACACACACACACACACACACACATATATATATATATATATATATTACAACGAGTTATTCACTATTGCATCTGTGCAACCATTATACGTAGCACCATGTATCAAAGACGATCACAGAAAAACGCAAGCCGACATTAATACATTGACACCACGGCACCCATCGTAATCATCCCCCCCCCCCCCCCTCACCTAATTTCCCGTTCCCCATTTTACCTCCTTAAAGGGTTAGGGAACATTCCACACTCGACCCAGTACATTTACCACACACATCATATAATCTACTCGAGATGTACACTACACTCATTCCAAAATAAGGGGTAAGAAATTTATTGCATTCCACTTACATACTTTTGAGAAATATGTGATATATTTTATTTACTTACATTATTTCATACTACAATTTGGATTTTTGTCAATATTGTGGCATTATGTAAACCTATACGACATGTACTTGATTTAACACTGAAATATAATGTATACCACTAATGAAGTGCTTTACACACACGAGGAGCATGGTTCAATCCGAATTCTACGAAATGTCCTTCTGTAACTTATCTCCTTTTTTACAATCACCCATCTTTTTTTGTTATTCACGTGAATGAAGGAAACATTACACGTTTTACATCATTAAGAATCTTTGTGAAGCTTTACGATGTGTTGAGTTGTACGGATTAGGATTCTTAAACCAACTGAACATAAAAGATTTCCTACTTTACATGAGCAGCGTTCTCACTTAGCCGCGAGTTATGACGAGTTGTGGCAAGTTCAGTCAAAACAGCACTCGCGATACTCGTACGGAGCTCTTCATGTAACTCAGGAGAATCCTTGCCACCTCGGCGCGACTCGGAGAAACTCTGCGCAACTTTGCAAAACTCGGCTTAATTTTAACTCGGTGCTACTTGTCTTTAATTCGTTTGAAGCCGTCATATGCTCGCGTTGGTCGCAGTGAGCTTGTGGTGAACTCTTCCTAAAGCAGCGTTCCCACTTAGCCCAGTTGCAGTTGCGAATTATGGAGAGTGTCACACGAGCTTTAACTCCTGTGCAACTCCTGAAAACTTGGGAAATTTCATGTTGTACGAGTTTTGTATGAGTGTTCTACACGAGTCAACATCGGCTTTACAACGATATTTGTACGAGTTACTCGAGCGTGGTAAGAGTTCAATCGAGTGCGTTCCGTTACGATGATCTACGTACGACTTGTATCGATCTTCCCGCAAGTTGTCATGATCTTTTTACGAGCATTGTACGAGATGTGTATGAGTCCCGTACAATTGAGATAAGAAATATCTCAGGGGACGACGACGCACATTGTTTTAATGCAAGACGGGCTGGCATCATAAGCGCCTTTTTAGGTGCAATCCTGCACCTTTCTGAAAGGTGCAAAGTTGCATATTTGCCAGTGCCTAAGTCTTGAGTGAAAGGGGTACCCAATTCAAGGTTGTTTGAATGGTTTACATTCCAATTGAATTCACTCACAAATAATGAAAGTAACTCCTGAACACCATTCAGCCCAAACTTTGGCAAAGCTGGTTTTGACATGCTTTTTTAAAATTGGCCAGTGCTCAGTCATTCATAATCGGATTTTAGTAAACAGCCTCTCAAATTAAAGAAGATATTAACAACTATCATACCATTATAATACATTTCAGCAATTTCACTGAACTCTTAAGATATTGGGGGTTGAATATGGGTTTTCTTTTTGAGTCACACTGTATATTCATGTTATAAATATCAAAGGTTCACTTCACCTGAAGAGATTTAATCGAAAGCACTTGTGAAGTCAAAACCATGCTCCTCGTGTGTGTATTCTATACGATGTTGTGAACTTTTATTATAATATATATATATATAAATTTGTACCTGGGTCCTGTCCGCTACCGTCGGTTTCACGCTCGACGCGATCTTCAGGCAGACTGATGACTCGAGTCGGCTTGTGCATCTGCTTGCTGCAATGGATCGGTGTCACGCTTGGGTGGCTTTCTTGGCGGCCTTTTTCGGTGCCTGCACTTTGAGATAATCTCCGACCTTTTGTTTAGTGCCTCTCTGTATGCAAGTAGGCATTATTTTCCTTGTAAGAGTAACACAAATGCAAAGAATAAATAATATAATTTACCATCATGAAAAAAAGAAAATAAAAAGCATTGTGGTGATCCCAAAAATTTTGATGTATTTCTTAGATGAAAATATTAGTTTTCTGCATGAGTAAAGGACGGATTATTGTATATTAGTCAATATATTTATAAATATTCATCAATACAAACAAGGGTCAGATTTTGTAGAATTCAGAAATGGCGAAAAATGCTGGCACAACTGACCAAACCAATGACGTCATATTTTCCTCTGGATATGATATTTGGGAGGAAAGGTTGCTATTTTTAACGCATGACTGCCTCCTGAAACGCTTTTCATATGTTAAACAGCTATCAACTTGAAGGCTGATGTCTACTCTTGAATTTGATACCAAATTGTTAATGCCACAAATCTGATGATAAAAGAAATGTCGATGATTGTGAAAAATCAGTTCTGAATACAGGTGTACCCCAACTTTTGATGGGCAGTGTACGTATCCATACACATACGCACACCCAAGGGCAATATCAACAATTCTTTTAAAACCTCACAACGTCCTTTGCCAAGATATTAGTCTACTTTATTTTGCCATACTCGACCCAGGTAATGTACTTGGGGAGGTCCTACCAGTTTTCCTACTTTTTCGTGCCATGTAGAATTTAGATAAGGTTCTTTTAACTGGCCTTTCGATTAAACGAGGGCATAACCATGATAACAACAATATGCAATACGGGTGAGTTATAAACTGATTGAATAATGGTAAATAAAGACCAGTACTGATTTCCCCCAAAGTTAAATGTTGAATGCTTACATCACTTTTCCAAGAGAAAATGATCGTGACATTTACGTGCTGTGTAATATTTTTACTTGGTGATAAGTTTCGTGTTTCATTAAAAAAAATCATTAAGGCCACCTTGTCGTAAATCATCTTGATGAGTGTCGTTTAAAAGTTCAAATGAGAATAAAAATCTTGTCTACTACCAGCAAAATAGGCTCACAATATGTTATGTTTTGTTATACCTTATGAATGTGGGTGAGTGGTCATAGTGGTTATGTGTGCATGTGTATGTGTGCGTGTGCGCGCGCTATGATACTATTCTAAATATGTTTGACTGATCAGCCTTTACCAATTTTTTTTTTTTTTATGTGTGTTGATTTTATCCAGTAACTACATCGTTAGATGAAAACGTTCATGGGCTCATCCTCCTCACCTTTAATGCCACTGTTCATGGAATGGTAATTTCTGAGAATAACTAGTAGAACTAAAACGACCAGGAGGTTTATTAATATTTAATTTATCGTAATATGACTACTGAAGAGCTGAAAGAAACGTAAATATAAATTGCAAGTCACATTCATAATTTAATATTTGTAGCTTCCACGCTGAATGACTGTCCACACTCCAGGTGATGTCTGCCATGAATAATAACTCCACGGAAACCAGCGTAGTAGGAATGGTAGCCCTCGGTCTCTTTGCAACGACGTCGTTTCTGGGGATCGCAGGCAACATTCTGGTGATCATTGCCGTGGCTCTTTCTCAGCAACTGCAGACGTCAACGAACATATTCGTGATCGCTCTCTCCATCATTGACCTTATCACTTGCCTTCTTCTACCTGTCCAAGTTATTTCCCTTCTTGGAACTAGGGAATCAGTCCTCTTTAACAGGGTTTGCTCTGTCGTCGCAGTGTGTTCGCACATCTTTTTCGGAATAAGTGTCGCAATCTTAACCCTAATCGCATACAATCGATTGTTCCTGATTACGAAACCACGAATAGATTACATTCGGTTGTTTACCAAACGGAATATTGTTGCTACGCTTGTCATTGTTGGTGGCGTACTGTCCATTGTAACCGTAGTCTTAGCGGCAACAGGACTTGCCACTTTCGGACGCGACGAAGGCATATGCGCTCATGACAAAGGGAACTCATTCACCTACATATCGGGAGTATGGCTACTGCTTTCCCTCATCATTATCGTTGTGTGTTATGTCAAAATTTACAGACATGTCAAAAGCAATAGCATGGCGGCGAGGAAGGAGAAATCCGCAAGTAGAAGTATCTCTACTGATGCTTCAATCACTGAACCTACAGTGGAGACTTTACAATCTTCCTCGGCCGGAGAACCGTCGTTCAGGAAAGCAAAATTTGTGCGGCGACAGCGGAATCTCGAATCCAAGATCACGACGAATATGCTGATCATCATTGTGCTCTACTTCCTCTGTGTTTCTCCGGCCATCATCACGCTGTTCATACCTGGTGATCAGCAGGCTAGCGCCATCGTCATAGCTATGATTGCCTTTAACAGCTGTCTCAACCCGTTCATCTACGCCTGGAAACACCCGGTTTTCAGCCATGTCTTCAGATGCATCCTGAAGCGAAGGTTATCCCACATCAAGGAACCTACACAGTTTGCTCGATATCTTCAAAGGCTGCGCCTTAACAGAAGCAATGGGAACTTAGTTATTCTTTGACTTGCTGTAAGCGCATCTGCCTGTACATCGTTGCAGTGTGTCAAAGATATCTGGGTACAGCCTTGCAACCAGGCTCGTACTCTATTTGAAATGCAAACGTGGTGTCAAGGAATGAACCAGAGTAAGGTTTCATTGATCAAAGTTCTTAAATTCGAGGGGGAAAAGTTCTTGCGCGTATCTGTTGTTACCTTATCTGTATGTAGCCCACTTGTGTTATCATTATGTTCAACGACAAACTAAAGTTGATTTGTTTGGCACTTTGTGTTCCAACAACTACAATTCTCTCTTTCTTTATCTTAATAAACTATAAAAAAAAACCAGTACAACTTTATCTGTGGCGGATCCCTTAAATACTTGAATATTCAACAATGAACATCTTATGTACGGAAGTTTGTGCTTAGCAATGGCGTGGTGATCACACAAGCGCCAAACACTGAAATTGCCCTGCTCCAGCCCGTTGCTTGAATGATTTCGCGGTGAACCTCATGTGCGGGCTCTGTTGTTTGGAACCAGTATCCTGGACGACGAGCGAATATGACGTCAGCACTTCGGTGGTTTATGGCCCGTAAAGCTCCGTATTCTCGAAAGAGGCCTAATAGGCCAGGAGCCTGTCCCGAAATAGTCACCCCCTTTTACCCATAAGATTTGAATCCTTAAAGTTACTTAGACCATTTAAGTCGTTGACAAAAAGGTTGTCAGCCTGACCATAGCCGCAGGGTTTAGCCCGCAGAGCCCCCCCCCCCCCCCCCCCAAGAGACCCCAAAGTCGGGTCGATTTCACCCCATCTCCCCCATGCACCAAACGTTGTCAGTAGGAAATAGTATGACTGGACATTACAAAACACAAAAAAACTGACAAAAATTTCCGTCGGGATGGGGTTTCAGACGGCCCTTAAAAATTGGAGTAAATTTTTCTCCTTGAAGCCCAGGTACCAAATTTTGTCAGAAGGAAGAGTTTTGGATGTACATTCCAAAATATAAAAACTGACAAAATTGTCCATCGGGAAGGGGGTGTCAGACCCCCTGAAATGAAAACCCCAAAGTGCCCTTTGCCCCCCCCCCCCACAAAAAATGTTCTGTATGTAAAGAAAAACCATTTTCTACCTTCTGACTATGATAAATCACAAGCGTTTTACTCAATTCACTTTAAATTTTCATAACATAATTGTGAGTATAATAATCTTCTTGAGGTGCAGTTTGGGCTTTTGGTTAATTAGTTATTAAATTGTGAAAAATGTATTGCTTTCTCAAAAGTAGCCAAAAAATATTGTCAGGATTATGTAAACACGCCCATTGACCATTTTGTGATTTTGTAGGATTAAAAGAGGGTGACATTGGGCTCTCTCTATAATTCGGTGGCTTAAAGTAGAAATTCATACATTTTCTTCATAATTACAGTTTATATATCATCAGAAAGCTTAAAACCCCAAGAATAAAATGTTTCAATTATCAAGCATTGACACAAAAGTGGTAAGGTGAAATAAGCACAGTGAAGATAGTATTTTTGCAAAGCAGCAATGGGGAAGGACCGCCGATGAAAATGGTCTATCGAGTATGACGTATGCGTATGGACAACTGATCTCTACTGCATATTCATTAGCATTCACGCAGTAATCGTGAACATGCTTCTGCGACAAAATACATTGCTCGTAAAAACTTCGCATTTACACTGTTTAATTTTTTTTTTTTTTTTACCTCTTCTGCAATTTAGCTTGCATACAATAAAGCCTGAACGACGGGTTTCTGGGTTTTTTTGTCTTCTCTATCCCCCGTAATTATCTAAATATTAACATTTTTGTGATGCATTTCGATCGCAATGCAGCGATGTTGAACAAGCTGTACTGTTGTACACATACGGGACGCATAGCTGTGTGAGTGAGTGAGTGATCGAGTAGCAGGCTGGTAACATTTTCATGGTAGTTTCGAGCATGATATAGGGCTAATATCACTATCATAGCAAAAAAAAAAAATTTCATTCATGCAATGTATAAACGAGAGGTTTCTGAAATATTTTTCGCTGCATTTCGATCCCAATGCAGCGATGCACAGTTTCAAGATTCAAGATTCAAGATTCATTTATTTTTCGATACCAATTCATAAATCATATAAAGTATTTACATTGTAGAAGAAACTCATCATTCAAACATAACGCATATGAACTTGGTTTTACATATTGTTTTCTAAAATAAATGTTATAACAGAGTGAGGTTTACACACATTTCAATTGTTTCTTGATAATAATAATCGAAAAGGTAACGAAAGGGAACTAGCAGAGAAGCGGAGCTTGTAAATAGCATGTTCCCAATCAAAAATCATTATAATTATGTACATGATTCAGAAATCTCTTCGTTGTTTTTTGTTTTGTTTTTATTGTTTTTTTTTTAACATATAGTATACGTTAAGTAACTAACTTAATTAATAAAAACACAAAGGCTCACAGTGGGCCAAATGGCTCCAAAGTGTGCCAAAATTCATATTCACTGAGTTTTACTTAAATTTTAAACTTAGATGATGAGTTTATGGGTATTCTGACATCAGGGAAAATCGTGGTAATAAAATTGAATTGGAAATCCGTAGAAATCTAAACGTTTCATATGGATTTATAAAAAACACGAATAATCCCCCTATTTTCTAGGATGATTACCCTATTATACTCACGAAGATTGCGTTTCTTTCCATTTTTACCCAATTCATACACTGAAATGAACTCTCAGGAATATGTGGGAGCAATTAGAGACCAATAACTTAAAATCTACATGTCGAAATATTTTATTTATTAATTGGTCACAACTTGCACTTAAACTCGCAATATGTTGAATTTTACGGCTTGAAGTAGGAAATAATTATACACCCTTAATGTACATACCAGAGTTAAATATTTTACTGAAATATTCTTCAAAGTATTGTCTTTCAACAGGGCATGACAAAAAAACAAAAAAAAAAACAAACAAACAAATTGCCCAAAATGACTTTTGGCGCACTTTGGTTTCGCCCTGGCCCACTGTACGATGTTCGGACAAGCTAGTTGCATAGCCAGCCTAGTGTGAATGAATGAGTGATCGAGTAGCAAGCTGGCACTGGTAACATTTTCGTGGGAGTTTCGGGCATATAGGCCGAATATCATGATCAGAGCGAATAATAGATAAATTTACCCAAAAAATTAATAATCCGCACATATTGCTAGAATGAAAACAAAATTTTCATTCGCTATGACCGTGATATTAGGCCTATAATATGTTCCACTAGTAGAATGAAAATATTTCCAGCCTGCAACTCAATTTATATACTCACGGCACACAGCTCTCTGCATGCCCCGTACGTACGCAGCTTGTCCGAATATCGCTGCAATGCGAACGAAATGCGTCACGAAAATGTTAAAATTTAGATAATTAAGTAGGATATAGAAGGAAAAAATCTCAGAAACCTGTCGTCCATGCATGAATGAAAACAAAAAAAATTATTCGCTATGACAGTGATATTAGCCCTATTAGTCGGCTTGACATCAAATTTTCATGAACCTAGAAAAGTTGCGTACACTGAAGTTTTTTTGTTCATTTGTGATCTTATGTGGTCTTAGAACAATTTCAGCTTTGTTGCCCAAAGGGCAGCCTTGAGCAATTTTCATAATTTGCATAAATCCAAAATGGCGCCTGGTAGCCATATTGAAATCCAACTTTTGAACTACATGTCACATACCCGGTGTATGATATATGTATATAGGGGTTTCGATGGACGTAGAATTCATTTCTAACGCACTTTTTAAAATTTAAGGTCACGTTTAGGTCATAAAGGTCAAAGAAAGGTCAAATTTGTTACATGTATACATGATTGTGCATACGTTAGATTTTTTAATTGTTATAGGTATCCAATGTTTAAATGAAGAGGCTTTGGGCGTGAAGAACTAATCTCTGAGATCATTCATTCATTTATTTGTCAGAATGGGTCAATTCAAGGTCAAAGTTGAACTTGATATTATGGATAGTACTTTGTTTAGATATGATTTGTCCTTGACGGGTATGTGGTGCCGCATGCCTTGATGATGTTATGTTTTCAGTTTAAGTCGAGTTCACGAACTGAAGGTCAGGTCAAAGTTCAATCTTACCCCTGGGTCACAAAGGTCAAATTCAAATACAGCGTATCTGTCATTTTTAGTTCATTGTCAAGTTTTAGAGGATAATATATGTATTCAGAATTAGTTCTGACCAAATTGTGGATAATAATGCAGAATCAGTCTATGATGATATACTTCATTCAAAACTCCAGTTAATATATGTCACAAAGGGATCAGTTCAAGGTCAAAGTTGAGCTTGACATTGGATACTGATTAAGTGTAATATGCCTCTGAATGCTACGGGTCCGAATCTCGCGGTGGTGTTTAGCTTTATAACTCATCTGCAGCCAATTAAAGTTAAGTCAAACTCTGATGCATCTTGATCACAGGGTGACAGGTCAAGTATGTTTTGTAGATTGCACAAATAAATAAGAATGATTTGTCTTCGACGCAATTTGTTTTGCATTTCTACTGGCCAAAAACAAAAAGTGTGACTCCAAGTTACTCTCTTTGGTCGACCAATGGAACAATTAGGGGACTATCAGTTTTTGTCACACGTATATTGTAAATAATATACTTGAAACAATGTTGTAGTCGGTTTTAGTCCACAATTCTTCACAGTGGTGATGATGATCTGGTATAAGTAATGGATATCACCATTTATACTATATCACCATTTATACCCTCAGTTGTACCCTAAACTTTCAATTGTAGGGATTATCTGCAAACATGGGATGTAAAGTATGGATTATGTTAGTGTCGCCCAATATTTGTCTCGCTGAAAACCCAGAAGACATTCATTTTATATACCCCTGGCTAGATAAAAATTATTTCTCTGATTGCAGTAGTACGTCATTTAGAACGTATAAATGGCTGAATGTCCTTAGTATCTCCCCTTCCATATAAATATATGCATCTTTTGCATGCAAGATATATATTTTTATCACAGTTTTCTTATTATATAGGAGGGGAACTTTCATCTTATACCCAAACCAGCCCCTTTACAATTTGCTCTCACACTATCGTGAAATTTCTTTCGAAACTTAGAGAAGTAAACAATGATAATAATACATCACAGTATCAGGCTCAGAAGGGCTCTAGAATGAGAAAAAAGGGAAAGAGTGGATATAAAGCTCAGACTTTGATCATTACTTAAATTGCAAAAATTGAGTTAGAAATGAATTCTACGTCCATCGAAACCCCTATATACATGTATCATACACTAGTATGTGACATGTTGAGCAAAACTTGGGTTTCAATATGGCTACCAGGCGCCATTTTGGATTTATGCAAATTATGAAAATTGCTCAAGGTTGCCCTTTTGGCAACAAAGCTGAAATTGTTCTAGGACCACACAAGATCACAAATCAACGAAAAAACTTCAGTGTACGCAACTTTTCTAGGTTCGCTATTGACTACATAGGAGTGTCAAATGGACATGGCAATAAACACAATACAAATTATATATTTCCATAACATGCCATCCATAAATAAACAACATTAGTACAATTTAACTGAACAAGGTATAGATTAAAACCTAATTACACACACACACACGCGCGCACACACAAGCCCTCACACACATTGATTAGTGGCGAACTGTATTGTTTTCTCCTATTGTATTTTGTACCCCGCAAGCACTTCTCCTATTGTATTTTGTACCCCCACAAGCATGACGGAATAAAGGCCACCATTGTGCTCTATTGTTCTCTGTACCCCACAAGTGAATCTATGTAAACCCACACATACACACACACTGCACTGCACAACACAACACAACATCGGCTCTCTTACCGAGCGCAGCTAATATAAGTAGTCAGAAATTACTACGTGAGCACAGGCATAGACATATATGGCCCGTATTCTCGAAAGGCGCCTAACTTTAAGCCCCCGCCTAAGTGTGTAGATTTAAAGTAGAAATTCATACCTTTTCTTCATAATTACAATTTATATATCATCAGAAAGCTTAAAACCCCAAGAATAAAATGATTCCATTATCAAGCATTGACACAAAAGTGGTTAGGTGAAATAAGCACAGTGAAGATAGTATTTTTGGAAAGAAGCAATGGGGAAGGACCGTCGATGAAAATGGTCTGTCGAGTATGGACGCACTGATCTCTACTGCATATTCATTAGCATTCACGCAGTAGTCGTGAATGTGCTTCTGCGACAAAATACATTGCTCATAAACTTCGCATTTACACTGTTTAATGCGTTTTTCACCTGTTCTGCAATTTAGCTTGAATACAATAAAGCCTGAACGACGGGTTCCTGGGTTTCTTTTCTTCTATATCCCCCGTAATTATCTAAAATTTGAACATTTTTGTGATGCGTTTCGTTCTCAATGCAGCGATATTGAACAAGCTGTAGGCTACCTGTTGTACACATACAGTCAGACCCAACTCCGGAAAACCGAGCACAGGTATATACTCCGAAAACGGCGTATGGAGCAAGATGAATATAGAACCCTCATCGTTCAGTGCGAGACAGTGTGTACAAAAGACATGGGGGAAAATCGTGCAATGTCGACCTGCTGTTAATAACATATTTCTCAAAAATAATGCTGCGGATATATTTATTTCAAACGTTTGTCATTTGAAAGTCATTTCATATGACGAATCATTCAAGGATTTGGAAGATAATTGGCACGCAGCATTACTTTAAAAAAATTATATATCGTTGGCTGGTTGACTTTGCAAGATTTTCCCCATGCCTTTTGTACACACTGCCTCGCACTGAACGATGAGGGCTCTATATTCATACGCCGTTTTCGGAGTATATACCTGTGCTCGGTTTTCCGGAGTTGGGTCTGACTGACATACGGGAGCTTAGCTGTACTGTGTGAGTGAGTGATCGAGTAGCAGGCTGGTAACATTTTCATGGTAGTTTCGGGCATGATATATTGTGTAATTAATGCTTAATTTGTAATATTCATTTTGAAAAACTGAATCAAGAAATAAAAAATTATGAAAAGAAAAAAAAAGAGTTTTGACAGACGTGTATCAATCAAATATGATTATTTATGTCTGGAACCGACCTTTAACGTCACCACCAAAAAAACGTGACTGAAATTCTCTGAAGCTGTTCATTTGCTAAGTGGGTCATGGGGATCGGATTTTGTGCGTTTTGTTTGACATTGGGGGCTTTTAGAAGCGTTAAGGCCACCGCACACCTTACGATCGGTCTGCGATCCGATTTGTGAAATAAATCGCTATGGCATTAGATATTGGCATTTTAACAAATGAAATCTACCCTATTCAGGTTCTGAAAAGTAATATGAATACTAAACATAAGGTTTTGGTGAGCTGTCAGCTTTCTACAGGGAATAAGGGCAAAATTAGTTTCAAATCGTAGGCAGTCGTACGATTTTTGTGACGTCACTACGACTCGGGGCCGATTTGGCCATTCCACCGAATAGAAAACTCGGCAAAGGCCGTATTATCGATTTTACTATCTGTATGACTATTCAGAGCCTCAATCAAAAATATTTTTCGTTTTTAAATAATTTGTCAAATGATATTACATTTTCTTCTGAAATCGGATCGCAGACCGATCGTAAGGTGGGCGGTGGCCTTTACATGTCAGGCCCGCAGGCAAGAAGTTAGGGCGCACGCTTTGCATGAGCTATTGTAGACCGATCGTCCCAAAATGAAAATTGGTTTGCGCTCCACCCCCTCCTTCAAAATCCTGAAACCGCAACTTTTTATAAATGACGCTCTCCTCAATATTTCCTTCATACTCGGCTTCATAAGTATAAGCGAGACAGTAAAAGTTCGAGTACACTCAAACGTAAATTGAAAAAATAGCTAACTGCTTTCTACAGACATTGATCCTTCACTGATGACTTTGTTAGCCTGTGTAGTAAAATCTATAGATTAAATAAATCTTCCAGATCCTGCCCCTTTCCCATCCTCCCTTCCTAATCCCCAACTGTCACATTGTCCTTCTTGTTCAGTCTTTTGTAAAGTTTACTCCTCTAAATCTTTACTGTTTCCAGTTTTTTGTTTTTACAATATCTTTAAATGCTTTCTCTTCGATAGAAAATGTATTTTGTTTATGATTTTTTTGCTTTCCATGGCCATGTATCTGTCTTCTCCCCCCCCCCCCCTCTTTTCATTTCCTCATTTTCTGCTCTTTTCCCTTTTTTATTCTTCTTTCTTTTCCCGTTTTTGGCATGTTATGTTTGATTGCCCAGTCTAGTTTTTTATGTACTGCATTTATAATTTCCCTTCTGCCAGGGACCAGCGCTTCTACAAGCTCTGCTTCTTTGCTGGTCTCTATTTTCATTCTCATTTTCAGATAATTACTCTAATGTAGTTTATACTGTTGTTATTTTGTCCCTTACAACTCAAAGGTTAATGCTCTTTGTTTTGCTTGCAATAATCGAAAATGTTTCTGCACTTAGTTTTTTGTCCATTATATTTATTTATTGCTAATTGCACAATAGTTATTGATACATACTTTAAAAAATGAAAATGAAATGAATAGAGGTTTTTATCTGAAATCGGTAGTCGATAAGAGCCTCCCTCTTTTTTAGTTTCTTCGCCAATGCAACAACCAATAATAGCCACATACTTGTATACACTCAGACTATGCGATTGAGATATCGAAACAAGGAAGTAATGACAATGCGGTTCTCAGTTTCTAGTTATATTTACAGCACTGATATACAGTCGTTTTAGTTTCATGACGTTATGAAATTGAGATTTGATTGATTGATTGAAATTAACATTTATTTCTTTCTCATAGGTACAATGTTATATACAAAGGATACATGTGTAGCAATGTGGTGAATATATAGAGTACAATACAGTAAAAAATTCAGAAAATAAAGGGAGGCGAAAACCCGGAAAGCAAAGCCTGTGTTGGGAACGCCCTTAGCAATTAAACACAAGTTACTGAAAACATGCTATGTTTTTACTGAAAACATGCTATGTTTAAAACGCAAACAATTATCGTCATCTCTATTGATCGACGTTTCATGGCATTGTTAATTATAGCACATTCATCAAGAGAACCTGTAAAAATGTGTAGCAAATATAACAGCTTACAATAAAAATAGTTATGGGCGAAATGAAGCACAATTAAACACTTTACTTTTTATTAAAAGCTGTTAAGGTTAACCTTTGAATTGTCCCTGGTTTTCGTATTTTCATTTTTTGTGCATGTAGCTTGAGATTACCAGCGTGCTATTGTTTTTTTCTTCTCTCCCCCTCTCTAAATCTCTCTATGTTTTCATCTCTCCTTCTCTGCCTCCTTCTTCACGTGCACTCCAGTTCTGCTCACATTTGTAAACTGAATGATCATTTAGTCTATATATATGCAAAATTTGATTTCACTTAACAATTATATTTATTTATATCGTGAAACAGATACAATGCATATCAAATCATGGTTTGTAAAAATTAACGTACTGAAGGCTTAAATAAAACCCGCATCAATTGCTAATAATATGATATCAAACAATGTGGTTATTTTCTCCGCTGATTACATTAAGCTGAAAAACTGAAAAAATCGGAGTATCTCGGCTATAGAGCGACGGATCGCCTCGAAATTTTGCATAACCGGAGATCGCATCGTGTATTTTGGTGAAAACTGCCAATTGCTTCATGTATTATAAGTAATGGAAATTATATTTTTTCGTCTATTGAGAGGCAGAAGGGCGTTAAATCTGTGTTAAAGTATTTAAGTTAATGTCCTTCTGGCTCCAAACAGACGATTTATAATTACATTTTATATTTGAAATGAAATATTATGGGTCAAGAGTGCGATGGGAGAATGAGTGAATTTTTATTTGATTCAATGATTATAAAGGGACATATCTTGTTCCTTGGAAATGAACATTTGAAAGAGAAAGGGAAAGAGAGAGAAAAAGAAAGAGAGAGAGAGATGGCTGAAGAATAAGTGAGAATCTTTATGCTGAATTTGCCACAAAAAGGAAAGGGGTAAATTCTTGATGAAAACTAATTGGGACATAGGATGGAAGAGAAGAGCAATATAAAATTGGAACATCCAAGTAGACCGACAGCCCTCTACACCGAACATTTCGGTCCAGCCCTACCGGAAAGAACACATTGTCCCGCAGTGTGTTCACAGTGTGAAGCACAGTGTGAAATCATCTTCACACTGTTAAATTCGAGAATCACATCTTCACATTGTGAGCGAGTAGATTCACACTGTGAAATCGAACACCACTATGTTAACACTCTGTGGTAAACCACACTGTGGAGGTGTCCACAATGTGAAATCATCTTCTCACTGTTTAATTCGAGCGTTTTAACATTGTGAATCACATATTCTCAGAGTCGACTATGTGAACACACTGTAAAGACACTGTGAACACACTGTGGGACACTGTATTCTTTCCGGTAGGGAGTTAACCCTAAGAAAAGTTGTCAGAATATCTACGAGACCGATGTTTCTTCCTCGCGGGCTGTAGCCATATAAACTACACAAATATGATTTGACATGCAGTTTCAGTTTGACTGATAATGATATTTTATGTGGTTTGGAAGTTTACGGTGAATTTAAAAGGCATAATAGAGAGCAGAAAGAGCAGAGGAAAGAACAACAATAAAGGAAGGGATCATGACTGTAGCATCGCCTCCGGTATCCGCGGTTGGGCCAAGGACGAGCTCATTCGGATCGCAACCTAACCACTGAATAGCCGTATTTAGCGGATATCCACTTGCCACCTGAACAGCGCTGTCATCAAAGCGGTAATATTCGGAACCTTTGAAAAAGTAAGTAATGGCGTTGCTGTATTGGAAAGCAGCGTCTACACCATCACTTGGGAGTCCACGCCAATGGCTCAGAGGCTGGGGATAGTACGAGCTCACTCCATAACCAGGGTAGTAGGCGTAATATTGGTTTCCTGTAAAATGTGTACATAGAATATTAAAAATATGGTACAGACATTCATTTCCAAAATTTGCATATATATATATATATATATATATATATATATATATATATATAAATAATCGAATAAATAATTAAACTTATAACTAATTATTTTTGTTTTTTGCCATTTCATCTAACAAAGGCAATAAATAAATATGTGTGCCGAGTAACCCCACCCCCCCCAAAAAACAACAACAACAAAACATTCCGCATTGTCAGAATTTCGACTCGGTGAGTGTGCTATAATATTCATATATATATTTATATATATATATATATATGTATATATAAAATTTTACAGTGTATGTTATGTGTAGGATGTAAGCCATTTTTATACGTACTAAAATATGTTTGTTTTTTTTCTTTTTTTTTTTCTTTTTTGGAATTTACTAGTTAAAGGAGAATGAGACCCTGAGGAAAATCCATTTTAATGAAAAGAGAGGATAGAGATAAGCAATTTTAAAAAAGTTCCATCAAAATCGGTTACGAAATGAGAAAGTTATGAAAGTTTGAAAAATCTCAATTTATTTTCTATGGCGATCCTCAAATTGGCAATGTTGTTTCAAAGTGACAGGTTTAGTAGTACAACTCTCCATTTGTTTTGTACACAAAATTTCATATTTTCCCCATTATCTCTCAAGATGAAGCTTGTCTTCTTCTTAGCTCAAGATATATTATGGGAAACTGTATTTGACACAACATATGTTGAGTTCACAAAAAGACAAGCAGCGTCTTTAGAGATAACGGAGAACATATGAAATTTTGTGTGCAAAACATATGGAGAGTTGTACTACTAAACCTGTCACTTTGAAGCAACATTGCCAATTTGAGGATCGCCAAAGAAAGTAAATTGAGACTTTTCAAACTTTCATAACTTTCTCATTTTGTAACCGCTTTTGATGTGACTTTTTAAAAATTGCTTCTCTCTATTCTCTCTTTTCATTAAAATTGACTTTTCCCCAGGGTTTCATTCTCCTTTAAACACAGATCCAGATCAAGGATCCTGGCAGGGGGCACAAATCTGAAAATTTTTTCCAAAAAAAAAAATTAATTAAAGGTTCACATTTTCAATTGCTTTTTGGGGTCTAAACAACGTGATGCTTGCTTATCATCGGGGCCATAATACACTCCATGTGTACTTAATATGTGAAAGATTGTTTTGGCCGGGGGGCACGAGGACACGTGTCCCCTCCCCCGGACCACAATGAGACAACAAATTAGCAATGAATTAAAGTATTAAAAATAATGTCAATAAGTGATCTAACCTTTAGTAAAATATATTCTGCCATTACGGCTCCATACATAAGCCGAATCAACATCGTCCGGCACTCCCCGCCAGTCGGAAATCGGTCTTGGATAACTGCCAGCCATTTGCTGGTCTCTGAAACGCCAGTATTGGCTTCCCTATAATTAAGAAAAATTGTTTATTTTGACATCAATTTTGTTATTGATCGATTCATAATGAAGGAAAATAAAGAGCATATTGAAAAGTAATATCACAGAAGAGCATGTTAAATATGAGAAAGTACGTCTACAGGAGAGATAAAAAGAGACAGACAGACGGAAAATTATGGGGACACAAAGAAACAGAGAAGGTGGTTTCAACAAAGAAAGATACCTGTATTGGGGAAAATGATGCAAAATCTTCACAGAATACAGGACCATAACGAGGCATGAAAATTTCAACTTTTCAAAGAATCGGGAGGGAGCGGGGGTGGAGTTCGTCCCTTACTTTAGAGAGCGGTTACAGTAATTCATCCCTCCCCCATGACCGTCGCCTTACCAAGCAAAATAAATGTTCAAATATGCCGCTGTAAACCGCCCCCGAAAAACCTCTGGGTTTTTAAAGCGTACCGTACTTCACATTTCTGTTTCTTATAACACGCATTTACGTGAGTACACGTACGACTTTTGTTGCGTCATGTATTCCCACTTGCCATTCATTTAATTCACAAAAAGCCACCGTGTTTTTTTTTTTTTTTTTGGTTTTTTTTTTTTTTTTTTTGGTTTTTTTGTCTTTTTTTTTTTTGGGGGGGGGGGGCTGCTGTTTACCGCTACATACGTGAAAGAGCTTTTAATGATTTTCATAGCATCATATCATTTTAATCAGGTTGAGGCTGTCCACTTAGAATAAATACACTTTCATATTTTTTTTAAATCTTAACGATCAACTCACCTTGAAAAAATAGGTGTAAGGAGCGTAAAAGAGAGCCGCATCCAGCCCGGTTGGAAGACCCGGGAATTCGTCACCTATCCTCATCGGATAACCAGCAGGAATCGTGTTACCGTTACGGCGGAACACGTGTGTTTCTGTGCATACATGAGGATGATTGACATTATGGTCTCAGGTTAATAGTCAGATTTGTTTGTTATTTTATATTCGACAAAACTATGTCCCAAATCATTCCCTCTACAGCTGCATACATCATGATGGATAACCAATTGAAATGTTCCTTGAATATCATTTTCTAACAGTTGAAGACGGATTTTAACAATAACAACCGAATATTAACTGATCAGTGCTCTCATGCAGTATAAACTCGGGTGTGTAATGGAGTAGTGTAGAATATGTTTCATAACAATTAGATAATAACTAGCTATGATAATGATTGCTCACCATTTGCAAAATATGCACTGCCATCTTGAGTCCTTGTAGCCAAAGAAATATGAGGCATGCAGTTGTCCACAGGCGTAGAGGGCGTGCCGCTCTCCTCTGGGAGCCCATTTCCTTCTCCTGAAAATCAAAAGAGAGAAAATAGTTCACTCTCTATCCAAAATCTCATTAAAAATAACATTTTTTCCCCCAGAAAAACTATTATGATTTTATCGGATGATAACAACTTAACTAGACGATTGCTAGAGTATTCTTCATTCTTGTGTTTTTTAGGAACAGAAGATCGACTGCTTGATCATTGTTGAAGTACGTGATACCCTATTTGCTGCCTCGGTATAAACATTGCATTGTTATGAGTACGTAATTTTCATCTCTCTCACGCGATAAGAGCAAAAAAATAATCACCCCTCCCAAAAAATAAATAAATACGTAAAAAAAGAATGATAATAATAAAGAAATAAGTAAACCCCCCCCCCCAAAAAAAAAAAAAAGAGTAAAAAGTACTTACAAGATGAGCTCATCATAGGCCCAAATGCGTGTTCTGAGTTAAATCTTTACCACGGCGGTTTTCTTTTCTTTCTGTTTTTTTCTATTTTCGGGGGGGGGGGGGGGGAGGTGGTTTAACGCGTAATGTCTGGACGAGTGTAACAAGGAACATTGAAGAAGAGTGATAATAACTTACCGTAATGAGCCTGGATACCGGCTATATCATCACTATGTAGCTGGAAGTTCGGTACGTAACCTCTGTAATATGGGAACATGAGGGCATCTTCAACATCGGAGTGTCTGAGACCAAGACTATGACCGAATTCGTGAGCAGCGACTTGGAAAAGGTTGATACCTGTGTCGGAGTTGAAATAAGGTTTCGGGATTTATTCGTTTATTTATCTATTCATTATTGTTGTTATTATTATTATTAATATTATTGGTAATAGTAGTAGTAGTAGTAGTAGTAGTAGTAGTAGTAGTAGTAGTAGTAGTAGTAGTAGTAGTAGTAGTATCATTATTATTATCTATGTATATTTTCTTTTAATTTAATTAATCAGTGGCCTATCCACAAAATTCATTAACAAGGAAGGAATATTACTAGGGCAGCCTGCATGCCGTAGATCCACTGACATGTAAGGGGGGGGGGGAGGTATGCCGACTCCATCAAATAATTGCGATGTTATTTATTAATAGTCATAATATGCTCAATAGAGGTAGACTAAGGTATCCCTTTTAACAGAAAATAACCCTGAGACGCTTGTTCTGTGGTCCTAGGTACAATACAGATGTCTTAAATATCTTTATCTGGAGTAGATAGAGAGATCCCCCCTACCTTCGTAAAGAATTAGCCCTTAACAAGTTGAATAGAATAAACATCGTTGGATCATCGTATACTGATTGTTCAAAGAAATATTGTTCTAATTTGGCGGGGCCCGAATTCTAAATGGTTCTAAGAAAATCAGCCTGACGGAATCTCCTAGCACGCCATTTCTGACCTCAAGCATAATTACTATACGTCAAGACTTTCAACATTTGCAAACGGACTTTCAATGTTCACAGTACTTTGGTCACAATTGTTAAAAACGTGCCTCTTGTTAGTCTAGTTTCTAATCCGATCAACTATATTCATGGTGGACTCACCTCGATTGATGCCGTCCGTGTAAAGTTCATCTTCATCGAAATGTGCGTCTCCTCCAATCGGATTTGTTGAGGGGAAATACGCATGCGCAAGAACACCTCCACTTCCATCGAACGCACCTTCGCGGCCGTCCCCGTGCTCGCCACTAGCGAAGCTAATCAAGATGTCTGCATTCCCTGACGTCACTTCCCGGAAGGTAAGAGAGGAGACGTCACTCCAGACCTTCAAAGTAGAAATAGGCGGAAAATGAGGTGATAATACTTATCATGATAGTAATAATAATGATAATAATTACGATCATGATGATGAAGATGACAACAACAATAACATTGATAATGTGTGTAAAGATGATGATAATAATGATGTTGTTACTAATGATAATGATAATGATAATAATAACAATAACAAGTAATTATTATCATTTTCTTTTTTTTTTCCATTTCCCAAATGTGTTTTAAGAACTTTATATGTGCATAATACAGGTACATTGACTTTACCATATCTATGTTACTGTGCTTAAGTTTGGGCAATTGCGAGTCAAACCAATTTAAACAGAATATTGAGAATACAGAAGAAAGCCGTCCTATTAATATCCAATTCCCATTACATGACTCATACGAAACCTTTAATTTTCAAAACTGAAAGTACGTGTTCTTCATGTATTGATATCTGCTAGTGTCATAAGGCAGTCTTCATGTAGTATAGTGTCGTAATTGATTATTATCACGCGCACTTCTAAGTACTTTAAATTTAATTCGAGTTTGAAAAGTGGATGATAAATGCGTCTAATTACCACCTACCATAAATCAAAACAACTGTAATGAAAAGATCACTTTCCTTTGATGGTCCAAAAATATGTCATTCCATTCCCATTGCAAACTTTTAAGAAAAAGGATAAGTTGCATTTAACTGAATATATATATTACAACGTGCAATAACTCAACAAACTGTGAAAACATGTTCACTTCCCCTTTCTTTTTCTTATTGCTCTTTTTGATTTGATTTGATTTTTTTTTCATTGTTTAAATTTCATGCCTCTAAACAAGGAGTAATCACAATTCTTCTTGCTCAAACAGTACAACAGTTAATTTCTATATTCATTAAATTTATATCAAGGATGGGCTCTTGTATAATTCACTTCGCTCTCATAATCAGTGTAGTAAAATCACGCAAACCCGTTATAACGGTTTAGCGTTATATTTGCTGATTGTTACGTAAGCCCCGCACAGCAAGGTCGAACGGTCCAGCGATTTTCCTAGTCTCTTATTAGTCGTTCGCCCTTATTTGACCCAAGTGTTGTGCATACTGACAAGGAAGACAGAGAGAAGAAAAACAAAGAAATACATAAGGAAAAGGAAGACAGAGAGAAAAAAAACCCAAAGAAATGCATAAAGAAATAAAAAGAAGATATAAAGAATAAAAACAAAGAAATACATAAGGAAAAAAGAAGATATAAAGAATAAAAACGAAGAAATACATAAGGAAAAAGGAAGACAGAGAGAGGAAAAACAAAGAAATACATAAAGAAATAAAAAGAAGATATGGAGAATAAAAACAAAGAAATACATAAGGAAAAAAGAAGATGGAAGAAAAACAAAGAAATACATAATGAAAGGAAGACGGAGAGAAGAAAAACAAAGGAATACATAAGGAAAAAAGAAGAGGGAAGAAAAACAAAGAAATACATAAAGAAATAAAAAGAAGATATGGAGAATAAAAACAAAGAAATACATAAGGAAAAAAGGAAGACAGAGAGAAGAAAAACAAAAGAATACATAAGAAAAAAAGAAGAGCGGAGAAAAACAAAGAAATACATAAGGAAAAAGGGAAGACAGAGAGAAGAAAAACAAAGAAATAGATAAGGAAAAAAGGAAGACAAAGAAAAACAAAACAAAGAAATACATAAGGGAAAAAGAAGAGAGAAAAAAACAAAGAAATACATAACAAAAAAAAGAAGACAGCGAGAGGAAAAACAAAGAAATACATAAGGAAAAAAAGAAGATAGAAGAGAAACAAAGAAATACATTAAGAAATAAAAAGAAGATATGGAGAATAAAAACAAAGAAATACATAAGGAATAAAGAAGATAGAAGAAAAACAAAGAAATACATAAGGAAAAAGGAAGACAGAGAGAAGAAAAACAAAGGGATACATAAGGAAAAAAGAAGAGCGAAGAAAAACAAAGAAATACATAAAGAAAAAAAGGAAGATATGAAGAATAAAAACAAAGAAATACATAAGGAATAAAGAAGATAGAAGAAAAACAAAGAAATACATAAGGAAAAAGGAAGACAGAGAGAAGAAAAACAAAGGGATACATAAGGAAAAAAGAAGAGCGAAGAAAAACAAAGAAATACATAAAGAAAAAAAGGAAGATATGAAGAATAAAAACAAAGAAATACATAAGGAAAAAAGAAGATGGAAGAAAAATAAAGAAATACATAATGAAAGGAAGACGGAGAGAAGAAAAACAAAGGAATAGATAAGGAAAAAAGAAGAGCGAAGAAAAACAAAGAAATACATAAGAAAAAAGGGAAGACAGAGAGAAGAAAAACAAAGAAATACATAAGGAAAGGAAGACGGAGAGAAGAAAAACAAAGAAATACATAAGGGAGAAAGAACAGAGAAGAAAAACAAAGAAAATACATAAGGAATAAAGAACAGAGAAGAAAAACAAAGAAATACATAAGGAAAAAAAAGAAGACAGAGAGAAGAAAAACAAAGAAATACATAAGGAAAAAAAGAAGATAGAAGAGAAACAAAGAAATACATTAAGAAATCAAAAGAAGCCAGAGAAAAGAAAAACAAAGAAATACATTAAGAAAAAAGACAGAGGAAAAACAAAGGAATACATAACAAAAAGAAGAAAAGTGAGAAGAAATTCATCAGAAAAGAATGAGGATAGAGAGAAGAAAAACAAAGAAATACTATAGTACTGCTGCTACGCCAGCCGTGTTGGTCATCATACACACGTGGATATTTGACAAACAACGACTGTCATTGCATCTATCAGGCGTTCTTTTCAGCTTCTTGCAAAAGATGAATTATGATTTTGATTGATTTATAGCAAAACGCCACGGGGAAAAAAAATTCGCCGCGGATAGATTGATCAAGTATAAATTTTTCTTTAAAACTATCGTATTTTGCAGCCGTCCCTTTGCTTTTAAAGCCGTCCCTGTGAATTTAAAGATTGAGAACGCATCTTGGAATCGTTTATGCCTTCTCCATTCACATAGGGTTTGCGTGCAAATTCTCTTGCACAGTGGAGCGCGGAGAGTGATCTCCTGGTAATCGATTAACTATTTTGACGTCAATTTATTACGGGTTTGCGTTATAACGGTTTTGCGTGATTTTACTACACTGATAATGTTTTGTTTTGATGTATGCTCTTTTGTGTGTCTATTATAATATAATATAATAATATAGTTATTGTAAATGTTATTTATTTTTAATGATGAGTGAAATTAATGAACTCTTAACATCGTTATTAATGTTATGATTATTACTGTTATTATTATTATTATTATTATTATTATTATTATTATTATTATTATTATGATTATCATCATTATGGTCATGATGGTCATTATCATCATCATCATGAATATAATATAATTTATGTCTTTCGATATTCAAATGATATTTTCTAGTGATTGGTTGCTCCTTAGATTATGTGGGAGTGTTGCAAGATTTCTTACAGTTAGAGCAGCCTCCATGATGCGGTCTACGTCGGCCTGGGACAGGTCCGGGGTCCGATTTACAATCCTCCATGTCAGGTCTGTTCGTGGCCACCTGGAACCCAATGCATAGCGCTTCTTCCTCATCATGTCAGCAAAAGAATCCATATCTTTCATTCCACAGCGAGGTGTGTTCATCAGATTCATGGAGTCATTGTCGAGGGTTCCTGGAATATTATAAATCATAAAGTCATTGCAGGAAGTACAGGATCCTTTCCCAGAAAGGGAGCGCACAATAGCCTACGGTCTAAAATCTGACAAGCGACAAAAACTGTATCCGGGCAACTACCCCCAGGAGAATTACAACTTCGCTCTGACTACCTACATCATTATTCAATTCAATTCAATTTAATGACATTCCATTTCCAACTTTTCAATAAGTGTACAAAACAATACATGTTCATGTATTTTTAACAAAATATGACAAAAATATACATTCATGTGGTACATACATAGTTGGAGGACACACCTCTAAAAGCAAAAGCTTGGGGTGAGGGTTCCCTTTACTGCATAATACATAATAATATATAATAGATATATTAAAAGAAAATAACTAGATACAAAAAAAGAGAAAAAGATAACATTCCAAGACCGGTGAGCTTGATTGGAGGGAAAAGAAGGAAAAAGGAAAAGCAAATAGGGACAAGCATTAAAACTAAGATAAGGAATTTTCTTTCTAGATTGGCTAATTGAATTTATTGGGTTGTTTGAAACCTTTGTATGGGAGAGTATTACTATCAAAATACAGATCATACATTTGCCTGGCTATAAGCGTCCTATATCTTCGAAGTGCTCGTGTCTGCTAAATTATGATAATCCATAACACCTAAGAAATATCCGTACCGTTTTATTATTATTATTATTATTATTATTATTATTATGATGATGATGATGATGATGATGATTATGGCTGCACATTTTGATGGAAAAAAATATATGTTGAGGGAAATCTTATTTTCAATCCCCGAAATCAAAACCAGAACTGAGCATGCTGAGTGTAAAACGAATGCATTTGCAGACTTTCAAAATGACATAGTCCCTCTTATGTGAAAATTACATTGTCTTGTGAAAAATTTGTTGAGATCTGAACAGTCAAATACTGTTGAGTACCGTATAGAACCAGCGTAAAATTTGCGAAATGGAAAAAGGGAAAGAAAACCATTCCCTGCTCATCTTCGATTGAAGTGTTTCAGGGTCGCAGACATTAAGGGCTAGCTTCCATCTCTCAAACACTGAGAAATCTAAAACCATACTAAAATAAGTTTATATGTATTTACCTGTCATTGTCATATTGCCCATTTTTTGGAAGTATATGATTGATTGTATCTGGGTTTCCTCATCTTTTGGCATTCCATTGACCATGTTTTTCTCGTCGATATAACCATATTTCTTCATGAATTCCTGTGCGTGTAAAAAGAAAAGAAAAAAAAAGAGAAGAAATTAGTTAGTAGATAAATAATAAACCTGATAACCGTCCTACTATTAGTATATTTCTACAGTGGTGTTCGGAATGTGCATATTTGTGGTAAACGTGAAAAAACTCGAATACTTTTTTATGTCACTTTTGAAGAATATCATAGAAGAATTGTCCTCTGAAAAGGATTCCACTTTGAATGATATCTTATTCGAAATATGATAAGAAATAGCTGAAAGGTTTGGACGGAACATTCATGCCACATCTGTGTCCAGTCCCATATACTAGTACCCATTTCTGTGTGCGGTGCACGTGCTTTTGAGCGATTTTGGGTTGATTTCTTATCATCTTGATGATTCCAAAACCTCATAATATACACCAATCCTTATTTAGAAATGATCAACCTTTCGCAATTGCTTCCAGACAGTTTCTTTTCACAATGTAATCGCATGACCAGAACTCAACTATTGGGCGTACAAGGTACAGTGCATATCCTATTCAAAACTAATTCATGTCGGTTTTTTTACTGGTTGGATATAGACTGATAAGATTCATTCTGTAATTTCATAAAACAACTTGTATTGTTGTACTCTATCGTACTCTTGCGTATTTGAAGCATGAGTAAGGTTGGCATTTACAGCTTTATGATAAGATTATGTAATCTTTCCGGTCCATGCTTCCCTGTCTAATCTAATGGAGGCCGAAACAACAGCTAAACAATAAAACCTAACTCTACATGAGGAAGTCAAACAAAGGACGTTGACTAATTCCAGCCGATTTGTAATCATTTATTCATACTGAAAGTCTTTACATCAGGTTCAGGTTCAAAACAAACATTCGATCTGCTCCCTCTAAATTATATGTCTTGATGAGGAGAAAATAATACAGCCTACCATCAATCCTGGCATTTATGTGCCTCCCGTTCAAGGGGTTAATAAGTATTTGGAGCATGATTCAGAAGAAAAAAAAATTATCAAAGCAGTAGAAGCAACAGCACAGTAGTAGTAGTACCATACTTGTATATAGGTAGTAGTAGTAGTAGTAATAGTAGTAATAGTATTTGTAGCAGTAATTGTATTAGTATTTATAACAGTAGTAGTAGTTGTAATAATATCTTATTTTTATAATTACTATTATTCTTATTATTGTTATAATAATTATTATCATAATTATTATTATCATTGTTATTATTATTATTATTATTATTATTATCATTATTATATCTATAATTATTATCATTATTATTATCATTATTATTATTATCATCATTATCATTACTTATACCACTTTTTTTTTTTTGCCCATAAGGCCCAATTAAAGCGCTTTCAATAAATTCAAACAATTACAAATACATGTAGTAATAGTAGTAGTAGTAGTAGTAGTAGTAGTAGTGGTATTTGCAGCAGTAATTGTATTAGTATTTATAATAGTAGTAGTAGTTGTAATAATATTTTATTTTTATAATAATAATTATTATTATTATTATCATTACTTATACCACGTTTTTCCCATAAGGCCCAAAGCGCTTTCAATAAATTCAAACAATTACAAATACATGTAGTAGAAGAAGTAGTAGTAGTAGTAGTAGTAGTAGTAGTAGTAGTAGTAATATTGGTGGTGGTAGAAGTAGTAGTACTACTACTAGTAGTAGCGGTATATAGTAGTAAGCTTTTTTACATATTTAATTTGCCACAATGCTCATTGCGTTAGGGAGTATAATATTTTGTCAAGATATAATCATGAAGAACCTCTCACTGGCAATTCTGTCATTATATCATGGTTGGACTACTTCTCAACTCACTGCCTATTTAGAACGATGAAATCATGTTGGTCGTAAGCTAACATAGTTTTAGGTAAGGATTGGGTAAGGTTATGACCCAACGGCGAAAACTCAGAAATTAATAATACTTTATCGTAATTTCTAGAATAACACCAATTTCTTCTGCCATATCAGTTAGGCCTATGTTTAATAGTGCATAGGCCTAAATGATATGGCAGAAAAAAATTGGTGTTATTCTAGAAATTACGATAAAGTTACATTTTTCACAATATTTCAGATGATCGAAGCAGATATATGTTTGCTAATGTACAAAAAATAATGAAAATAATGAATGATAAGTTAGATGTTTTCTTTATGTCACCTTGGGGGGCATTAGTCTATTCATTAGTGATATCAATTTATTTTATAAACGTAACTAGTTCTTCATTCTTTGTCCGATTTAATTTATACTTTTCCCTTATTTATTTCTTTTATTTTTCTGCATCTACTCATGCCAGTTTGTAGTGAATTTAGACTTCTCTTCATCTATTGTGAAAGTCGTAAAATTTAATCTAAGACATTCATTTCTTCCAGGCTTTTTTATTTGAATTATGCCGCAGTAAAAAGCACTCAAGGAATTGTGGTATGTTTTTGAAAATACCTTATGGACCAAGAAAGTTAGCTTCTGTTGAATAAGGCCAATAGAAATAAAGTTGATATTTTTTCTTTTCCTTGATTTATAATACATGTGCAGTATATAAACATTTCGCCATTTCTGCTTCGATTCAAGCGTTAACATTTTGAGAAAGGGAAACTCTTCAAAAATTAATTCCACTGTAAAATTGTCAAGTAAAAAAGTAAGCAGTTATGGAATAAGGCGAATGTGAAAAAAAAACAACTAAATAGGCGTTTGTCATGTTAGCAGTAGTTATATATAAAATATACGAAAAGATGAACATACTATTTTCTCCCCTTCGATCATTATAAATTAACACGAAATTACCTGATTTATTCGAGTCGTATAATTTATTAATATATATCATCAAAGTACATATATGATTTTCCTGTCATTTTCATTTTTCTGCAAATGAAATATAATTCACATACAGATGACTTTTGTTACTGATTCTGGTCTCGAAACTTCTTCATAACCGCACAAATATATCAAATTTATTTTAAAATCACAATTCTTTTTGAATGATAAACAGAAAACGACAACATTTAAATGAGAAAAGAAAACGTGTAAACGGACAAGAATTTATTGTTGTCATGAGATAGAAGTGTCATTACACATACCCATATCTGTGCCTTTGTTTGGATTATTGGTGCTGCCATAGAACCGATAGAAGCCAGAGAGCACCCGAGAAGGAGTATTACCAATCTCGACTTCATCTTACAATATTTCGCACCGATCCTTTCTGATATGAAACTTCCCTCTCGAACCCACTCTCTGTATACCTGTATCCAAGTCCGAAGTTCTTGTTTTAAAGAAGGCGAAGAGATGTAAGGATACCTGAAATGATTGCCTCTAGACTCAAACACCATTACTATTTATAGGCGTACATCAGATCAGAGGGAAATGACAAGCACAATTTTTTGCATATATATAAGACGCCCATTTATGGAATCAGTGGTGTGATTGGATGCTTATTACGAATTTGCACAAGGCACTTTTCATAGCCCAACCGCGTAGCCAGGATTCAATTATAGGGGCGGCTGTTTCTTTTTCTTTCCAAGAAACTTATGTAGCTTGAATGCACCTTAATAAACATAAGATAGCTGATGATTATTGAATTTTGACCTATGAAAAATAATGGATTGGAATTTATTTGCCTGATAAAAACAATTATTATCAATGTAGGTATGACTGTAACAAGAAAGACCAAAAAAAGTGACAACTCTGTTTTCATTTTTTTTTTAACAGATCAAAATGAAAAGGAACCCAAGAAATGTTATTCAAACATAGCGCAAACTGTTGACCATACATGATGAAGCAGAAATTTATCCTTCCTAAATGAAAGGTAAGTTTACAGAACATTTCCTGAGTATATAATTGTATAATGTAATTCGAATCATTTTATGATTATCATAAATATCGGAATTTAAAAAGGAAACAAGGAAATGAACTATAAAAGCAATTAGGGCTTCCCGGGGTCCCTAAATGTGTTAGTTAAATGCATATTACAGATACCCTTACTAGTTGCCATTGATTTTTGAATAGCTTGTCCTTAAACTATGCAAACATTTTAAACCATTACCAACAAAGCCCAGCATTGTGTGTAAGCATGGAGAAGAAGGAGAAGATTACACTTCACATTTATTCACAATACATTCTGTGAAAAGTGGTCTCTTTTGAGCTTTGATCTATGATCTAAATTAGATGTATTTAGATGTTTGAGAAGATCCAAAAAAAAAAGTCAGAATTAGTGGAGTACAAGTATTTCTGCGAAATATATATTGTGTACCTCTAAATTACTTTCATTTACACATGTACTTATAAATTTATTATTATTATTTTTTTTTATACAGCATGATTCTTTACAATGGATGGTTAAAGAATATTGAGATACACAATCAGGAGAAATGAACAAAGAACAGATATACTGACCTGCATGCTCAAGCTTGGAGAGGTAGGCCTTTACTGTATATAATTAAATTTGGCAATACCCCCACCCCCCCCAAAAAAAAAGTTTTTGAAAAATATATCAATATAAAAAATATATAATAGGCCTATATCAATAGCACACAACTTGAAGAGGAAGCAAGTTATTTGAAACTAGAGGGGCCGTCAAAGGCGGCAGACCCACGCCTTGGCGGTGCTACAGAGTAGTTGCAATACTATACTATGGGGTCAAAACTGAAATCTACATTGGGTGATTTCACGCTCGGTGTTGGTGTTTGTGGTTAGTGTTTATTTTGCCGCGAAATCATGATCTAACACCGACTATGAAATGAGAAAAAAATCAGTCGGTGTTAGGTGTTGACCTCTGATTTTCTGACGTAGTTCCGGTTGCCGGTGTTTAATTTTTGTCAGATGCTGTTTGTTTGTTTGTGTACAAGATAACTAGAGAACGGGTGAACGGATTTGCACCAAATTTTCAGGGATTGTTTGGATAGTGACAGGAAAGAATCGATTAAATTTTGGTGATGATTGGTTGATCCCTGCAAATTCTGTGAGACTTTCTAGTTTTGACTCTATAGTAGTATATGTAAAGATCACCGTTTCGCACGTATCAGATTTAAGGAGCCGATACCGATATCCCAACAAAGCGCATCGATAGCTTAACACTGGTAATGGCGTCAGCACCATTCTCAACGAAGAAGAAAAAATTGTTTTTAACTACTGAATTATTAGTCTAGAATATCATAAAATTGCCCGAGTAGTCCGGTGATTCTAAAAGAAATCCTTATTTGATCTAGAGACCAGTAAGAAACTTCACAGAAATGGATAGTATTGACAGGAACAGTAAGTTTAGATTTAATTTCTCTCGCCGAGTTTCTCACTTGCAGCAGAAAATGCTGCGGTAGCTAATGCAGCTGCACGCCGGATCGGACGGCCCAGCGCGTACATGGCAAACGGCCAAATTTCGGGCATCGGCTCAGATTAGCCGTGAAGTTTCATTACTTTTGTATTGTGATTGTTGATTTAGAACTCATCATAGTTAATAATGTGGATTCTCTAGGTCTTTTACTACGGAATATCGAACATCATATTTATCAAATCTATCTGGAAAAAAACTAGGTAGGATTTTTTATTCACTCCTTCCGCCCCTTTAAGAAACTTCACAGAAATGGATAGTATTGACAGGAACAGTAAGTTTAGATTTAATTTCTCTCGAGTTTCTCACTTACAGCAGAAAATGCTGCGGTAGCTAATGCAGCTGCACGCCGGATCGGACGGCCCAGCGCGTACATGGCAAACGGCCAAATTTCGGGCATCGGCTCAGATTAGCCGTGAAGTTTCATTACTTTTGTATTGTGATTGTTGATTTAGAACTCATCCTAGTTAATAATGTGGATTATCTGGGTCTTTTACTACGGAATATCGAACATAATATTTATCAAATCTATCTGGAAAAAAAACTAGGTAGGATTTTTTATTCACTCATTCCGCCCCTTTAAAAAGCAAACGTAGATCTAGTTCCTTTCCGTGTGCTCTAGATCGAACGTTGGACTAAATGTTGGCCTAGATTTAATTTCAGACCTATATGAACATACTACCTCATAACACCTGCAAAATTACACTTCGAATGATGCCTACTGACTTTATTTCTCACGGCTAATCCCCTAAATTTCCCGTATCTAGCATACAAGCACCAACACCGAACGTGAAATGAAAATTTCTTAATCCCTAGGGTATAGTGTTAGTGAACGGAATTTCGTACATGAAATTAAACACCGGCTGCCGAGCTCGGTTCAGCAGACAACATCTGACAAAAATTAAACACCGGCAACCGGAACTACGTCAGAAAATCAGAGGTCAACACCTACACCGACTGATTTTTTCCTCATTTCATAGTCGGTGTTAGATCATGATTTCGCGGCAAAATAAACACTAACCACAAACACCAACACCGAGCGTGAAATCACCCAATGTAGATTTCAGTTTTGACCCCATAGTATAGTATTGCAACTACTCTGTAGCACCGCCAAGGCGTGGGTCTGCCGCCTTTGACGGCCCCTCTAGTTTGTTTTATTTTCTCTTTTCATTCAACAGACTTACGGATTACCTCCCCCCGCCTCTGAAATGACCTTTTTCAACTTGTCAGAGAATTTTCTGCAATGTGTGCCCCATCTTTTACAAAATCCTGGATGCACCCCTGGGGTGGCGGGTAATACACCTTAATATTTGTAATGTTTCAAATTGTCAGTATTTCGGCATGTCAAAAAATATATAAAAATATAAACTTCAGTTTTACTTTTTCATTGTTGGAAATTTGTGGGATTTTTTTTTTTCTCGGCACGGTTACTATTGCCCAATTCAAAATTCTCTAGCGACACCCCTGCGTTTGTGAAAGGAAAAGTGAAGACAATAAGCTTTGACTGGAATGGTCAATCATCAGTTGATGGAAATGAATGTTGTATAAGACTTGTGATTGAGTGGTGACTTACAGGCATGAAAGCTGGAAAGGAATGGCAACAGTGGCGTATCTGGACCTTGGCATCAAGAGGGGTTAAAAAAAAGGGTTATCAGTGGCGACAATTCTCCCCCCCCCCCAGCCCTCCAAACGTCGCTAGGGGGAGGGGGGGGGGGGTCGAGAATTTTCTTTTCGCCAGCCCTCCAAAAGTCACTCAGTGGATCCGGGAGGGGGGGGGGGTATCTGATTTTATGGGGTCCAGTTTTCCTTCATAATTCTCTGACAAGCATTAAAAAAAAAAAAAAGGGTTATCAGTTCCGAAAATTGTTTGCCAGCCCTCCAAAAGTCGCTCAGTGGAGGGGGGGGGGGGGGGAGGGAGTGTCAAGAATCTTGTTCAGGAACCCGATAACTTTTTTTTTTGTTGAAAACTTGTCAGAGGGCACTCTGCCCCCTTGCCCCCCTTGGGTACGCTAGTGAATGGCAGCATATAAATTTTACTGACAAATGCAAATTAAAAGTTAGAAGATAATTCTTCCCGGTATTTTGATTGTTCCAGTGGCGCTCAGTGGGGGGGGGGGGGGGATTTATCAGATGTTTTCCTCCATAATTCTCTGACAAGCAAAAACAAAAACAAAAACAAAAAATAGGAAATTGTAAATTCTAAAATTCTGCTTGCTGAAGGGAGACACATATTTTTTTCTTCTCACCAGCTTTCCAAAACTCGCTCAGTGGGGGGGGGGGGGGGAGGGTTATCACATGTTTTCCTCCATAATTTTCTGACAAGCAAGAAAAAAAATGGGAGGAAAAGTTGTCGGGGGGAAATCTGCCCCCTGCCCCCTGCCCCCCCCCCCCCCAGCTACGCTAGTGGATTGTTCCTTTTAATTAAAAAAAAAATCCTTCCAAAAAAGCACAAACGTACACTTATATTATTAAAAAAAAAAAAAAATCACTACATCAAGACTAACTAAAAAGTTAAAGAAAAAACCTCAATTAACTAAAGGAACCCCATCCCCTCACCCCTAAATGAAGATTATCCTTTCTGTTATGAAAACCATCCCTGAAAAAAAACCCTGCACTGCAAGAGGGTTTTTTTTTTTTTTTTTTTTCATTATACATGTATGTATCATATATTCATTTATTTATTCATCATTATCCTTTATGCATATCGAATGAATATTTTGATTTATTTTATTTTCCACTCATGGGTTGGATTGCCCTTGTCAGCTAATAGCTGTTTTTTCAAAGGGGTCCAAGCCAAAAAATAAAAAGAACATACGAACAAACAAATATAATTATAACAGGCAATCATATAATGAATATATTCACCGGTATTAAGTATATCAACAAGAAAAGAGACTTATGCCACTGGTGACGTGTCAAGTAATTTACATTTATTCTTACATTATCTGTATCCGTGATTAGATTTGATTTCGGTCTGTCCGGTTACATTTTTAGCTTTATTTACTTGTTTACAAATTTGCAGAGCGATATGTTTTGATTCGGAGATCGATTACAATTAAAGTGCATTGACCGAGCGCCGTCTGCCACAATTAGAAATTACCGACGCTGATTCGCCGAATCTGTACGTTGAAGCGATGAATACATTACCATAAATGCATATATTACTGAATTTGACCTTTCTTACTGCGCATGCTCTAAGCTGATGCGCGTAATGTGTTTCATACCGCGTACAAACAAATGCTACTCTCGGGGAGCATCTTACAAAATAAATCATGCATTTACGCTCATGAATTATGCAAAGTGCTTATCGGGCCTTCTAATGGACCCAGGCAAGATGGCAGAGCTTTAGGGGCGTGGTTTCCCCCATCCCGCGCGAAGCGCGAAAGCTCTGACGTTTGAGCAAATCTGAGAGAAAGATAACGGCTCGTAGCACCCTTTTTAGGCGGAAAGTTAGTTCGACGCCCTGACTGCTTTACAGTTATTTGGATGCTGCACTGTATGTAACAGGGGTAACAGGGGTGAGGGCAGGGATGGGGGAGTTTCCCCCTTCCCTCTCGAAGCGCGAAAACTTTGACGTTTTAGCAAATTCAAGAGAAAGATAACGGCTCATAGCAAACATTTTTTAGGCGGAAAGTTACTTCTACGCCCTGATTGCTTTTCAATTATTTGGACGCAATACTGCACTGTATGTAATAGGGATGGGTGCGAAGCGCGAAAATTTTTGACGTTTTAGCAAATTTTGAGAGAAAGAAAACGGCTCGTAGCATCTTTTCAGGCTTTTTTTTTCTTACTAGGCGGTTTTTTTATGGGGGGGGGGGTGCGGGAACACCCAAACGCCCCCCCCCCCTGGCTACGCGCCTGTCATAGCCTTATGTGAGGCCTTCAACTTTGAGATTGCAGTGAGCGGCGTTGGACTATTGTGATCTCTCTCTCTTTCCCTCTCTCTATCTATCCCTGTATACAATGGCGGATATTTAGTTGTCATTTCCTAATGGTTTCATCCTTTTGATTATAGATTATTGGATAAATTTTGGCCTAATCATGCTGAGGGGGAGTCTGACCTTTCTAACATGTTGAATCGGCTGAAAACAGAACAATCAGAGTAACGAGATTGTGAAAGAATAGAGACACTTAAAGGGGAAGTCTACCCTGATATCAAATTGGTTTTAAAAGAAGGAGAAGTGTAATGTAGAAACAGATTAATGAAAGTTTGAGCATAATCAGAAAAGAAATAAGAAAGTTGTGAATTTTTGAAGTTCTAATCAATCAACACGAGTGGGCAACTCCGTGACGTAATTTGGTTCTCTCCAATTAGCCCTGTATTTAAAAAACACATAAATTTCCACCTTTCCTGAAGAAAATATTTAATCATACATGCAACATAGCATGCATCATTGCACATATGTTTTGCTCAAAACTTTTTTCAGACCGATGGCCGACTGATCTTTAGTGCTCGTCGACCATGAAAATAAGGTCGGCGAATGATCGTCAAATAATAAACGACCAGTCGCCGATTGATTCCCAAACCATTACCGTGCACCGACAACCTATAGTAATTAAAACCATCCTAAAGACTTTCATGAAATCAAATCAAGGGTAATTTTGGTCGTATTTGCATATTAAAAAATACTTTTGCTTATAAAACAGATGACTTAATATATGGTAGAAATGGGAGAACCATATTGAGATGTGTCCTCTTCATGACAGTTAAATTCGAGTAACGTTTCCAGACAACCATGTATACATCCTTGCTTTCCATTCGTAGCCATCAGTCTACGACCGGTTATTTATAATTGCCCATTAATTTTGACGACAGTTAATTCCTACAAGCAGTAGCCAATCAGTCGACGATGATCGACGGTTGGCATACAACCGAACGGCGATTATCCTACAACCGATCGGCAGCTGATCGCGGACCGATGTTTTTTTTGTTTTTTTTTTTTTGCAGATTGGTTGTCGATGGTCGTAGCATTTTGGGGGTTGTCAGAAGTCGGCAGCCGGTCATAAGGCTAATGAGATCATGGCCTTAGCAAATGAAAATGTATGAAATTGTCTGTACAGACCAAATGGGAGAGGAGCTCGCAAGATACGTCACGGAGTTGGGAATTTGCGTTTGAATGATTACAACTTCAAAAATTCCTGTCTTAATTCTCGTCGGATTTTGGTCAAACTTTCATTCATCTGTTTCCCTCCTTTTTCTGCTTTTATTCAAATAAACTAAATACCAGGGTGAACTTCCCCTTTAACATTGTTTACCGAACTTTGCACATTAATCATCATCCATTTATATAAAAGGCGATACGGACTTTCCCAAACCTCCGTTACTCATGCAAATCGCGCTGGGGATCGCATTAAACGTGCGAACTATTTCCATGCTTAGCGCTTGGTGTGTACGATCATTTGAGATGAACCCCTTGCCTTCGACGCTTAGGCCACTCCCTTTTTGCCCTAATTTGGTAGTGCCAGTGCATTAAGCCACTATCCGTCTAATAATGGCGAGTGCAGGAGAGCTGCAATATTTGACTGTTTACAGACGGAGAATTGCAAGAATCAGATGTTCCTGAAAGCTAACTTCATTCAAATTCTGATGGTAAGCCCAATAAAATCCGATTATTGTACCCGTTTGAAAAAACAACCCAACAGAATCAATGAAAATCCACATCGGATCCTGCTCACACCGCATCGCGTTATTTTTTTCTGCGGCACAGATTGGGGCTTTTTTTTAAAAGGGGTCTGAAGTATGAATTTTTGTCTTTCAGGTATGCTTAGTCATATGACGATAAATTCCGAAGATGTTCAAAAGCTGACGTATTTTCGAAAATATGAATAATTTATTTTTTTATTATTTATCAATATCACCAGAGTCTATTAAATGGATTATTTTGCTCCAATAACTTTGCAAGATTAATCTTTGCGATTAATATCGATATAATAAACCTATATTATGCACCTGTTACAAAATTGATATGCATCCAACGAGTCAAAATATTGGAAAATGGTCTTATTTCAGACATTTTATTCACAAGCTTCAAAATGTTGTCTTTCACGTCAAAACTCCAGAACTGCGTGTAAAATGAATGTTTTACACTGCGTGTAAAATAACACGGCCGCGGTTTCTTGTGAATATAGCAGTGTGATCTTGCTCTTATTTTGATGAGATTTTTTTGCAAATTTACTCTTTAGAATATCAGGAATAATATAAGATTAATCTTTAGAGGAATATTAAAGGAATTTTAGTTCATTTTCAGGTCAAAATCTTAGCAGGGTGCGTAGACATAGGGCTCCCAACCATACCCCTATGTATTAATACACACACGCAAGGCGAGTGCGCGCGGTCGTTGGGTTACAACATGGCACCTATATTGTTGAGTTGGCCAAACTCTGTGTATGTAGGGCTCTGCTCTGGTTGCCCTTTACCTTTTCCTGCAACTGATTAAATTGAGAAAAGCAGTTAATTGTAAATTTAAATCCTGTAATAACTGATGGAATTTATTTTTTCATGAATACGATAATTATCTTATTTGATTTATTAGAATAACGAAACGATTTTAGTTCAGTACAGCGAGAAATGCTAGAGTACGATCTTGCTGTTTGCATACTTTTGAACTAGCAACTAGAGCCAATTAATGGTTAACACTGTAAAAACGCCAAAAACACGAAATATAATTATGCGAGGGAGCAAAGAGACCAAGCTTTAGAAAATTTTCGCATTTCAAACCCTATAAAACACCATTTCTTACCCATTTTGTCCTTGACTGGGGCGCGAATTACCCTCAAAGACCATAAATTTTCTTGTATTTCTTCCCCTTTTCTTTCTCTCTTTTGCGTGTTTTTGCGCCACTTCAAGTGACGCCTCTTCCCCCCCCCCCCGTAGATACGCCACTGTTGGACAGTGATATAACATACCGTAGTGAGCTTGAATAACGGCTATATCATCACTGTGTAGGTGCAAATTTGGTACGTAACCTTTATAGTATGGATACATGATAGCATCTTTAACTTGTGAATGGCCAAGACCAAGACTATGTCCAAACTCGTGAACAGCGACTTGGAAAAGATCGGTTCCTGTAAGTGGGTTGAAAAGGGATGTCCCTTATAGTCTCTTTCTTCTTTAAAAAAATTATTTGATTTCCGGAAAAACGATATAATCAAAGAATACGACGTACAAACAAAAAAAAACCCCAAAGAAACCCGTCAGCTACTTGGAAACACGAAAAGAAAAATAAATTCCAATAAAAGGTTCTCCTCATTAGCTAATGGTAGAAATGGAAGTCAACCGCTGGGCCGAAAATTAATCATTTATTAGCCCAATGTTCCAATTAACAGAATAATATCGGTTGAACCACTGAAGACTGTTGGAGTATGGGAAATGATGGGATAGGCAATAAGGGCTTCTTATTCATGTGACCTTACCTCGATTTGTGCCATCCGTATAGGTCTCATCCTCATCGAAATGTGCGTCTCCTCCAATAGGGTGATCTGTCGCGGGTAAATAGGCATGCGCAAGAATACCGTCTGGTCCGTCAAATGCATTATCGGGTCCATCTTCATGTTCCCCTGACGCGAAGCTAATCAAAATGTCTGCATCTTCTGATGTCACTTTCCGAAAAGTTAGAGAAGAGACGTTACTCCAAGCCTCTGAAGAAGAAACAGAATTAACGTTAGAGAAGAGACCTTAGGCTTCTCAAATCCTATATGAAGAGGAGACAGAGGGGAAAGTTATAGAAGAGACGTTACTCCAAGCCTATGGAGAGGAAACACAGGGGAAAGTTAGAGAAGAAAACCTTACTCCAAGCCTATGAAGAAGAAACATAATTAAAGTTAGAGAAGAGACGTTACTCAAAGCCTATGACAAAGAAACAGAATGAAAATTAGAGAAGAGACGTCACTCCAAGCCTATGACGAAGAAACAGAATGAAAGTTGGAGAAGAGAGGTTAGGCTTCTCAAGGACTATGAAAAGGAAACAGAGTGGAAAGTTAGAGAATAGAGGTTACTCCAAACCTATGAAGAAAGGAAAGAAGAGAGGAAAGAAGGAATAAAGAGGATAAAAGTTACAGAGACATCACTATGGGCCTGTGAAAAACTATGAGTTTTAATACTATTCAAAAGAAGTGAGAAGATTCAAGTCAGTTGACGTTCAGATGTGTGAGCAAGGGCGTAGCTGTACCAGCTTTTGGCGAGAGTATCATCAAGTTTTGCCGACCAATGCACCTCCTTTTGATGAGACCCATTGGGTGGAATTTTGAAAGTGTATGGGCCATACACTTTCAATTAGCTTATGTATACATACAGACATAAAGGGCATGAGGGATAGAATCCCCAAGATTTTTTTTTTTTTTTGATTTTTTTTGGGGGGGATGATTTTTTGGTCATTTCCCTACTAGTGGGGTGGCTTGGGAAATTTTCGTAACAGAGCGGACAAAAGCACCTATATTGGCATGAACACTCGTTATGGCCAACTAATCAATGTTAGTCGAAATGCCCTTGCGACTTTTTAAAGAGACTTGTGTAAAATGCAAAAAATCCAAAATGGCCGCCTTCCAGTAAAATAAAACAACCTTTTCAGGTTAAATAAGTTCATAGGATGCATAAAATTTCCGTTTCAAATTACATTATCGAGATCATAGCACGTTGCTTTTCATATTAGAAAACAAAAAGCCGGTTTATAGGGCCAAGAAATTGTTTTAAAAATAATATCTGCAAAGGGCGCCCTTACTTTGATTCAAAAGTTTGCATGGATAGCAGTTACTGGGAAAAGAGCTGCATTTCAGCTAGGACATAAAATGAAAAACATAACAGAATTGATTTATTATAATTATCATTTGCCGCCGTTGAAGAGAAGCGATAGCGACTGAGCAAACATACTTCAAGTACATGATTCGTAAGGTATAATTATTCCTTGTAAATATTGCTTTTTGGTTATAGGTGGTTACATGTAATTAACTTAGACATAACATATATTATGTTTTTTTAAGTGGAAATTACCTCTCTGAAATATGAACGATATTGATAACTATGTATGATCTTGTGAATTTATGAGTATTTTCTATATCATAACAACATTATAGGTTAAAGCCCAATTCTCTTGGCAAGTTTCCTGTTATGCTAGAGCATAACAGGAAACTTCACAAAAGACAATTTATCCAGCATAGCAACACCTAGTAGGCCTTCCCTGTGCAATATATTACTGAATAAGATGAATTGGTTAAAAGACATTTTAGTTTGTGAACTAAATCATCTGCAAACAGCACTAAAAGTCATTCATGTGATCCTTTCCAGAACATTCCAGTTTTTATTTGGGGTCATGATGATTTTATTTGGGGTAGTGACTCATGACGCTGAACCAGCTGCGTTATATCTCATCGGTTTTAGATAAATTTTAAGCTATATTTCGTGTTTGTCATTGCCGGTCACTGTGTCATGTGGACATTGTATTAGTGGTACTTGTGAGTATTCATTAGAACTTCTGTTTGTACCAATATTGTGATTTTTATGACTTCGAACATGTATTTTTGGAAGCCGCTGACTGTTATTTTATTAGTCCATATTCTGAGCTATTTCGTCGCCGAGACTCTGTCGACAATGTCTCATGGGGACTCGACTATAAAGCAACGGGTTGTTACCCACACAGATGACTCAGTGCTATGTCGGACAAAAGCTCGAACAATTCAACCATGTCTAACTTACAATAGAAACGAGTTGCTGTCATTACGTAAGAACGCTACTGTGATATGTTTGGATAACAATACGTTACGTGCAATTAATGAATGCTGTATCTCGAGAAGATATCGTCGTCACGGCCGCCGGGGAGGGGCACACCTGAGACGCCCGATATCTGTTCGCATTACTACACATAGTGTTGAACACGATCGGAGGAACGTTTGCCAGTCGAATTTGAGACAAGTAATTACAGAACAAATTAACAGTCAATTTAGACAATTCTCACTCCCTTCGTTTTATGTTATGAATGCACAGGCACTAACAAATAAATTTGATGAGTTCTATGCCACTGTGCACGACATTCAACCAGGGGCCCGTTGCACAAAACTTGCGTTTGATCGCAACTCCTAAAAATCAAACGCAAGTCCTTAATGCGCACTTCTGATTGGCTGAAAATAAAGTTGCGTTTGATTTTCCTGAGTTGCGTTCAAACGCAAGTTTTGTGCAACGGGCCCCTGATGTGATAACTGTTAGTGAAACATGGTTCCAAGACAATACCCCGGCTAATATGTTTGCATTGCCTGGATACTCCCTTCTTTCAAAACACAGAACAGAAAGACGCGGGGGAGGGGTAGCTCTCTATCTTAAATACAGTATGAACGTTGTGTTATGTGAAATCCCCGTACCCGATGAGTTTGAAGTTGTTTGGGCACAAATTCGCCCAAGAAGATTGCCGAGAGAGGTATCTTCAGTGTTTATTGCATCCGTGTACTCCCCTCCTGATAATGACAATGATGACACTTTAGTACATTACTTAAGCAACTGTGTTGATGATATTCTTTATGAGCATAGAGGAGCTGGTATCATCATCGCGGGGGACCTGAACAGAGTAAACCTGTCTCCGTTGCTCACTAGCCACAACTTTAAACAAGTGGTTGATAAACCCACTCGGGGAAATGTGACGCTAGACAAAATAGTTACCAGTATGAAATCATTCTATCAACCGATTCAATTGATCGTCCCTATTGCACGAAGTGATCACAGTGGCGTACTATGGCGACCAAAACTAACATCAAAATCGAAAAATAAAATCAGCAGGAAGTTGGTTCGCCCTTTCCGTGATTCCGGTATCCGCAGTTTTGGAGCTTGGGTAACTCATAACGACTGGTCCAATGTTATGGATGCTTTTGAAGTGAAAGATAAATGTGATAGGTTCTATGAAGAACTGACTGCAGCAATTGATATCCACTTCCCGATTGGATCAGTTCGTATGCACTCCAATGACAAGCCTTGGATAACAACTAAGGTAAAGGATCTCATACACCAACGTCAACTAGCATTTCACTCGGGGTCATCAGATTGGCGAAAATTACGCAATAAAGTCCAGCGTGAAATTAGGAAAGTGCAGATGGATTTTTATCACAACCGAGTGCAGAAGCTGAAGGGTGAAAACCCTGGGTCATGGTACCGGTATCTAAAATTGATGACAGGTAGAAAGTCAGAAGAACTCAATCTTGATATCCCTAGCGTTGATTCGGAAGACTTCACCGATATGGCAGATGCCATCAATACCCGCTTTGTAGAAATTGCAAATGATATCCCGGCTCTGGACTCAATGCAGCTCCCTGCATACTTACCTTTCCTCCAAAGTCGTATGCCCAAAGTACAAATTTGGCAGGTCTATCAGGAACTCAAGAAAACGAAGGTCGGGAAAAGTGCAGGACCAGATGGAATCTCAGCAAGACTTATTCGCGAATTTGCACTGGAATTAAGTACACCTCTTTGCGAGATAATTAATTGTTCGTACGAGCAGGGTATCGTACCCTTTCAATGGAAGCAGTCAATTGTGGTACCGATTCCCAAATCAGCACCACCCGAAGTCGACAAATTGAGACCAGTGTCACTCACAAATCACTTTGCTAAGATAGCAGAACTCTTTGTGTACAGATGGTTACTAGCCGACATCCAAAATAATATTGATCCACAACAATTTGGGAACCGGAAAGGTATTTCAACCACCCACTACTTAGTAGATCTCCTGCACTACCTCCAATCACAAGCTGATAAACCCAAGGTTATGTCAACTATAGTGCTTACCGATTTTAGTCAAGCATTTGATCGCGTGGACCATACCACTGCTATTAGGAACCTGTACGAACTTGGAGCTAGACCACAGCTGATCCCTTGGATAACCAGCTTCTTATCCGGACTAACCCAGCAAGTGCGTTATAGAGGTCACTTGTCTGGAAAACTTAGCACTACAGCAGGTGTACCACAAGGTACCCGACTAGTGCCCCTAATCTTTTTAGCTCTGGTCCATGACGCACTTGATCAAGCACCAATTCCTAGATGGAAATACGTGGATGACTTAACCATAGCAGAGAGTAGATCCGTCACCTCACCAAGTATTCTTCCTGATGTGCTGGGATCCCTTCAGGAATGGTGTCATATCACAAAAATGAGGTTGAATCCAGCGAAATGTCAACTGATGCGTGTGTGCTTTGCTCGAAATCAACCTGCTGCGGAAACGGTTGAGATAGAGGGTATCCAGATCCAGGAATGTGCCAGTGTAAAACTTCTTGGAGTGATAATCCAGAAAGACCTACAATGGAATGAACACGTCCAATACATTGCGTCGAAAGCTTCGCGAAAGATTTATATCCTTCGAGTCCTTAAGCGTTTTGGTGCCTCATTTAGTGATCTGATTACTGTGTACAAGTCATACATCAGACCACTGCTTGAATACTGCTCCCCAGTTTGGCATTCCTCTTTAACTGGGCAACAGTCAAATATTCTTGAAGGAATACAAAGGCGATCTTTGAGAATCATACTTCGTGAGCCGTATGACTCCTACAGTAATGCTCTCCAGCTACAAGGTTTGCAGACTTTGAGTGACAGACGCGAAGACTTATGCATCAAGTTTGCTAGAACAATAAGGGAAAGATTCCCAAAGTGGTTACCCCCCAAACAATCCCAACAACGTCGTCTACGCCATAGCGAAAGATATAGGGAAATAAAATGTAGAACTGAAAGATACCGTAAAAGTTCATTACCATATTTTGTAAGGTTGTTAAATAATACATAAGGTTATGTCGACGGATCTACATGTATATATGGCTTTAGCTCAATACAGGAATACGTAATACATGTACAGTGTACTTTAAATATTGTACAGTTTGTGTAATTTCATTTTCGATTCAACTGTAAGAGTAATGACAAATAACTTGTTTCAAATACATGTACAACATTTTTACGGGATTTATTTTTCATCTGCATCACTCTCTCTCTCTCTCTCTTTCTCTCTCTCTCTCTCTCTCCCTCTTATTTCTTCATCTCTATCACCCTTTCTCTCTTTCTCTCTCTTGCCTTTTCTCTTTCTTGCTTATTTCACACTCTTTTCTTTCCCAATAGCTTATTCCTTGTATTTCTTCTCTCCTCTTCAGGAATATTCTAATTATACCTGTGGCAGTCCTTTCAATACATTTTACTGTTATACTTCGTTATTGTTTACATATTGCTTATATTTAAAAATACCCGTTTTCCTCAAATTTTCTATGTACATTCTTTTATTCTCTTGCAATTGTATATCTATATAACTCGACATATTTTATCTTCTTATTCTCAGTAAATCTGTGATGTCTCGCAACTTTACAAAATTATTGCAATAGCTAGGCATAATGAAATGATTAACATTTCCAATTTATGCTATAGGTTTTTATTTTATGTACCTGACTGACCCCATCTCTAATCTTCCTCTCCTTCTCTCTCTTTCTTTCTCTCTCTCCCCTTCATTCCGCTCCTTTATTCTATTCCCCTTTCCACTACTTTCCCCTCATCCCTCTCTACTCTCTTCTTTTTCCAACTATGTCAGCCAGGCACTTTCTGTTTTTACAACCTCTAAAGTGCAATATGTGAGCAATAATCTGTTTTTTTGTTTATTGATTTATTATTATGCCGTTCTTGTATCCTGTTAACCTAAACATGTTTATTTTTGAAATAGTATTTTGATGTATTTTAAATGTTCATTTTTACTCTGTAAATATTTTCACAATTCGGCATCTTTATTGCCGCGATGAGAATATAATAAAACCATTGAATTGAATTGAATTGAACTATGCAAATTTTTGTTTTCAAAAGATTCAAATTTCTGAATGATTTCGCCCTTTGTTATTGCCATCATTTCTGTCATATCGTGTTTGTTTTGTTTGTTTGTTTGTTTTTTTGTTGTTGTTTTTTGTGTTTTGGGGGGTTGTTGTTGTTGTTGTGTTGTTGTTGTTTTTTTTTGGGGGGGGGTCTTGTATTTTTGTCATTTTGTATAGATTTTGTTTTGATTTGTAATCCATGTTAATTCAGTCCTAGGACAGCAATTATGGAATTTTCAATAAGATCTCTATCCCTCTCTCTCTCATTATTTAATGTATAGATTTCATCATACTATACTGAAAATCAAATAAGTATTACTTACATTATACTAATATTATGAATATCGCGTGTGTGATTGCAGTATTAAAAGTAACCATAGAGCGTAGGCGTATCAGGAGAGGGGCGGGGGCAGGAGGCTGCGGCAGGGGACCTATTTCCCAAATGATTTTCAAAGTTCCTAATCGTGGAACCGTCACATCATATTCGGGCATCGAGGTGACCAAAAACTTCATCTTCACGTTTTATCTGATGTATTTTCATGACGAAATAAAATTTTGATAAAGTCTATGTTTCGGAACTGCATGGAAAGTTGATATTCGGGCAAGAGGCGTCAGTCCCCTCGCGATATTCCGCCCGTACGCCTATGCAGTAGAGTAGACTGACCTTAGTTTTGTATTAACTTGAGAATCGTTTCTGGTCCTGAAAGTCTATACTTCAGAATTTCTTTCCCCGTAAAAAAAAAATTGTCGGAGCACCAAACCTGATATGTATATGTATATTGTGTTTTACGTAAGGAAATACGTCGTGAGTTATCGATATAATAAATACTAGTTGGGCCTTATCAGTCCCATCCTGCCCTGTGTCCTGTTTTGCCCCGCCTTCCCGTAGTCCATAATTATGTTGGATTTCGTTTGACAATAAAGATATATATCTATTAATTGTGTCAGTATACATTCTGCCAGCAAAATCGGAGACTGCTGCTATAGCATTAAAGTCCATGATTTTTTTCTTAATAATCGCCTTTTTTAATCAATAAAAGGAGTACAATAAGCACAGGCTACCTGTTCTCATAAAAAAGAGTACAGGGCGAGATGAAATGGATACTATGAACAAATAAAACATTAGTAAAAAAGAAAAATGTACATATCAAACTATTAATGTACAATCAAGAATATGCAAATAGATTTAAAACACACTGCATCATGTCTTATTAAAGCTATTCTTATTTCAGCATAATCGGCTGCAATTTTTTGTTCGATTTTTATGTTTCAGGGATGTACTGAGCCCATATTCCTAATATTTAAATCATACTTTGATACATGCATTCCATTTCTCCTAAAGCTACAATGATTACTCAAAAGTAGAGGGAGTTTGTCATGGAAGGCGACATGTTCCAAAAACTGAGCTGTATTTCCAAACGTGTCTAATCGAACGTTGCATTCATCAATAGTAAGTGTAAGAAACACACGCTAAAGCTCCGTATGTATTGCGATGACAGTGTCTGATATAGCTGCATACCCAAAATAGTGGTTTTATCCGCCGTGTCACGATAATCATTTTTTTTTAACCCTAACCCACCCAGCTATACCCTCATTAATTCTTATTATTGTTGTACGAGCCTTTTCTTCTCCCTTCCCCTTCTTATATTCATATTGTATTTTTTACCCAGGTGTACCGGACAAAATGTATGCTCCTCCTAAAAAGAATTTACTCCTTCTTCCCTGCATTACTGTAATCTTGAGTTATGCCTATGTTATTCTATATGCATTATATAGGTTTTCCCGGCCGAATTCGTCAAAACAGCATTCAATTTCATGATCAAGCATTCAAATTCACGCAGTTTTTAGTCCATCCCTTTTCCAGTGTTTCAATTTAACACTTTTTGCGTTCAATTTATTTTTTAAACACTGAAATTAGTAAAACTATCGTTCAAATTAACTGCAATTTGATTCAATTTGGTAATGAATAACCGTCATTCAATTTCGCCAAGTTTGAGTGGAAGAAGAAATTCCTTGCTGAATCGCGGTTTCATTTTCGTCTTCAGGCAATCACTTTCGCACTTACGCCATTCAATTAAAACAACGTAAGTGGTTTCTATCTCTTTTTCATTTTCATTTTTATTCTCTTTTTTTTAATTTCTTTTCTGTCATTATACATTTGACATTCACATTTCTTTTCTTTTTTTTTCAATTTATATGACATTATTCTTTAATCTTCTGTGGTCTACTTCTTTATCTTTGCATACAATGAGTATAAACTGCCTGTCATACATCATGTACATGGTCATGGGTTATATATATATTTTGTTGTGGTCTTCAGGGTCTTTATTTGCATATCTGTGAGGGGGTTTCTTTTCATATTTTTTTTTCTTTTCATCTTTTTTCATCTTTTTAAAGTCATATACTCGTTTTCTTCAAGTTGTTTGACTCTCAACAGTATGTTTCATCCATCAATTTCCTGACCATTCAGACACCTGGGCATGTATGTCTGTGAATGGTTGAACCACTGGGTACACTTGGCAGGGGTAATGGCGTCGACACACCGCTCTGCAACTTCTCCTAGAATGTTGCACCGCCACTGTTGCATGTTGACTCCAGCTCGCTCAGCTGCCATCCTGTCTCCGACCCGACCTTGCCACTCAGGTTGCGCCAGGCATTTCTTCACTTCGCTCTTAAATGAAGAGTGTGCCATCTCAGTCATATTTAAGAATGGCGAGTAGGGAGGAAGGAGCTTCGTTTCCATGAGAGCGTTGGCATCCGCTGGTAGCTCAGCTCTCACGTGCGGCCTAGCGTTGTCATAAATCAAGATGACTGGCTCATCATCTGGAAACATTTCGTTGCATTCTGCGGCTGTAGCAGCGAGGAAATGCTCGAACCTTTCCCTGGTGACAGTCTCGAAAGAGATTTCATGATGAACGAGACCAGCGGCTGCAGAAACTGCAAACGTCACATTACAGTTACGACCTCTTTGCCCGTGTACAACCCTCCTTGCCGGAACGCCTCGTAGTGCCCTTCCTTGAGTACGACGTGTCCAAATGTTGTAGCCACATTCGTCAATGAAGACACAATTGGCGACGATGCCGTGCTCCAGGAACCACTCGGCATAGTCTCTTCGTTGTTGGATCACTCGTGGTGAGTTTCTAGCGTCAGGTACATCCTCTGCGAGCTTTAGCGTGAAGAGCATGCCATCGAGAGTTCTAGCAATCGTCGACAAGGACACGCCTGGCTTTTGAGGAAGACCTTCCCGAAGCTTGTCCTTCATCTGGGTGAGTGTAAGCAAAGGGTTGGTCTCAAGGGCATCCCGAAGAAAGTTCTTCATCTCTTCGTCCATTTTGGAGTTATGTGCCCCTCCTCTTGGAAGCTTGTTAGCTCTGCCAGTTTCTAGATAAGTTCGTACAATAGATCGAGCAGTAGACCTTTTTATCCCGAGATTATCTGCTAGTTCAAGATAATCTTGGTTGTTTCCTTCGAATGCTTCAACCAAGCGACGTCTGTCGACATCAGAGATACGATTGTATCGTACACGAGCTGCCATGATACCTGGTTCTAAGAACTATACCAAACTGAAGAACCTTCTCTGACAACGATTATCGGTGTAATGAGAGCTATCTGCTAAATGCTATCATAATGTTGTTCTTTCTACATTCATGATTTTCATGAAAGCAAAAACATACACTGACTCATTATCATAAGATGAAAGACATTGCACAAATGTCTAGACCTTTTCGGTTTGGGTGCTTTTTTTTTAAATGTTAATGTATATATAACGGGGGGGGGGGGGAGGAGGCTTCAAGCATGCCTAACATAAGCACTGACACCTGAACACACCTGCAGCTCTGAACACCTTGCTCTTTCTTCATTCGTAATTTTCATATAAGCAGAAACATGCATTAACTCATTTCCATAAGATGAAAAACATTGCACAAATTACGAAACTGTATGCCTATTCATGAAATTGTTTGCGCAGATTCTTTCCACGTCCTGTCCTGTGCGAATTTGAATGCTGTTTACATAGATATTTAATTTGAATGATCTTTCTGCACTTTTGTATTCTAACAGTAGTAAATCGCATGCTTAAAAAATCAAATTGAACGATAATATTTGCTTTTTAAATGCTGATCCACATTGTCAATCAATTTCGCGTGAAATTGAATGAAAATATCGTTGATTCCGATGATAAAATTGCGAAGATGGGCGGGAAAACCTATATTATTTTGATATTTTTCCAAATGTGAAAAAAGTACTATAAGAAAATAAATGAAACTCTGAAGTGAATTGAAAAAGGAAGTCTTCGTATCGGAGTATTGTGAGATTTCTTACACTTAGGGCCTCAGCCATGAGCGGTCTACCACGGTATAGCTTCTAGGTCTTGGGTCCTGTTGATCATCTTCCACGTACGGTTCGTTCTGTCCCACCTATTATCACTTAAGGCATAGCGTTTCTTCCTCATCATGTCTTCAGCGGACTCCATATCCTTTATACCACAGCGAGGCATGTTCATCAGGTTCATGGAGTCATTGTCAAGGCTTCCTGGAACATCGTAAGAAAGGACCATTTACACTAAGGTCCAAACATCACAATTTGACTAACATCGGGATGTAACGCTGGAATTTCATCAGCATTTACACCAAAATAAGTAGTTTCTAAGGAAATTCCACTGTAAAATCGCAATCTTTAAAGTTCGGACCGTTAAAGCGAAGTTCGGACCGTCGTGAAAACGGGCCTATCATGCAAGATTTTCCCCACGCCTTTCGTACATACTGCCTAGCGTTGACCTTCGACGGCTCTTTATTCATCGTGCGTTATACGCCGTTTTCGGTGTATTTTACCTGGGCTCGGTTTTTCGAAGTAGTGTCTGACTGTCCTATAAGTAGACTATAGTAAGCCTTTTTTAAAAAAGTATTATCAATTGAGGAACGTGTAAAGAACATAGGCGTATCAACTTTTTATTTTTTTATTAGCTCCTAAAACAACATGTTCCTTCATTTATCACAAAAAAGCAAAAAACGTGACAAAACTTTTTTTAATCTAAGAAAACCACTGATTAGTATTCTAATGACGGGGGGGGGGGGGGGGGGGGGGAAGAGCAAAAAAGTAAAGCTAGCATCCATACCTGTGCATGACATATTACTTTGCAGTAATGATTAAAAACACTGCGAAGGTATTCAAATATTACCTGTCACTGCCATATGTCCCATTTTTTGGAAGTGCTTAATAGATTGTTTTTTGTTTTCTCATCTTTGGGCAAGCCATCGATCATGTTCTCTTCGTCAATATAGCCATATTTCTTCATGAATTCCTGTAACAAATTCAACAAACGAGACTGAATAAATCTGACATATATAAGTAGGAAATCATATTTCAAAGGAATTGCAATGATGTTTCCAACAACTTCAAAAATGTGCATCATATGAGTGTTATCAATATAGGCGTACGAGGTAGGAGCGGAGGGCAGCACCCCCCCCCCCCCCCCTAGTGTCATGTAGTGTGATTAATGGGCTTGTGCAGAGGGCGTTAAATTCATTGCATTGTTGTCTCAAAGGCAGTCGGGCTGTGGCCGTGCAGCATCGTTCCCCAGAGGAATTTTGAAACCACCAATATTCGGGCAATCGGGACGTGAAAAGGATTATTTTTCTTACAAGAAAAAGAGGGAAAACAAATGAACGCTCTAATTGCAAACTGGGATGATTTCATTATGATGATCAGTTTTAAAAATTCAGGATTCATAACGTTCTTGTGAAAATCTACGAAATCATCTAATTGCAAACTGGGATGATTTCAATATGATGATCAGTTTTAAAAATTCAGGATTCATAACGTTCTTGTGAAAATCTACGAAATCATGAAATGCTTATGGAAGTCAGCGAAGATGTTGCACGGCGACATTCCCACTGCCTTTGAGACACGGCAGCGAGAAAAACTGAACGTCCCCTGAATGGACCAATTCACACTACACACAATTTTCCTATTTCATTTTTCAATTTGATTTATTGAACTGTAGAGAATCGACTGTTTTCGGTCAATCAAATTAAGTGATGACATTTTTAAGTATTACTGACTTTTGAACATGGAGGTATATAGTTTCATCTAAGACAGATGCGTATTTTTATATCGAACAAATCAAGGGCATTCAACTTTAAATATTTACAATTCTAACCTTACTCAACTGTCTTAAATAAATAATAATTATTTCAAAGATTTGAGTCAAATTCTTAGTTATCTGTCCTAAATGCTGTCTTTTAGTTAATGATGCTTCAACTAAACTTTCTAGACTTAATTCAAGTATGTAAGATCGTTATTTATTTTTTTTACAGTGTAATAAAGTCGGCATAACATCGGCTTTCCCTTCCATTTTAACACTTTCCCATTCAATTTTATCATGGTTTCCTTCGATTTCGTTCGAACAATCCAGGAATGCGTGAAAGATAATTTAGTCATGTGCTATTCAAATCCGTCGATTGTCAATCAATTTTAACATTTGTCCATCCACTTTCGTCAGATTTCATTTGAATTTGTATAATCTGGTAGAAAGTAATAATCATATTCGTCCAGTGGCGTACCCAGGATTTTTTTAAAGGGGGGTTTCTTTTTACTCCAAAATTCTCTGACAAGCAACAACAACAACAACAAAAATGCTTCGTATGTTTCGTCTTTGTCCAAGCAATAAAAAAAATCATTCGAATAAGGCAGATATCTTAGATTTTCATCATCGTGAACAAGATTTTCATATGAATTTTTTTAAATATATTTGTGTTATGTATGAGTATTTATTTATGTGTATTTGGTTATCATTTGCTTATCTGTTCTATTCATTTATAATTTAGTTATTGTTTGTTGTTATTTTCAATAAGTGGTAATTAACTTGAAACTTGAAATTTGAATACATTTTTATTCATATTTCTAAGTATGCTTCTTTTTATTGAAAGAGGTTGTAAAAAAAGAAAAAAAATGCAGTGAAAAAAACGCAATTCTTTCATAAAACTGGATAATTGCAAGACAAGAAATTGAAAGAAAAGGGATTCAAAAGACAAGAAGAAACACGTAAAGGGGGCACGGAGGCACAATCCTCCGGATAAACCCAATCTCACACATCCACTCAGGCACAGAAGAGAAAATGGTGCTCAAAATCGTGTTTGTGTGCCGCTCCTTACCTCCCCACCCTACCCTCCGAAATTTGGGACCAAAATGGCACCTATTTTTTCTTTCTTTTAACTTGTTAAGAGACATTTTTTTTTTACAAAAGGCAATGATTTTTTGATTTATTCTCATTTTTATTTTACCCCGTTAATAAGAAATTGAAGGTTTGGATCTAAATATTTTAGACTTGTATTACATTTCTCTGGACGTAGATGTTTTTTTTTAAGCCAAATGAATGATTATCTTACACAGCATTTCAACGGAGATGATTTGCAAAATAGCACCTAAAATTCGATAGCCTCTTTGTTTTAAACTTGTTAAGGATTTTTTTTTAAAGTAAAAAAGAAGAATATTTTAAAAGCAATAAATTCTCTGATTGCCTTTTTTTTTAATGAATAGATGACACTAATTTCAATCAATGAATCAAAGCATAAAGTAGTTTCGTAGTGAATTTTCTGTTTCCCAATACAATATATCTCAAAGAGATTGATAGATATACCGACAGGATACATACCCATATCTGTGCCTTTGTTTGGATTGTTGGTGCTGCCATAGAACCAATAGCCGCCAGACAGCACCCGAGAAGGAGTACTACCAATCTTGACATCATCTTACTGTCTTTCGCACTGATCCTCTTTGTTCTTCAACCCCTTAAAACTCTAAAAAGGAAACCTTTCTCTCAACACACTCTCCCTGTATCCCAAAATATTATTTGCATTAGAGGAAGAAGAGGCTTCTCTGAAATGATTACCTCTTTCGATTGATGCATCTATATATTCTTGGATGATCAACGTTGTTTTGCAGATACTTAACTTCACTTGTAGAATCAACGGTGATCGAATGATTATTAACTTTGCACACGGTACTTTTCTTTGTCGCGTGGAGGTCTTCCGCCTTGGAGCAAGTCCAAGAAACCAGGGGCGGTTCCAGGATTTTGTGAGGGGGGTGGGGGGGGGGGATTACCACGATTACTGACGAGAAAGAAAAAGTCGTCAGATTTGGGGATGCCTATTTACCCCGAAATTCTCTTAAAAGAAAAAAAAAGAAGAAGAAAAGGAGTATGATCTGAAAAGGAAGGGGGCACATTCTTGGGGTTTTGTACTTAAGTGCAAGGGCCGGTTGAGTCCCCCCCCCCCCCCCATTTGAATCTGCCAGTGCATGAGTTGGCAACTCCTGGTCATGAAATACAAAAAAAAAAAACATTTTGGGGTGCTGTAAACATACTTCATTTATACGTCTCTGTACCCTAGACAAGCGCGCTCATCATGTTCATTGCAACCTATTGAAATATGGATTAGAAAATATGCAGGCGATAATTTGTTTTAGCTTCATAAAATATCACTTATTTGTTCACAATTGAGTAATAGCTAAGTTATCCTGCAACTCCTTCCTTTACTTCCATTTTCTTTAAATAGTGGCTATTGGTAACACAAAATCTTGGAGCTTAAGGCAAGTAGTTTTATCTTACTTAATTTTGTTTTATTTTAATGAGGATGCTTTTTAAAAGGGCAAGGTTTGTTTAAGAATAGGTAGAACTCTCTATCAATAACGGAATTTTGAACAGAAAATTGCTTCAAATATTGGACGTTAAATGGACAATAAGAATAACTTGTGGACAATGATCTTGTTTGGGTCAAGTCATGGGGGGGGGCATCAGGGGCATCGCTAGAACATTTTGAATGGGGGGGGGGGGTGAGACCCAAATTTGCCGACAAATTTGTAGTGTACGTGCGACACCCAAAATTTTCCGACGAAAATGCTACACCATAATTCCTCCCCCCCCCCCCCTCAAAAAAAAAACAACAACAACAAACAAAAAACAAATAGATAATAATAATAATATAGGTTTTCCCGTCCAATATCGTCAAAATAGCACCCAAATGGTTGATAACAGCACTCAATTTAGAACGAACTTGAATAACGATCAGGATCATCATTCAATTTACAAATAATTTGATTCAATTGCCTGGATGTTTTCATCGTGCGATCGCCAACTTTTGTCAAACCGAATTGAAATACCACCACTCAACTTAGAAAATCAGGTGAAGAGCATTCAATTTCGTCTGAAAATGTAAACTGCATGCGTTTAAACATTCAATTCCGTCTACAGGCGAGCATCTATAGAATGTGCGCAATCCTTTTCATCCAAATTATATTTTTGTATTTGTATTGTTTATGTTCATTTGAATAATTTGTGTACGAAAGGAGCGGGTAGCTTTATTAGAAAAGGCCCTATTATTGTCACTTTCACTTTATGATCTCGTTGTAAGAGCAACACACAGTACTCTTAGCACGTATACGTATATATGAATGTTTCAGTATGGATTAGGACATAACCTGAAAAACCCTGTCTTGGGTGGGCGGGGGGGGGGGGTGATGGTTTGGGAGAGATGGAATGATAACCCCCATGTGTTCACAAATGAATATAACTCCCATTGTGAGAATAGGGGAAGTTCATTGCCACCCCCCCCCCCCCTCCCCGCCTTCATAATGCGTATACTGTATGTTGTCCTGGTCGTTCTTATTTGTATGAGCTATGTGCTAAGAAGCACGCCTGAAAACGAAATAGAAAACTTAAATGCAGCCAAAATCTAAGGTAAAGCAAACTGGCACGAATTTGAATGACGGATGTGTATTGCCAAACTGATTAACATTTTGACCAATTTGAAAACGTTGTCGTTTAAAACTGAATGCAATTTGACGAAGATGAATGTTCTGGAGTTTAAAATTGAACCGTGAGAAGAGCAGGCTTACAAAAATCACTCGAACTTGAATGACATATAACGCATATGCCCGCTATTTTGACGAAATTGGCCTGGAAAACCTATAATAAAAGAAAATCACAGATGTAGAAACTCTTTTTTGCAAGGAGGGGGCTGACGTCTTTCGCCTGAATATCAAATTTCTAAATTTTTGCCAGCGAGCAAAGCGAGCGAGAAAATTGTATATCTTTTCGTAGTGAATAATGTACAGATTAAGTTACATACAGAAGTTACATAATTATCTGGGAACCTCGCTGCCCAAAATATGTGCATATTCTGGCTCCTCGCTGCCCGAATATGAAGTGGTTGTTGCCCTAATATCGAAAATTTGGAAATCCTTGGGGGGGGGGGGGGGGGGGGGGGGCTGCAGCCCATTTCCGAAAGGAGACGCCTTTTGCCCGAATATCAACTTCTCAATTTCTAAATTTTTGCGAGCAAGCAATATTTTTTTACCTTTAGTAGAGAAAATGTACAGAAGTTACATTACTATCTGGGAACCTCGCTGCCCAAATATGTGTATATTTTGGCACCTCACTTCGCTGCCCGAATATGAAGTGTTGGTTGCCCGAATATCGGAACTTTAAAAATCCTCAAGGGGGGGGGGGGGGGGGGGGTGGTTGCAGCCTATTGCCGAAGGTGGACGCCTTTTGCCCAAATATTAACCCATAGACTACGGAAACGGAGTGGCTCCTGTATTAAGCATATAAGAGTTTAAAAATTCAGACATTCAGTAGTCAACCGGTTAACTTTCCAGTATTTTTCGCTAGCGAACGAAGCGAGCGAGTTGGCCAGATTGTCCTTCTTATTCTTTCCTTCCCTTTTCCTCTCCTTCTTTTATTTCTGTTTATGTTTTCTTTTACTTTCCCCTTTCTTTTCTTTCCTTTTTTTTCCCTTCTTTCTCTTTTCTCCTTTTCCCTTTCCTCTTCCTTCTTCCTCTTTTCCCCATCCTTTTTATTGCAGACAACAATTTTGAGTGTGTTTGTGTGTGTGTGGGGGGGGGATGTGACCACCCCTAACCCCCCCCCCCCCCTCTAGCGATGCCCCTGGGGGACATGTCGTCAACCCACTACATATTTTTCGATGTGGAGCCATCGCAAAATATTCAATTATGGGCGCCATTTCAACAGAGAAGCCATCTGAGATAATCCTTTCAAAAGAAAGTGTGGCTGGCGCCCCCTACTTTCTGTCTCTTCCTACTATAGCCTTTCTTCTCCCCTTTTCGCACACACCACTCTCTCGTCCTCTCCCCTATATCTCCCCCTTTCGTTGACCATGTTCGTCGCCTCTCTCTTCATATTTTCCCCTGCACCCTCTCTCTACTATATATATATATGTATAAATATATATATATATATATATATATATATATATATCCTACATCCTTGGTGCATGATTTGTTGTACTAATCAAAGTATCATTTCCTGAACAAGCCTTATAGGCGAAATAATTATTTTCACTTTATTTTTTTGAACCTTTTGTGACAAACGGAGTCATTTATTCTGTGTCTCTCTCTATTTTTAATCTCCGTCACAGAAATTTTTGAACTATATAATATATATATATATATATATATATATAGCGAGAGAGGTGTGGATGTGTGTACCGTTCGGTTGAACCATGTTAAATTTAGACATGTGAAGAGAGAATGATCATGGAACAGAATGAAGCAGGTCATTCGGTGTATTTACAAGCTTTCGGCTCCTGGCCTTCTTCAAGTTTATTTGCTAAATCAAACAGAATGAAACAAATAATAATAATAAGCAACTTAACAAAACTAAAGACAACCGAACAGAATTATCATAAAGCTGGCAACATAACTCAAAGGGAGTAAGTGAAATTGAAAAGAAAACTAAAGACAACAGAACGGAATTGTTATAAAGCTGGCATATATATACATACATACATACATATGTATGTAGAAAATAAAGTTCACAACATCGTATAGATGTAGGAGTACGAGGTAGGAGCGGAGGGCAGCACCCCCCCCCCCCCAACCCCGAGAGGAGCATATTTATAACTTCACAAGCGCTTTCGATTTATTCTCTAGGTGAAGAGAATAAATTGAAAGCGCTTGTGAAGTTAAAAACATGCTCCTCGTGTGTGTATTCTATACGATGTTGTGAACTTTATATTCTACATATCTTTAGCACTGCATTTCGTCGGAACTTTTTTCCTGTGAACATTTTGTGATATACATGTATATATATATATATATATATATATATATATATATATATATATATATATATATATATATATATATAAAGTAAAATAATTAGTCCTGCGTCGGTTGATGAAAAATAACAAAAGTTCACAATAAATGAAAACAACCGTAGAGATGATAAAAGAAGTCAAATTTTCGGCCATAGGCCTTCATCAGGAATGATGAAATTTTATTTAACATCCAAGGAGCATGACGCGCATAAAAACACAAAATCTCCAAGGATACATGCGCAACCAATGAGAAGAAGGAAAGGAAAGGAGAGGAGAGAGAGAGAGAGAGAGAGGAGATAAAAACGTCACAAAGAAAAAAACGTCACAAAGAAAAAAAAAAAAAAAAAAAAACGTCACAAAGAAAAGAGAAGAGGAAGAAGCGCAAAAAAGGGAAAAAGTATCATGGAAACTAGCGTATCCAATGACAAAAAACGCTAAGAGGAGAGAGAGAGAGAGAGAGAGTGACGTAAAAAACGTCACAAAGAAAAGAAAGAAAGAAAGAAAGAAAAGGAAAGGAAGCGCAAAGCAAAAAGGAAAAGGAGGGAGAAAGGGGGAGGAAATAAGAAAGAGAGAAACAGAAAAAGAAAAAGAAAAGGAAAGAGAGAATGAGAGAAAGAGAGAGAGAAGTAGAAATTACACGACAGGAAAGGAGTAAAAAGATACATTAATTCCACCAGGTTGGAGAGAGCCGAGGTAGTGGATGAGACGTTCCTCTCTCTCCTTCCTGGCCGCATTAGAATGAAAGTCACTTTGCAGGATACTAACTCGGAAGTGTCCGATGTTATGGTCAGGCTGGTTGAAGTGCTGTGCTACTGGGAGGCCAGCCGACTTGATCCTAATAGAACGTAGATGTTCAGTCACTCTGTCGGCAAGCCTCCTCTTAGTTTCGCCTACGTATATCTGCTGGCAATTGGTACAGTTAATAGCATATATACAGTCCTTAGTGACACATGTGAAACTGCCATTGATCTTCCAAGTGCCCTTTGGTCCTTGAACTTCAGCTGCAGAAGAAATAACTTTGCAAGTGTTGCAGCGGGGCCTCCTACAGGGTCTACATCCGGTCCAGGACAAGGGAGAAGTTAGCTTGGAACTCACAAGCAGTTGGCGGAGATTGCGGTCCTTTCGGTATGACGTCAGAGGAGGTTCGGAGAAAATTTCCTTTGTTGCTGGGTTGTCTCGTAAGATATGAAAATTCTCTCTTACCGACTTGGCAAGACGGTCGCTCGTAGGATGGTACGTTACAACCAACGGAACCCTCCGCAAAGTGTTACCCTTCTTCTTTGACTGAAGTGCATCAGCTCGGGTTGCTGACATAACTCTGTGCGTTGCCTTGGCAAGGATCTCATCTGGGTATCCTCGTTGTTTAAAGAACCCTCTCATTTCATCAGCTCGATGGATGAAGTCATCTTCCTCCGAGCAAAGGCGACGGATGCGAGAAAGTTGCGAGAAGGGTATGGAATTCTTACAGGCAGGCGGATGCGAAGAATCGTAGTTGAGATAAGCATGAGAATCTGTAGGCTTGTAATGCTTGTAATATATATATATATATATATATATATATATATATATATACATATTTGTACCTGGGTCCTGTCCGCTACCGTCGGTTTCACGCTCGACGCGATCTTCAGGCAGACTGATCTTGACTCGGCTTGTGCATGTGCTTTCTGCAATTTTCCTTGTAAGGGACACTCTGATTTTTGTCGGCAATTGCATTTCTGTTTTGGTTCTTTCTCAGTTGACTTAGGTTGTTTAATCACTCTCTGGTTATCGGATTTTATAACTGCGTCCATATTCCTCATGCAACAGTAGCTTACTTTAACTGTATTTCTGTTAAATATTTGGTTCACTTTGTGGCCCTTAGGGAAATGCTTGTTTATTAGTTTCAGGAATTTGCCGCCCACATTAGTCTTGACTTCTGCGTTGTAGGGAGGGTTGAACCACGTGATTTTCCTGCTCCTATTTTTTCTTCTTCTGGGTTCCCCCTGTTCGGTTCTCTGCTTATCGTACTCGATTCCTTTTTCATACCCACTGTTTCTAAGGGCCTCGTTGTATGGGGGCGCTGCTTTCCGGAAGATTTTTTCGTTCGACGATAATGTTGATATCCGTTTCCCCACGGCTAATGGTATTTGATTCAGAATGGGAGGGGGTGGTTCGAGCTCTTGTGTACGTACAGGGGTGTGTCGTTCGGTTTCCTGTATTTGGAACGTACCGGAATCGAGGTCAAGGGTTACGTCTAGGTAGTCGTCTGATTTAAAGGAAACCAAAACCCAAGGAGAGAATCAATGTTATTGGAAAGTGAGAATTCAGAGAAGCACTTTACAAAAAGTTTCATTAAAATTGGTTAAAAAGTGAGAGAGTTATGAAAGTTTGAAAAGTCTCATTTTACTTTCTATGGGGATCCTCAAATTGGCAAAATTGCTTCAAAATGGCTGATTTTGTGAACAACTCTCCATTTGTTTTGTACACAGATTTTCAGATTTTCCCCATTATCTTTCAAGGTGCAGTTAATCTCCTTCTGAGCTCAACATATATAATGGGAAAATGTATTTTACACCACATATGTCGAGTTCAGGAGGAGACAAGGAGCACCCTGAGAGATAATGGGGAAAATCTGAAAATCTTTGTACAAAACAAATGGAGAGTTGTTCACAAAATCAGCCATTTTGAAGCAATTTTGCCAATTTGAGGATCCCCATAGAAAGTAAAACGAGACTTTTCAAACTTCCATAACTCTCTCACTTTTTAACCAATTTTAATGAAACTTTTTGTAAAGTGCTTCTCTGAATTTTCACTTTCCAATAACATTGATTCTCTCCTTGGGTTTTGGTATGGTTTAAGGTTGGCTTGGACCGTGATGCGTAAGCCCATCTCATTGAAGATTTTGATAAGGTCTTTCCGCGACCTATATCAGCCCTGCTGCCCGAGGCTCTTCTGAGTACGGCGAGGCCATCGTCGCAATAAAGGCCTACGCTGTGGGTGTTCAGGTTCTTCATTTTGGATAGTGCGTATAGGCCCACGAGCTCGCATACTTCGGCTCCATCAAAGGCCCCCATGGAAACGTCGAACTGTTTCCGCCCCTCTTGCTTTTGCCATGCTTTGTTATTGTTGTCATACAGTAGGGTTCTTCTCGCGTGCATTATTGTTTCCATCTCATCATCTCCTATGTTAGTGAACTGCTTAGCCCATTGTAGGCATTTGGATAGCAAGTTGAATGAGATGGAGGGGTAAAAGTCTATTATATCAAAGACAATGAACGATAGGGACTCCTTGTTCGGTAGTTTACTGAACCAGTCAAGCAGATCAGCTGTGCTTCTCCACTGATTGACGTTGGTTTTGTCTTTTATTTCGTTATTTATACGGTCTAGCATTATTTTGCTGGCGCGACCCAATTCTGGTTTGGTGGGGTTAATCAGTCTTACTTGTGGATTATCTCTGAAGTTGTTCTTATGATCCTTTAACGTAACGAAAGCGGGCTTATTCTTTGTGCCGTCTATCCTGTCACTGATTTCTAACTTTTGGGCGATCGATTCGGATTCTTTCTCAATGTCATGCAATTACTAGCTCCCGCGCAGATTTGTATTTCCTAGTGATGTTCTCATTTAAGAGTTTTTCATATTTATTTGGGCTCATCGTGTACACGTTTCTGGTTTTGTCGGCGTTGACGAACACATGTTTCGATTCATTTATCTTTTTTACGTCATCCCTAAGTTTTCTTTGGAATTGGTCATTCACTTGCCTAAACTCAAGTTCGTCTACGATACCAAGGAGGTCATTTTCTCATCCTTTTTATGACACTTTCAATCATTTCAATGAGGCATTTGATGTAATCTTTCCTCGGGGTTATTGGAATATTCTTACCAGAGTAATTCACGTGGAACCGATCCATGGCAGCACGCAGATGTAGGGAAGTCCTCGACTCGAAGAGTGCTCAACCTATTCAGGGAGCTGGGTATATTCACATAGGTGTGGTTAAATTTGGAGTTGAGGCATTCAAAAGTGCTCAATGCTGAAGGGCAGAGCATAATATTTGTACCTGGGTCCTGTCCGCTACCGTCGGTTTCACGCTCGACGCGATCTTCAGGCAGACTGATGACTCGACTCGGCTTGTGCATCTGCTGGCTGCAATGGATCGGTGTCACGCTTATATATATATATATATATATATATATATATATATATATAAACACAATACGTTTAATGAAGGAATTCTCACTTATAACCACAGTTTTCTTGGATTTGTCAATTTTTTTACATTTCACTGTGAATCTACATATCACTAATATATCTCATTGTTTAAGCAGTCGATTTTGATTTTCTTAAGTCCTTAAGATTAAAGAATGAGTCAATATACGTCCAAATAAATGATACTTATATTTACTCTTTTTAATTTTCCATCAGAAAATGTTCATAATAATGATAATGATAATAATAATGAATAATAATAATGATAATAAATAATAAAGAACAATAATAACAATAATAATAATAATGATAACAAAAACAATAATAATGATAATAATAAAAATTATGATAATAATAATAATAATAATAACAATGATAGTTATAACTATTATCATAGTACAGCGCTCATATCAACCTCGCATCAACTTTTTTAAATTGCTTCTCTCTATCCCCTAGTTTCATTAAAATTGATATTTCCCCATGGTTTCATACTCCTTTAAGAATATTTCTGTTTACATTTTTAAAAATACTTTATGACTCAGAAAATCTCCATTTATGTTTAGAGTGTGATATCATTCACAATCACGGCTATTGTCGTGTCTAGTTCATCACACACTTAATAGTTGGTCGGGATGTAGGAACTTTGCTGTTACCGGTACAGTAATTAAGTTTACTTTCTCCTTCCCCGGCAGCGAATAATTGCATTCAAAAGATTCCTATGAAGAAGTATGCATTTACTGTATGATTCTTTTTATTGTTTGTTACCTTTGTTCAAGTTGTTGTATTTGATTTGTGAAAGTGCCGAATAAATAATATTATTACTACTCATGATGATGATAATAAGAATAAGAAGAAGAAGAAGAAGAAGAAGAAGAACAGTAATGATAATAATAATAATGATTACTTAACCTAGTTAGATGGAAAATATTAATATTTTACTAACATAAATAAATAAACACATGATATCAAACATCGAAAACACAACACACGCGCGCGCGCGCGCGCGCGCACACATATTTCTTGCACAGGAATGGTAGACCTGTTGATTTGATACTTCAGTATGAATTCGGATGATCATGGTTCAGTAATTATTATAACAAAGCATTTCTAGCTCATGGAAACAAGTACGTGGTAATACACTCATTCATACACTCGATTTTACAGTGGAAGTTAACAAAATGAAAGGCGAAGTTACATAGCAACTTTAACACTTTAGACCATAATATAAACTGGCTTACAATATAATTTCTATAACATTGTGTATTGGACAGTAATTGTATTCTTAATTTTTCTTTTAACAAAAGTCGTTTTCAAAATAAAAATATACTTGGAAATCGTTAAATTGGCAACGCATTGGCGTATTAGAAATCCCTGTTTTCCATATAAATTGGTATTGCTCTTGTTTACATTCCACTGCTCTGCAAATTATACCATTTCAGATAGAAGACTTTTTGTGTAGCAGTAAATGGAAATAGTACAGTTGCCAATTTGAAGAAGAAAGATGATTTAATTTACCCATTAATAATCCATCTTCTTGACGAGTTAAGAAAACTGAACTGCGCTGAAGTGAATTTTGTTTCTGCAAGACAATGTGATTTGAGGGTTTTCAGCTTGATATTGAGTACATGGTAGGCTCTCAAGTATATGGCGTATTTTTAAGAGGCGTAGTAGAGAGCAGAAAGAGCGGAGAAGAGAACAGCAACCATCGAAGGTACCATTATGGTGGCATCCGTGCCTGATCCGAGGACAAGCTCATTCGGATCGCAACCTAACCAAGTGGTAGCCGTATTGCTCGGAGGTCCATTTACCTGGTCCGTATTATCATTATAGCGGTAATATTCAGAGCCCTTGAAGAAATAAGTAAAACCGTTGCTGTACTGGAAAGCAGCGTCGACACCATCACTTGGTAGTCCGTCCCAATCGCTGAGCGGACTCGGGGCGTAAGAACGGGAGAAGGAGTTGTAACCGTAGTATTGGTTTCCTGTAGGATACATATATCACATAAATATCACAAAATCATTTGAAAAAAAAAAAAAGATAAATCAGTTAGACTACTAAATCTCATGACAGATCCTCATTTTTTGCCATTTTTTTTACATATATCTACGGACCATCGTTAATATTGCATAATTATGTCGTTGTAACAGGGACAGAGAACATACTCATTTTTTCAAGTGAAAATGAGTACTCTTAACCCGTTGACTACAGAATTCTCTCATTCCCACAGACTTATTACAGGGATTTCTCGGTTCCCGTAGGCAATGGGTTAAACAATATAGGAGCGAACCGTATCTTTCCGATTCTTTCACTTTGTAGATGTTGTAGACCGTATTCTGTAGACTACATTTCATTTACATACTGGTATTTTTCATTTACTAGTCATAATATCCTATATCGAAATTAAGCAAGAAAGACGGTTATACCTTTGGTAAAATATATTCTGCTATTTCCGCTCCACAAGAAAGCTGAATCCAGATTGTCCGGTAAACCTTGCAAGATGGATATGGGTACTGGATAACCACTGAATGGCTGCCGGTTTCTGAACGCCCAGAACTCACTTCCCTGTAATTAAGAATGTACATGCACCTATGTTTGGTAAAATATATTCTGCCATTACGGTTCCATGCAAAGGCCCAATCAATATCGATCCGTACACCTCGCAAGTGGGATATGAGTGCCGTATAACCTCTTCCAACGGGCCGGTTTCTGAACGCCCAGAACCCACTTCCCAGTGATTACGGGAAAACGGTTATTACATCAACGTCAAGAAGAAGAGCATTTAGCAAGGGAGTTAAAGAAGAGAGGATTTTTAAATCACGTCGACCATTTGTTCAAACAATTTAACATACTAAAATTTACCGATATAAATAAACATCAACAAAGCATTTTTATGTACAGATGTACAAACAATTTATTTCCTGAAGAATTTTGTAATCTTTTTCAATTAAATTCTACGATTCATAAATACGAAACTAGACACGCAAATCACATCCATCTACCCAAGCACAGAACCCTATTATTCCAACATAATATCCGGTACTCAGGACCCAAGCTGTGGAACGTTATCCCTGACACAATAAAATACTCCGCATCTCTCGCTAGCTTCTCAAGAAGGATGAAAAAATATTTCACTTCATCTTACAAATAATATGGTTTAAGACACTTCCACACCCTCCGTTGTATCTATTCTCTCTATTCTTTCTTCTCTCTGCCTCTTCGTGAATACTTCTCTTTTCCGTACAATTCTCATGTTGCACCTCCATTCTCCCCCTCTTTTTCCTCTTTCCCCTTCTTTTTCTTTTCTTTTCTCCTCCCCCTTTTTCCCCTCCAATCAAGCTCAGCGGTCTCTTTCTTTTTTTGTATGTAGCTATTTTCTTTTTATATATTTATTATGTAATAATGTATTATGTACTAAGGGCACCCTCGCCCCAAGCTTTTGCTTTTAGAGGTGTGTCCTCCAACTATGTATGTATCACATTAGTGTATATTTTGTCATATTTTTTTCCCAAAATATATGTACATTATTTTGCTCATTTATTAATTTGTATATTGAAAAGTTGGAAATAAATGTCTTTAAATTGAAATTGAAATTGAATTGAAATAATATAGATGGCATTGAGGTCAATTAATACCAGGTAACATTGGACGAGATACGCCAAAATATTGGATGAGTCCAGTAATGTTTCCATGTCGATTACAATATTCCATGTAGGCCTGTTGGCCGATCTATGATATCCAATACTATCATTATCATTCCAATATAAAATATTCTCACTTTGAGCCATATTTCACTTACGCAAACTTAACAAACTTTGAAAGTCTTTTGAAATTTGGTGGTTGATCCATTTTTTCACACTCTACAAAAAACACATCATGTTCACCCATTCGAATAAAAGAGAAAGTTGGATCAATGGTAGGCTTTTATTAATGCGCGACACAAACACACAAAAAAAATCAAAGATATGGCACACAATCCCATATTATCATTTCATTTCATTCAATTATACTTTGTCAACAACAACAAAATATATACGACGCGCATCTCGATTTGCTTATTGTTTGTCCAGCGTTTGAAGACGTCTTCATTGCTTACGCAAACACATGGCTATGGATATGACTAACTCCTTGCTGATTATCAAATAGTGTATTGCTGGTACATTGAAAGTATTTTTTTAAAGATAAAAATCCGTCTTCTTAAAACAATTGAATCTGAGGACTCTTGCGTAAAAGAGGCTGCGATGAAACGCAGCTGCAAAAATCAAGTCACAAGTCCCAAATGCCCGATTGTGCTTAAACTTGCTTTTCTCTCCTTCTTGTTTGTTTGTTTGTTGGTTGTTTTTTTTTTTGGGGGGGTGGGGGTATTTACTCCTAACTTTTAAGCGAGACTGCCCTTGAGATTATCAACTGAAAAAAAAATTGTTTTAGAGCAACTCACCTTGAAAAAGTAGGTGTTTCTGTTAACAAAGAGAGCAGCGTCCAGTCCTGTTGGAAGACCCGGGAATTCGTCACCTATCCTCTTCGGATAACCGACAGGAATCGTGTTACCGATTCGGCGGAACACGTGCGTTTCTATATAAGAGTGTAAAAAGGTCGAGGTTAGAACTGACCACGTGGCATCATTTGTTAATGATAAGTTCTTTTTTGTATTATTGTTAAAAACAGGACCTAAATAATTATTTATTTCTGCAAGTATCACAAACAGTTTTATGAGAAAAAAAAACACCCCTCACCCCCTCACCCCAGAAGGTTTCCAAGATGAATCATTATTCCTCAGTAAAGTAGTTTCGAAAGAGAGTTTCGAACGTACGGTATTCTTTGTATAAAAGGAGTAAATCGAAATGAATATGTGTTACGTGACTTGCTCACAAACTTATCAAATATCGATTACTCCCTCCTTTCATTTTCCTCATTCTTCCCTTCATTGGTATATCTGGACACGGAGGGGGGGGGGGGGGGGACAAAACATGCGAGCCAGTGGTGATCCAAGAAGAATCCCTTTCGTCGGAATAGTGTGTATTGGGGGGGGGGGGGGAGGGGTAGGACGTCCGAAGTTCCTTTCAGTCTTGTATTCATAATTTGCATTATTTATGCTTTTTGTATTATCTTATTTCATTTTTATCTTTTAGTGTCATTATCCAGAGCACAATGAATCATAGATTTCCCTCATTGTGTTTTTGTTTGAAAGTGTTTTGAGAGGTTTCGGTCTATTCTTTAGAATTCATGCTTTAATTTGTAGACTTCTACACACACAAAAAAATTAATTGTGAAAACACACATTTTGAATGAAGATAATTTCCAACAGCTGAGGGGAAAATATAGTGAAGAGCTTTCAGCGGTATCATAAATTTTATATTTAGTTGCAGGTAATATCCTTTATATGATTTACCTAGATTAGATTTTAACCTAGTTTGATAGAAAAGACACTATACAATGGTTCAAAAGTGTCAAAACACTTCCAAACAAAACGTAATGAGGGAAATCTGGTAATTTCATTATACGATTTAACTGCACACGAATTATGGCTGTGTGCATAAGCCATTCGAAGCTGAGCACGATAGATGCATATTTGATAACAGAACTGGAGTGAGTTGTATAAAGAAAACCAATTGCCTACCATTGCCAAAATAGGCACTACCATCCGCCGTACGTGTTGCCCACGAAATATAACGCATGCAGTTGTCCACAGGCGTTGAAGGGGTGCCACTCTCCTCTGGGACCGCATTTCCTTCTCCTACGGAAATTAAAACAAAAGAAAACATTTCACTCTTCATTTTTTTTTAAAGAAGCAGAAAATTAAAGAAACAGATTAAGTTTTAAGCAAAATACGATAAGACATAAGAAAGTTTTTGAAGTTGTAATCAATTAAACACAAATTGGCAACTCCGTGACGTATCTTGGGAGCTCCTCTCCCATTTGCCTTGTACCCCTTGTACATAATCATCAGTTAACTTACTTGTGTGATGGATCACATCACGTAATCCATCACACAAGCAAGCACTGTCCATAGCATAACCACAGACAACCTAACAGGTAATGATTTTAATTATATTAAACATTACACACATTATCACTATATTGCTTTATATACTGATTAGTTATTGGATCACTCGACAAAGTGAACAGAACGCCGCTCTTTAATTGGATAGGTGTAATTTTATTCAATCTGCAATCAAAGAGAAAATGCAGATAGAAATCTTGTGTTAACATTCAGATATTCAGAAGAATACATCAGTTATGCATATGATATCTCAATAAATGATTTACTGAGAATTAAATCAAGAATGAGTAAATGTCATTATTTCAAGTTTTGAGACTTATATCTAAGAGTTGTTTCCTGCAAACACACTGACTTGAATGTAGCTTAAATCTATAATGTATGATGAAGATACAGCCATATCAAGAATTTAACTTTCCTCGAAAATCCTACCAAAAAAGAAACAACTCAGTTTTAGAGTATTTGCATATCTGTCTCAATGTGCACACCGCTTAATCCAGTAATAAGTCACAAAAGGTCAAAGTGACCTTCACAAATGAATGACCTAATTAGTATGCGTTAAAATAAATTTGATTTCTTTTGCACAATTCCATATTAAAGCTTCTGCTTCAATTAGACTTCAAAACCTAAGGATATTTTCTGTAATCGTTTCAAATATGAACCTCCTTTCATTTCAAAGTTAATAAAATCCTCCAAAATCATTCTTCAGAAATTCATACCAATGTAGCATATAATTTCTGCATATTAGCCTTTTCTTTCAAACGCTTTTCATACGTGCCTTTATACATCAAAGATACAAATTGTCTTATAGGTTTCTTTTTATTTTACCAAAATTGACAGAACCTGTAAATGCTCTTCTGACATTCTTTTGTCTTTTATGAACTCATACAAATAGCATAGTAATCTCTATTTTACCATAGATTTTACTCAATATTAAATCTGCTTGAAATTACATAATATCTGTACATATAGTATTTACTTTCTTCAAAGAGTAACTCAAAGGAGTAAAGCATACTCACTTTTGTATAAAACTAAATCCTAGATTCAAATATCACTTTAATTTATGCATGACCCTAAAGCAGTGACCTAGTTTTGTAGGCCAAATTTTCTTTGTTGTGAAATAAAATTCCTACTTATCAATTCAAACATAGTTTCCCTTTTTTAAGGCAAAAGACCAACATACATAACATTGAAATCTAGTTTCATATAAGTCTATACTCATTTCATCTCACATCTATGCAATACTTTGTGTCTCTGTGTTTATATTGCAAATTCAGCTGGATTTACAGCTTTTCCTTCAAAGCACTACTAAATTTGCAATACTTCAAACCAAAGTAAAATCTTACAAACACTGCCCATTACTTTAGCAGGTGCAATACCCTAATTTATGCTGCATGCAAAAACCAAATCAACTTGCCACACTTTGACACAAAGTTTTGCACTCATATTTCAGAACTGACTTAAGTACACATTTTAATACTTCAGAAAATGAATAATGAATATTTCATGATTTAAACTCACTCTTTTGGCGGCGTTAAAACACAACGGAAATACCAACTTTTGGGACATTCTTGTCCCACTTGAAGACAGTAACTCTGCCTTTCTTCAGGACAATATGGCTGCTGCCACACATGGTATGGTGTCTTCTGAATTTTAAATTAGCTTGACAAATTGAAGAAAAAATCTAAAAGCAAATTAATCACAGAAGCTCCTGTTTCACTGAAACACACTCCCCGCCCAGATAAGGGCATTACTGGCCCTTATCTAATACTCAAATTATACTTAATCTTCATACCCCTCAGATGGGTAAATGACCACAATTTTTGTTATTGGCCTAGTAAGTTCAGTGTCCACAGTTTTCACTTTTACATTCCTAATCTTTCCATCTGTTCCAGGGTAGACATGAACAATTCTACCTATCGTCCATTTACCTCTGACCGCATTATGGTCAGCTACCATGACTACATCATCAATGCGTACATTTCGTTTCTCTGCATTCCACTTACGTCGCGGGACTAACAATGGGAACACATCTCTGTTCCATATCTTCCAGAATTCATTTACAATTCTTTGAACAAATTCTACTCTATGATTAGGATTCTTTGTTTCTTTGAATGGACCCTGAGGTATCCTAGAAGAAGACCTTCCCAATAACATATCATTGGGACTTAAGTATGCACCATCGTCTGGATCGTTCGGTGCTCTACCAATTGGCCGTTGATTGACCAAGTTAGCAACTTCTTGTAAGCATGTATGAAGTTCAAATGGTGTTAAAACTTGGCTTCCAATTGCCTTCTTCAACGCGATCTTACAACTCTTTACAAGCGACTCTGCGCAACCGTTCTGATGAGGAGCTTGAGGTGTTATGAATCTCCACTCAGTCCCACGTTCTGCGCAGAAGTCCTTCAACTGCTGATCATTCCATCCTTGCACCATTTCGCGAAGTTCTCTTTCTGCGCCTATAAACTGCGTACCGTTATCAGTGAACATGCGCGCTGGCTGTCCTCTGATTGCGAAGAATCTGCGAAGTACTTGTAAGAACTCTGCAGTTGAACAGTTGACAGCTAATTCCAAATGCACAGCTCGTGAAGTGAGACATGTGAAGATTACCCCGTAATGCTTTGCAGTTTTGTTTCTGCTTATTTTGACATGAATTGGCCCGAAATAATCACATGAACAATAATGAAATGGTGGGGTAGATAAGGCCATTCTCTCTTGAGGCAAATCTGCCATCTTCTGACTTTCACACTTATGGTCAACAGACCGACATTTCACACACCTGTATTTGATTGTTTTAGCCAGCCTGTGCACCCCTATGATCCAATATCTCCTTCTCACTTTAGCGGCCGTAGAAGCTACTCCATCATGTCCTTTCTCATGGAAATGACGAGTAATAAGAAAGGAAATTGGATGACTGTGTGGAAGAAGAACTGGGTGCTTATCTTCGTACGACATCGAACATTTGTCTGCGCGACCTCCAACGCGAATGATGTCGTTCTCTACAAACGGACTCAGCGATTTCAGATCAGCGGATGTCAATCTCTCGCGTAGCGATTTCTGAGCGTTTTTGATCCAGTACATCTCGGCATCGTCTAGCTCTCTAGGCGACAATGAAATATCTGTTGGTGAAGTGTCATCCGACTTCTTCTGAACTTTGGATTTCAAATTGCGAACAAATCTCAGGACGAAAGCGGTTACGCGTACAAGTTTCCTCCAACTAGAGAATTTTGAACAGTCAATTACCTGTGCTTCAGTTACATGGAGAACTTGCTTGACTCTGCGTTTCTCTTCGTCGATCGCAACTGGATCTGGCTGAACACCTTCGACAGGCCATTGTTCCTCTGGCAAACGTAGGAAGTCTGGTCCACATTTCCATCTACCTTGAAGCTCATCGACAGGAATACCCCTTGAAATGTCATCTGCTGGATTCAAAGGGCCGGATACATGTCGCCAGTGAAGAGGATCTGAGTTTGTCTGGATCTCCCCGATTCTCGCTGAAACAAACGGCTTGAATGCCCGAGCTTGACTCCTGATCCATGACAATGTGATCATGCTGTCAGTGAAATAGATGGTCCTTTCCAAATCCAATCTCAACTCTCTCTCTATCGTTGCCTTCATTCTGGTGGCCATAACTGCTGCTTGCAGCTCCAACCTCGGCATTGTAAGTCTTTTCAATGGAGCCACTCTCGACTTAGCAGTTACAAACCTTGTCTCAAAATATCCATTGTCAAGTTGCCACCTCAGGTAAGCGCATGTTCCAAATGCACTTTCAGATGCGTCTGAGAACACACAGAGTGTAGGTCTCTGCACTGCTGTCGGCGGGGCAAGACATCTATCTAGCACAACATTGTTCAAACATCTCATGTCTGCAAAGAGTGCTAGCCATCTGCATGATTCTTCTTCGGGTAACTCGTCATCCCAGTCGATACCTAGTTCCCACAACCTCTGCATGCCAATCTTTGCCTTTACTAGGAAGGCGCCTGCGAAGCCCAGTGGATCAAAGATTTGTGCTACACGACTGAGAATTTTCCTCTTTGTCAGTCTGGACTGTGTCTCATCTGCTGTGATGGTTTCTTTCACCTTGTATGTGAAGACATCTTGATGCTGGTCCCATACAACGCCTAGGACTTTTTCCTCCGTTACCGACTCGAGTAACCCTTTACCATCCTGTTTCTGATGGTCTTCATCTGTCAGCTTTTCATTAGACGACCAGCCCTTAACTCTGAAGCCACCTTTAGCCAACACCTCATCTATTTCTGCTGTCAACTGAACTGCTTGATCTTTTGAAGATACCGAGAAACAGATATCGTCCATGTAAGTATCTTCCTTGATGATACGAGCTGCTTCTGGGTGTGTCTTTTCCCCTTCTTCTGCTGTCCTTTGAAGGGCGATCTGTGCCATGGCAGGTGACGGTTTGTCCCCAAATGTCAGCACAGTCTTAACGTACACGTCTGGCTTCTTGTCCGTCTGGAGATTTCTCCACAGATACCTGTGAACGTGCTGATCTCTTTCTGGGATAAGCACCCTGTGATACATCTTTGATATATCTCCCATTACGGCTGTGGCTCCCTCTCTGAAACGCAAAAGGACCCCCACAATATTGTTCAGGAGATCGGGTCCCTTATGCCAGTAATCATTCAACATGTGACCCTGAAAACTGGCTGACGAGTTGAAGACAATCCTTACAGGGGTACTCTTTTTCTCAGGACGAATGACTGCATGGTGGGACACGTAGTGAATGGGCCCTTGGTATGATGACACTTCTTCCTCTGACAGCTTGCGTGAAAAGCCCATTTCTACCATCTCATTCATCTGCTGGTCATATACTTTGGCATATTCACTGTTCTTGGCTAGTCTTTTCTCTGTTGACTGTAGAACTTTCTCTGCCTGAATGCGGTTATCAGGCAGTAGATGAGGATCTTTCCTCCACGGATAGGGCACCATCCACTGCTTACCTTTCTTCTCGCATGACTTGTAGATGATATCGTACTCATCTTTCTCTGTTTTGCTCATGCTAGCTGGTTTACAGTCACAGTTATTCTGGACTCCCATGCTTTCAATGCTCCAGAAATCTGATAGGTCTACTGGTGATGCAAGTTGTACGTTGAGAACTCTGCCAGTAACGGGTGATTGCTGCGAAGTACCAAAGACCACCCATCCTATTGGAGATTGTCTTGCAACAAAGTTACCCGACTCACGGATACTGCCTGTATGAAGACTTGCGTGATCAATACCAACCAAAAGGTCAATATCTCCTCCTCTTCTGTGCAGACTATTCGGGTTGATCTTTAGCACTTTTGCTATCGGTTCCAATTCTACTTCTTGTACATTACTTATATTTGGAAGCCCAACAGCTGTGATGTTGTATGTAGATGACTTGTCAATGGCTTTTATGGGCACTTTGTAGATATGAGTTTCTACTTCTTCTTCTTTTTGTCCCAGTCTGACAATATTGATTGTTATCTTCTTTCCTTTTAATTTCAGCTCATCAACGACAGCCTGTCTGACTAAACTGATTTGGGCCCCAGAATCTAAGAGGACATTTCCTTGTCTCCGTGTATCAGCTCCGAACATCTCACACGTGATGACAGGTAGCAACGATGTCATGTTGCTCACACAGGCAATTCCAACATCCTTGCTTTCAGGCATGCCAGGTATACTATGTAGAAGAGGATGATGAAAGTATCTGCACTGCTCTCCATTCACTAATTCTGTGCATCTTCTCCTTCTCTGACAGGTAGAAGATCGATGATCTCGTCCTGCTATCTTCAGGCAACTAAAGCAGGCATGCCCTTCTTTCATCTTCTGCAATCTTTCAGGTTGGGTCATGCTGATTAATTTCTTGCACTGATCAATCCAGTGTGTCGAGGATTCACACAGCCAGCATTTATTGAATGAACCAGAAGGCCGACTTAATGATGACGATGACTTGACATGATGAACCGAGGCCTTCTGCTTACTACTGCTGCTGTTGCTACTCGATCGAAGTGGAGCTGTTGCCCTGATCCGTGCTGTCATTTCTCCCGTCATCCAGTCAATTAACAGAGAGACAGAAGGCTCAGTGTTTTGCAACATGTTGAGATGACGGAACCAGGCTTTCTTATCGTCTATGTGCAACTTCTTCTCAATTACAGCAAGCATCTGAGAGTTATCTATGTCGGTTGCCCGACCCACATCTTTCAATGTATTGTGGCTGCGTAGAATCAGCTGAGTCAACTCACAAAATCGGGAGTCCTCTCCTTCTTTTAAGGACCGGAAAGAACTAATGTCGTTAATCACGGCATCGGCTAGAAATCTTGCATCTCCATATACTGCATCAAGAAACTTCCACGCTGCCTGGTAATCACTCACCCCTCTCAAGTTTTCTGCTGGTTTACCCTCGAGACAGCTTCTTAGGAGGGTAATAGCATCTCTTTCTGAGTAGCTAGTAGACAAACGCAAGAAGTCTGTCTTGAAGATATTATATTCACGGACATCACCTTTAAACTTGGGAAGCTTCAACTTCTCTATCTTAAATGTGGGCGTACTTGAAGGTGACGATGATCCGGAGGGTGGCGATGCTACTGTTGCCGGTGGTGGAACTTCTAGCTGTTGTAGATATTGGTTATATCTTATTTGCAACTTGGTGAACTCAGAATGGACATCGTCCATCCATTGTTCCTCGGTTTCGAACTCTCTGTCGTCATCAATTTGTTCTGTAAGTTCCTCATGTGCACTTTGTACTTGGTTGAATGCTGCCTGTACTTGCTGGAAAGCTTCTTTGACTTCTGCTTCTGGTCTCACGGCATCTATAACTGCTGATAGGGCATTGCTGGTTCGGGTGAAGCGTCCCTTCGACCCTCGACGTTTATGCTTGAGAGACTTCAGATCGGCCATCTTGAATGGTACTCTACTCGGTTGTGACCCCTGATGACTAAGAATTGAATTGATGGATCACTCGACAAAGTGAACAGAACGCCGCTCTTTAATTGGATAGGTGTAATTTTATTCAATCTGCAATCAAAGAGAAAATGCAGATAGAAATCTTGTGTTAACATTCAGATATTCAGAAGAATACATCAGTTATGCATATGATATCTCAATAAATGATTTACTGAGAATTAAATCAAGAATGAGTAAATGTCATTATTTCAAGTTTTGAGACTTATATCTAAGAGTTGTTTCCTGCAAACACACTGACTTGAATGTAGCTTAAATCTATAATGTATGATGAAGATACAGCCATATCAAGAATTTAACTTTCCTCGAAAATCCTACCAAAAAAGAAACAACTCAGTTTTAGAGTATTTGCATATCTGTCTCAATGTGCACACCGCTTAATCCAGTAATAAGTCACAAAAGGTCAAAGTGACCTTCACAAATGAATGACCTAATTAGTATGCGTTAAAATAAATTTGATTTCTTTTGCACAATTCCATATTAAAGCTTCTGCTTCAATTAGACTTCAAAACCTAAGGATATTTTCTGTAATCGTTTCAAATATGAACCTCCTTTCATTTCAAAGTTAATAAAATCCTCCAAAATCATTCTTCAGAAATTCATACCAATGTAGCATATAATTTCTGCATATTAGCCTTTTCTTTCAAACGCTTTTCATACGTGCCTTTATACATCAAAGATACAAATTGTCTTATAGGTTTCTTTTTATTTTACCAAAATTGACAGAACCTGTAAATGCTCTTCTGACATTCTTTTGTCTTTTATGAACTCATACAAATAGCATAGTAATCTCTATTTTACCATAGATTTTACTCAATATTAAATCTGCTTGAAATTACATAATATCTGTACATATAGTATTTACTTTCTTCAAAGGAGTAACTCAAAGGAGTAAAGCATACTCACTTTTGTATAAAACTAAATCCTAGATTCAAATATCACTTTAATTTATGCATGACCCTAAAGCAGTGACCTAGTTTTGTAGGCCAAATTTTCTTTGTTGTGAAATAAAATTCCTACTTATCAATTCAAACATAGTTTCCCTTTTTTAAGGCAAAAGACCAACATACATAACATTGAAATCTAGTTTCATATAAGTCTATACTCATTTCATCTCACATCTATGCAATACTTTGTGTCTCTGTGTTTATATTGCAAATTCAGCTGGATTTACAGCTTTTCCTTCAAAGCACTACTAAATTTGCAATACTTCAAACCAAAGTAAAATCTTACAAACACTGCCCATTACTTTAGCAGGTGCAATACCCTAATTTATGCTGCATGCAAAAACCAAATCAACTTGCCACACTTTGACACAAAGTTTTGCACTCATATTTCAGAACTGACTTAAGTACACATTTTAATACTTCAGAAAATGAATAATGAATATTTCATGATTTAAACTCACTCTTTTGGCGGCGTTAAAACACAACGGAAATACCAACTTTTGGGACATTCTTGTCCCACTTGAAGACAGTAACTCTGCCTTTCTTCAGGACAATATGGCTGCTGCCACACATGGTATGGTGTCTTCTGAATTTTAAATTAGCTTGACAAATTGAAGAAAAAATCTAAAAGCAAATTAATCACAGAAGCTCCTGTTTCACTGAAACAGTTATATTGGATATTAGTTATTGTCAGCAGAAATGTATTGCTTATTACTTTTCATTTACGCATGAAGTACGTAGTACTATCATTTGGTTCCATTTTCGTTGTCTTTCGTTGTACAGCCCTCGAAGGAGGCGATAATGCAGAAAGCTTGGCGTGAATAAAACCCATGGTATATTCAGCTGTGGAGTCTTGGCCTATTATATATATATATATATATATATATGAAGAAAACTTCAGAGTTTAACGGAATTTTTATTTACTTGTTTACTATTCATCTCTACATTTACAATTCCGAAGCAGAACTTATATTTTGTTATTATATATATATATATATATATATATATATATATATATATGTATATATATATATATATATACATATATATTGAGATGAATTCAAACCAGTGCTGACTCAGGATACTCGAGTAATTACTATGGTCTATTTCAGGAAAACCAAAGCGAATGGTAAAAATATATGCAACATATATATTAGAGAGAGAGAGGAGGTTTACGTTTCTTATTGTACATCATGAGAATACATGAAGAAAAAAAATGTATACAATTTAGTGTTCGTTCTGTGATTTATTTTTTGAATGACATATAAAGCCATTATTATTATCATCATTATTATCATCATGGGTCAAGAAAAGTGATATAACGTACCGTAATGGGCTTGAATACCGGCTATATCATCAGAATGAAGCTGGAAGTTTGGTACGTAGCCTCTGTAGTAAGGATACATGAGGGCATCTTGAACAGTGGAGTGTTGGAGACCAAGACTATGACCGAATTCATGAGCAGCGACTTGGAAAAGGTTGGTTCCTGTATGTTTGTGTAGGGGGAGGGGGTTAAAAGAAGGTAATTAAAGTTCATTATTCGTTGACCAGTTTCTTTGTTTTACATAGAAGTAATCAGTTGCGTATCCAGAAATATTTGGAGGGGGGCTTGTATCTGGGCAGCCCACTGCATTTTTTTTAATATAGGGCCATCAAATGCGGGTTGGAGAGTGTGCCATCTCCACCATATCTTGGATACGCAATTATTATGATGGTAATCATACATATAACGTGCTGAATTGAAATGGTCCTCCTATACAAAAGCCTCGACACCAAAATATTTGGCCTGATCGCGACGTCCGGGAAAAGACCCAAATTGAATAATGAGTAAAATATTTTTTTTTTGTCCTGAATGGACATGATGGATAGCCCTGTCGTCTAGCTGAAAATTATCACAAACTGGAATAGCTAGTGCATAATCATCATTACGATTTATCGAGATTTACAATTTTTACCAAAGTAGGCTATTTGCAAAGATGATGGTAACCCACAATGGAAACTTGCCACTGTTTAATTCGATCAATTCAGATCCAGATTCCGATTCAAAACACACTCCTTCTTGTATCAATCGAATACAATATCAATGTTTACAAATAAATACTCGTATACAGCAGAAAGAGGCGAGATTCCCCAAAATTACGAGGCTTGTGACAGGGTCACCGTAACGAGAAAATTAGGACAGATATTACATAATAGTATGGTTACATGTCGTTTTTTACAATTCCGAAGGTTCATTATTCCGAAAATGCAATGGAACCTTATATCATTTTTCGGAATTATGAACCCTACTTCATTTTAGGAATTATAAACCTTCGGATAAACGAACCTTCGGAATAAAGAACTTTTAAAATATTGAACCTTCAGAGTAATGCAAAAATAAGTTCGGAATTATGAACCCTAAATCCCGGCTCACACGAGACGTTATTTCATGTTATAAAACGGGTTCAAGAATGTAGCCATCCTGATTGGTCTAATAACACCACGTGACCGTGCAAAAAAAAAGTGATAACGCACGGCGAGGGGACTAACGCACGGCTAATCCGGATCAAACACTAAGATTGTAAGAAAACACTAAGATTGTAGACCCGTTTTATAAAACTATTAATACATGGTTGTGAGTTCGTGCGTTAGTGCGATCCAGCAACACGCAGGTTTTTATCGTGGTGTCTAACACACTCGGCTACGCCTCGTGCGTTAGTACACCACGATAAAAACCTTTGTGTTGCCAGATCGCACTAACGCACTCCAAACCATGTATTAATAGTATAATAGCGTCTATCAAGGCAACTTCAACAGAATTCATACCATCTGGAGCAAGACTTCCCGCGCAATAATCAGGACATTTTCCGCGCGTTTCGAGGATCGACCAGGGGATCGACAGAGCAGCACAATCGCCTTGATTAAAGGCTAGCTTGGTAGACGCTGGTGAAATAACTGTTACTGGAAATTGTGTTCCGGAAATATGAACTTTCGGAATTACGAACCTTCGGGAAAACAAGTGACCTACAATAATACAATGCATACGTAAATTATTTTCATGGTGAACTGAAAACATTAAATTTACCTTGAAAGCTGTCATCCGTGTACATTTCATCTTCATCGAAATGTGCGTCTCCTCCAATCGGGTTTGAGCTGGGGAAATATGCATGCGCAAGAACACCGCCCCTTCCATCGAACGCGCCTTCGGCGCCGTCCCCGTGTTCGCCCCGAGCGAAGCTAATCAAGATGTCTGCATCACCCGACGTCACTTCACTAAAAGTTAGAGAGGAGACGTCACTCCAAACCTGTGAAGTAGTATGAGGTGATAACAGTTATCATCATAATCATCATTATCATGATGATGGTAATCAATATAATTAATTCGCTAAGGCCACGCAGGGGGTCGCGCGCCCGCCCCAATTGACTTTGCACGCGCTGCAGGAGGGGGTCCGTTGGACCCTATAGAATTTTTTCCCGCTGCCCGCCGCGAGCCGCCTTCCGTCCTGACCTTTCGGCCTGGCCGTCCGCATGGTTGTCGCCCCCTTCGCGTTGCACGACGACGTCGCGTTGGCAGCAGGTGAGCGATCTCCTGAACGACCAAACCCCATTGGCCCGCGTGCTTTGCCTCGCCGCCGACCAAATCAGACGACGACTGCGCGTGCGTCCGGCGAACGGTACGTAGTGCAGACTCTGTATCTCTCACCGGGGGAACCCACGTAAGAAAATAATTATGCCATGGGTATGTTCAACAGAGGTCCGTGGTATGTACGTACGATTTGTATCATAGTCCGCTTTGTGATCAAGTATACCAAGAGGAGCAGCACCCACCAGACTGCGGTGCAATCTAAATGCAAGCTCAATGCATGCGACGCGATTGCATATCCATACAACCATACTAGGCGGGCATACGATACAACAATACACTGAATGCACATCACTCAACAGGAGTTGACCGGGAATTCCAGAGCGAACTCATACATTAATTCTAAAGATGATTTTGGACGTGAGTTATATTATTTTGAACTAAATAATGTTTGCCACTGTGGCCATCTCGTGAAATAAGCCACCGGTCATCGAGTGTGTACACACACACTGCCATGTAAAGTCAATGGAGGATGTGAACCCTCATAGACATTTACACGCAATAAACTGCATGTATAAAGTGAATGCGGGGTGGCTTATTTCGCGAGAATGCCGACTTTGTTTATCCCTTTGTTCTCTGTATAATTAACTGATGAAATTCTTCTCTTTTTAGCCGGACTCTGTCTCGGCGTCGTTGCACTCTGCTCTGAGCTAGCGGTACCAGCCCTGCAGCTTTTGCTGCATGAACTCCGCGGGGGAAGAAACCTGCAGTGAAAGCTGTTTATTTCAAGATTTTAAGGTTAACTTTGGACGTGAGTGAGGTTGTCGAGAACAAAAAATGTTTGAGTATAGTATTTGTGGGCTCTGTTTTTCCCTATTCGATCTGTATTTAGTTGAAAACTGATTACATTCTTCATTACAACGCTGGTATGGTAATCTGTCACGGCAGTGCCCACCGTCTTAGGCTGAGCTGTAGTACGACTTGACTGGTTGATCTCCCAGCGAAATGTCTAGCAGTAGATACCTTACTGAGCGCGGCTTATTTCAAGATTGAAAATACTTGCCTTTTTCTTTTAACTACAGTTAACATTTGACGATGAATTCATCCTACCGTATGTCAGAGCAGCGGCGTACCCAGGATTTTTTTAAAGGGGGGTCTTTTTACTCAAAAATTCCCTGGCAAGCAAAATAAAAAAAGCAACAAAAAAAAAAGTTTTTTTTTTTTTTTTGGGGGGGGGGGAGTCTTTTATTCAAAAATTATCTGACAAGCAAAAAAAAAAGGTTATCAGGAATTCTGAAGGGGGTGTTTTATCTTCAAATAACACCAAACGGGGGCTGTTTGAACACCTAAAACACCCAAAACACCCCCCCCCCCCCTCCCCCTTGGTACGCGCATGTGTCAGAGTAGATTCTATACATTACTTGAATTTTAAAGCCCGCACTGCAGTAAATGCCTCACTGGGTTTCTTATTTCAAGATTGGAAACAGGTTAGGCCGAATACACCTGTATTCATTTTTTATTCGATGGTTAATTCATCTTATTTGAGTATATTCTACATCTATTTTGTTTCTTTAAAAAAGAGTTTGAGGGGCAAACATTATGCTAGGAGCGTTATTCCATTGAAGTCATGGGCGTATAGATATAGCAGGCAGGGGGTGGGGATATGTGAATGCATCATTTTTTTTTCATTGTAGAAAAATAAACTCACAGTAGGCCTATAGATAGCACTAGCAGGGGTGAAGGATGGGATGGGTGACGCGGGATTATGTGAATGCATCAATCATTTTTATTTTCATTGTATTTGGGACCTTTCTATGCCACTGGCTGGAGTAGAGTGAGGGCAGGGGCATGATAGGGCCTGCCTTCACTATCCACCATGTCAAACGGCGGATCCAGTATTTTGTGAGGGAGGGGGCCAGCGCCGGATTAATGATTTTGTGATAGGAGGGGGCCCAATATTCGGAAATTCATACTTCTATTTTTTAAATACTTTTAATGTGTATTGTATAATGTGATTGAACGCATGTATTGCTCATACATGTAAGTGTCTCATTGAATTTGAGAATTATAATATGTGTAGGTGAATCTTCGCTCGATTACTTATAGAAAATATATAACTACCAATTTCTAACTAAAATTGTATTTCTTGCTATAGACTAAGTAATGAGCGACCTCTACGATGACAACAATATTCCATACACATAATTTTACAACTATATTTAAGTTCTCATGTAATAAAACAATAAGCTAAATGGAAACACTAACATCAACAGAAAGTCTTTTATCTCTATTCCACTCTCTCTCTCTCTCTTTCTGTTATGTTTATATTCTCTACATTCATTTCTCTCTCTTCCTATTTGTCTACCACCACTCTCTCTCTCCCTCTCTCTCCCTCTCCCTTGATGTCATAATGATATCTAACATATAATTAAAATATATTCTGTACATTACATAACATTATACAATATTTTTAACTGAGTATGTGGGTATGTTTGACTAAGTAATTGTGATCATGAGCACGTATGCGTGATAATTTCATTAACAAAAAAAAATAATAAACTCACAAGAATGTACACATCGATTGTGAAAATGTTGAGAGTACAATGTAAAAAGTGAACCCGTTGATTTCCACGGGTCCCGCTAGTCTTTATATATAATACGCTAAGGATTTGGGGTCTTTTTGTGTGTGTGTTCGAATAGGCGCCTCCCCTGGCTCTTTAGGTCCCCACCTTTTGGTACCCACGGGCGGGGAATAGTCCCCAGATGGTTGGGAGGCACTTTTTAAGTGATGAAGTACCGTCCATATTTCATAAATTCATTTTTAAACAATGAATTTCCGGAGGGAGTAATATTTCTGTCGATGGAACAGCTCACTGTCGTAGCACGGAAAAAGTACCTTCTGTTATGCCCCCAACCCATACCGATTACCTGTGAAAGGGAGAAACTTCATTGGTGTATTGCCAAAGAACAACATGACGTATTCTCCATGGCCATATCCGCATGTGTATATTGGCTTCAGTGTATACAGCACACGTGTTATTTGTTCGCACATGTACATGTACTGCTCCATGTACTATTTGTAGCTTCATGGTTACATAACAGTTTAGTGCGTGTGTAACTCCATGGTTTAACGGCGGGGAGGGGGGGGGGGAGATGGGGTGGTGGGGGGGGGGGGCATGTCTCATTGAAGCCGGTACACGTACATGAAAACGGATAAAAAGGGTACCTTTTTAACCCTTTCGAGACAATTGACCACATTTTGTGGTTTGGCTCAATAACTTTTGATTCAGATCTTTAAAAAATATACCAGATACATGAGTAGAAAGAGCAAAAATTTCTGCAAAAACTAAGTCCATTTTTGCTGGATGACCATATTCTGTTTGATGCCAAGAATTTAAAAAATGAGAATAAGCTTTAAAATCCTTAAATTGGCAACATATTGAGAGGTTCAAAATCATTGTTTTTTTTATCAAAATTGGCAACTTTTAAAACTTTTCGACAAAATTCCTAATCAGGTATATCGTTTTCAAAGACATTACACCTTATTAGAATCATGTAGCACTAAAAGAAAAATATTATTGTTGCCAATTTGAAGAACAAAATGTGATCAATTTAGCCCTTAAATAATTCCTGCCCTGAAAGGGTTAACAATATGCGCATAACCCGGATTACGCGGTTAGGGTATCAAAAAAAGCAAAAATCAAGAAAAAGGGTATAGCAAATTCAGAGATGATAGATCCGCGGAAGGGGGCGGGGATATAGGTCGGTAGTGTGTTCCAAAGTAGGTTAAATTTCTTTTACGGTTCCCTTTTGGCTAAAAAGAGGTCTATGATGATGATGTAATGCTCAAATAGGATGTAAAATACCTTAAGCAAGATATAAAATCGCCGTTAATAATGGTATAAAAATCAGAGATAGACGGGTTTCCCTGTTTGGAGTATCAAAATCTGCTCCTACTGCAATCTGCTTTTTAATTCAGCAAGTGATTTACGCGGATGATGTACAGGTCTCAATGAGACATCTGGGGGGGGGGGGGGCGGTCGTCGCGATCGATTCGGATCAATTCTGGTGCCCGTAAACTTTTCTGCCTTTTATTTGTAAAAATTCGGCTCCTTTGGAAGTTTGATTTATGTAAGCATTCCATTACTTTATAAATTGAACTTTCAACAGGTTTTTTTGTTTGTTAGTTTGTTGGTGGTTTTGTTGTTGTTGTTGTTGTTGTTGTTGTTGTTGTTGTTGTTGTGGGGGTTGATGTTTGATGAGACAGGGTGAAGCCGGGAGGAACATGAAACTGTTAGATGTATTACGCGGATGATGTACAGGCCTCAATGAAACATCGGGGGGGGGGGCGGTCGTCGCGATCGATTCGGATCGATTTAGATGCCCGTAACCTTTTCTGCCTTTTATTTGTGAAAATTCGGCTCCTTTGGAAGTTTGATTTTTGTAAGCATTCCATTACTTTATAAATTGAACTTTCAAGGTTTTTTTTGTTTGTTTGTTGGTGTGTTGTTGTTGTTATTGTTTTTTTTTTTTGCGGGGGGCTGTTTCTTAGTTGAACTTAATTTTTTCTGTGATACCATTGTTTTGTTTGTTTGTTGTTGTTGTTGTTTTTTTTGTGGGGGTTGATGTTCAATGAGACAGGGTGAAGCCGGGAGGAACATGTAACTGTTAGATGTAAAAAAAAAGAGGGGGGATTTCGGCCACTTCATATTTTAGGACTCTTTATTTCACTTAGGAATATCGGTTGCCACGGTGTGAAGAAGAAGCCCCTCCCCCCGCCCCCCCCCCCCCCCCCCCCCCCACCAAAATTTCCTTCGAAAATATTTCCACTATAATGAATACGTATAGGATACTAACCCTCGCGCTGGGGGTGACGGGAGGCCGATGGGGTGGGGGAGGGGGTACGGTAGGGAAAGGTCTATCCGTCGGTCCTCCCAAGACTTATAAGGGGGCCATAATCCCCCTGAAAAGAAAATGACAATAAATTCTTTTTTCTTTTTTTGCGTCCTTTACAAGGGGTGTACCGATAATTATGCATGTTACGTTTTTGATGGCCTTAATTTCTCTGAGTATTAAACCACAGAAACATGGCAAGATCAATCGCTCACTCTAGCTCTTTTCTTGGATATAATATTTGAACATAATTATATCCATGCTCTGTGTGCGAGAATCCCGCCCATGTGTAAATGAGATCGTGTGTCATCCACAGGCCACAGGGCCGACGTAACATAAATATCATTATTCAGTCATTCGTAAAGTAAAACAATCGTCATTTAGTCTTCATCAAGATGAAAATGTATTTTCTTCAGAACTCATGCAAGATTTGGATGAATAACACATACTCACATGTTGTAAATACTTCTTCGTAAAAAAAAATAACACATTACCCGACTTTTTTCTTTATTCACTTGATTATTGTGACAAATATACGGTACTGTGATAAATCATAAACACAGCTAGCGCCCGTGGATGATATGTCCACGGGCTGCTTCAGCTAGTAATAATAAAAATGATGATAACAATCAATAATAATGAAACAATCAAGATGATAAGAATAATACTAATGATCATGATGACGATGAAAATAATGATAACAACAACAGTAATAACAGTGACAATGCTTGTAAATTTCTAAAGCACTTTTTCCTCAGGAAATAAAGTGTTGAATATGATTTTAACCCAGCTTTAACCGAGCTATCATGAGAAGGCGCTCAAGCGATCAAGAAATTGCTTGCTACCGGGTACCAATTCAGGTATACGAGGCGGGCAGGCGGGTGGGGGGGGGGGGGGGGGGGTTGTAATCAGATGTTGTACTTTCTGTTGTTGTACTATCCAAGTTCTGGTCGTCGATTTTTGAGCATGACAAGAAAGAGTTTCATCTTGTCCACAAGAGTTTTCATCTCTCTACAATTTACAGATTGGAAAATGAAATGTAAATTAAAGAAAAACAACACCCTTTCGTCTGAATTACACACGTTACCAAGCTTTGGTTGATCACTGAAATAAAAATCATAGATATAAGTGTCGTTCAAAATTGTTATTTACAGGTCGAAATAAACTTCCATTCACTTCACATTTAAACAGGGCGTTAATTTGGAACTTCATTTGCGGTCACTTACAGCCAAAGATCGGGGGCAGGGGCAGATTCGGAGGGGGGGGGGGGGACCGAGCCCCCTCCCCTAGCCAAAAAAGACTACCCAAACCCCGATGACCTTTTTTTTCTTTTTTTGTTGCTGCTTGTCAGAGAATTTTGGAGTAAAAACACATCCCAAAACGCTGATGACCTTTTTTGTTGTTGTTGTTGTTGTTGTTGTTGCTTGCCTCCCCTGGCATAAAAGACACCCTAAAAGGTTGATGACCTTTTAAAACAAAATATTTGTTTGCTGGCTGAAATTGCTATTCAAATTTCAGGAGGTAAATTATTCCCTGCGAAATAAAATATGAAACTTACAAAAGACCACCCTCGGTGCCTGGATATTAGGTGACGATTACCCGAATATTAGTGATTTCACTGGGGTGCGGGGGGGGGGGGCTGTAGCCCCCAAAGCTTCCCTCCCTCTCCTCTCCCTCGTAGGTTATCTCAGAGTTCACATGCGTGAATACCTTGATATGGAATTGTTTCCCCCTAACCCTCTTTAATTCCTTACAATTTGAATATCTTATATAGTTATAGGGTCGATTGTATGTCTTCTAATGACATACAAAATGATCTTTTCTAATAATTGGTCCCCTTTAGATTTTGTCGGAGTACTGCTAGAAATCTTACCCTTAGAGCTTTATCCATGATGCGGTCGACGTCGGCCGTGGACAGGTCCGGGGTCCGATTTACGATCCTCCACGTCAGGTCTGTCCTTCGCCACCTCGGGCCTAAGGCAAAGCGTTTCCTTCTCAACATGCCGCCTAAGAAGTCCGCATCTGTCATTCCACATCGAGGTGTGTTCATCAGGGTCATGGATTCTTCATCGAGGGTACCTGAAACAACATAAAATATCGTCAGTATAGCACAGCCCAAGAGAGCGACAGTCCACGAGGCCAACAACCCACTAGATCGACATACCACGAGACTGACAAAGTCGGTCACTCGGGCCTTTTAAAAATTTATCTCAGTGTTCACGAGGACATTGTCGGTCTTGATGGCCGTCTGGCATGTCTAGGACGACTAGAATGTCCCTGCCGGTTGTACGACACCTATGAAAATTGCTCCGCGGTCAAGTTCGTAAACTAACTGAATTCTAAACTTTAACCAAGGACCAACCGCTGTATTTAACCCTAACCCTAACCTAAAACCCAGTTGCAACCTTAACCCTAACCCAGGGGCGGTGATCCCGGGGGGGGGGGGGCTGGGGTCACAGTGCCCCCACTTTTCCAAGTACCCCCAAAGAGCCCTTTTTATTTCTGAAAAATGCCCCCTTTCTCTCTGAAAAGTGCCCCCTTTCAAATCTGATAATTGGCTCCTTATCTTTAATAAGTGCCCTCTTTTCTTTCTAATAAGTGCAATTCTACTTATGATAGGCGCCTATTTTTCTTTTTTATAAGTGCCCTTTTCTCTTTCTGATAAGTGCCACTTTTCAAATATAATGATTGCCCCCTTTTCTCCCTAATATGTGTCCATTTCTCCCTTGATAAGTGCATTTCTAATTCTGATAGGTGCCCCCTTTCCCTTCTAAGAAGTAAATGTACCTATTTTCCCCTTCTGATAAGTGCCCATTTTCAAATCTGATTAGTGCCCCCTCTTTACTTCTGATAAATGCCAATTTCCTATCTAATATGAGCCTTTCCCTCTTCTCATGAATGCCCGTTTTATCTCTTATAAGTGTCCCTTTCCACCTCTAATAAGTGCCCTTTCCTCTTCTGATAAGTGCCGCCTTTTACCTATATTTCCCCACTGTTTCTTGCAAAAAGAGGCATATGAAACTTCAAAGAATCGGTGCGGCATTATGTAGTAACAGGTACACAAAGTCATATACATGTACTATATAACTACAATGTAAGGTAGTGGAACTGGAGGCAAGAGGGGCACAATGCCCCTCACTCCGATGCGCTCATAATTTACACCAAGTATAAGGGCAATATTTTCTGAAAATTTTCCCCAAACTCGCTCGCTAAGCTCGCTCGCTCTTATATAGTATATAATGAAATCAAGCAGATCGCATAAAGTATGTTGATATCGATGTAATCCTAAATAAAAACGACAGGGATAATGTACGAATTAAAAGATCATTAGACATTCCCCCAAAATTAATTTGCTGTTGTCATTTTTATTATATCGCTGTAAATAATGCACAACCCCAGGACTTCAGCATTAGAAAGTCTGAAAATTTTTGCTCTCTCGCTTCGCTCGCTCGCACATGAATCATTAGATCATATCACATCTGCTAATTAGGGAAGCTGAAGCAATGTCTAGAACCACAATAAAAGAAACGATGATGAAGTTGATTACGAATTAATTAGACTGCAGGGTAATACCAATGTCACAAAATGGTCCCTGATTTTGCTTTATGTTCACCCTTTGTAGGTGCCCCTTTTTTGGCTAGTGCCCTGTAGATCCCACAAATGTAAAAATCAACCACAAATGTAAAAATAACCACAAATGTAAAAACATTGCACCCGCAAATGTCAAAATAACCACAAATGTGATAACATGTCAACCACAAGTGTAAAAATAACCACAAATGTAATAAAAATCGCCCACAAATGTAAAAATCGGTTTAACCACAAATGTCAAAACATTTCGCCTACAAATGTAAAAATTTCCATTTTTAGCACAAATGCCATAACATGTTGACCGCAGATGTAAAAACTCATTGCTTTCATACTGCACCCATGTGAGATAAGTTATTATGAGATGTATGTGTTTGTGGGCGTGTATTCGTGTATGTGAAGTTTTCCTGACCATTAAAATCCATAAAATATTACAACACTCTTAACCACAAATGTCAAAACATGTCAACCGCAAATATAAAAATAAATTACACTAGTGGTTTCCCTTTTTATTAGTTTACAGAGATGGGGGGTCGAGGAGCTGATCATAATCTTTGAACAATGGCAAGAAAAATTCACATAATCCATCGATCTCTACATACAACAGCAATTAATACGATTCTAGTGAGGGCAATTAAAGCTGTATCCCCCGAAAGTAGCCAGTCCATATCATTATTATTAACAAAATCAGACATCTAGAGCGAACTCCAAAATATTGTAAAAAATACAGTTTATTGCCTGCTAGGCCTTTTTAACACGCAAAATCCCATTGACTTTCGAAACCGGGCGATTTTGTTAGCTTGTCAAAGCCGGGCAATAAAATGTAAAAATTGCATTGCTCAGATGTCTGATATGGTTGATAATACTTTTTTATTCACGAGATTTTTAATGATGAAATATTTAATGGCTGAGAAATGCCTGAACCCTGCATGATATCGTTTCAATCTAGTGATAATCAAAGATAACACATAAGTAGAGGGCCTACACTATACGGCGCACGCTGCATGCTGTTTTGATGAAAAATAAAAATAAAGTGTTTATTGCCACTTGGTCTACAGCCAGGTGGTCTAATGGGGCACTCGTTTTTCCGATGGTTCGTCTTTCCGAAGGTTCGTATTTCCGAAGATTCATAATTCCGAAACACAAATTTCCCATGCCTGGGGGTTCATAATTCCGAAAATGAAAAAGGGTTCATAATCGCGATCATTTGTTGCATTATTTCGAAGGTTCGTTTATCCGAAGGTTCATAATTCCGAAAATGAAAAAAGGTTCATAATTCCGAAGGTTTGTATTTCCGAAAATGAAAAAGGGTTCATAATTCCGAAAATGAAATAGGGTTCGTAATTCCGAAAATGAAATATGAGAGTAGTATTGTAGGGGGAAAACAAGAAATTAGCCCAGTTGGTCATTAGACGAAACGATGATTAGACCAAATGGTTATTAGACCAGGCGGCTATTAGACCAAATGACAATTAGACCAAATGGTTACTAGACTAAATGGGTGTTGACTGAATATTATGTATCATGTGTTCTTTTTATGTGGAAATAAATCAATAAATAAATAAATGATGATAGACCAACTGAGGTTAGACTAACTGACAAATAGACCAAAATGATGTGTAGACCAAACAGGTAGGCCTATTAGACCAATTGGGTTTAGACCATTTGATAGTTAGACGAAATGGCAATTAGACCAATTGATAATGGACCAAATGGTTATTAGACCAAACGGTTTTAGACCAAATGGCTATTAGACGAATTGACTATAGACCAAATGGTAATTAGACGAAATTAAAATTAGACCAAATGGTAAATGGACGATATGATGATTAGACCAATCAGTGATTAGACCAACTGAAATTAGACCGAATGATGTTAGACCAATTGGCTATTAGACCAACTCGCTGTAGACCAAGTGGCAATAAACCTGAACAGCTATAACAGGCTAACCTATTTGTCTGTAGTACTACACCAAATGGATATTAGAGAAAGTGAACATTAGACCAAAAGGTTTTTAGACGAACTGAGAATTGGACCAAATGATGATTAGAAAAAATGGTAATTAGACGAAGTGATGATTAGACAATGTGACTGTTAGACCAAGTGGGTTTAGACAAAATGGCTATTAGACTAAATGATGATTAGACCATTTGATTATTAGACCAACTGGTTTTAGCCGAAATAGATATTGGACCAAATGAACATTAGACAAACTGATTATTAGACCAAGTGGTGTTTAGACCAAATGGGTATTAGACCAAAGGGGTTTTAGATGAATTGGCTATAGACGAAGTGGTGATTAGATGAGTGAGTTAACTGATTATTAGACCAAATGGTTATTAGACGAAATGATTAGACGAATTGGTGATGGACGAATAGACCGAATGATGTTAGACCATTTGGTTTTTAGACCAATTGGCATTAGACTAGGTGGCAATTTACCATAATAACTTACATCGGTGCATTATATGCAAGCAATCAGTTTTTACATTTGCGGTTGACATGTTACGAAATTTGTGGTAAAAGTGGAAATTTTTACATTTGTAGGCGAAATGTTTTGACATTTGTGGTTAAACCGATTTTTACATTTGTGGGCGATTTTTATTACATTTGTGGTTATTTTTACACTTGTGGTTGACATGTTATGACATTTGTGGTTATTTTGACATTTGCAGGTGCAATGTTTTTACATTTGTGGTTGATTTTTACATTTGTGGGCTCTACAGCCCCCCCCCCCCCCCCACTATGAAAGACGCTCCGCCGCCCCTACCCTGACCCTATATCTCTGACGAAATAAAAACAGGAGAAATTGTCGCTGGAGCATAATTATGTCGGAGCACCCATGTATGTCCCCGCCCCAAGTACGCGAACCCGCGTAATTGCTTGATTCTGACAGAACAAAAGGCGTATTACAAATTATAGTCTTTAAAGGCCAAGTCCACACTAATGTCAAGTTGATTTGAATATCAAATAGAGTAAAATTAAACAAGCATAACAGTGAAAATTTTATTGAAATCGGATGTAAAATAAGAAAGTTAAGGCATTCTGAAGTTTTGCATTATTTCTTGAAACAGAGATATGCATAACATGGGCGGTATGCAAATAAGTGAATAGATGATGTCACACACTCACTATTCCTTATGCATTTTATTATTATGAAATATCATATATTTCAATTTTTTGCTTCAAAAATGTAAAACATTGTTTGACTCCTTATGGAACATGTAAAATCATCATTATTGTAACTTATTTTGATACAAGGGAGAGATTCTTTATCATCACATAAATAAACATTGAAATATTTGAAATTTCATATTAATAAAATACAAAAGGAAAAGCGAGTGTGTGACATCATCGGTTCACTCATCTGCATACCGCCCATGTTATGCATATCACTGTTTCATGAAATAATGCAAAACTTCAAAATGCCTTAACTTTCTTATTTTACATCCAATTTCAGTGAAATTTTCACTGTTATGCTTTACTCTATTTATTCAAATCAACTTGATATTAGTGTGGACTTGGCCTTTAATATGGCTCTAGATTTTGATGAAAAAGGGGAAAAATAATGCTGAGGGAAGATGTGATTTTCGAGCCTCGAAATTTATTTTTTTCATGTTGGAAAACCAGGACTGAGTGTAAAATGAATGATTCGGCTTTTTTGCAGAGTCAAAATGGCCCCGTCTTTTCTTAAATGAATGCACAACTTTGGACGAGATATTTAGCACACATAGTACTCTAGAATGCAATAAACGGCACCAATATAAATATTAGGGAAATGAAGAAAAAAATCCACTTTTTAAGTCAAATGAGTATGGTCGTCAAATGAGTATGGTCGTCAAATGAGTATGGTCGTAGACATCGTACACCCATCTTTCGAACACAGTACGGCTAGAAACGCCCAAAAGAAATGCTTACCTGTCATCGTCAAATTTCCCATTTGTTGGAAGTATATAATAGATTGTGTCTTTGTTTCCTCATCTTTGGGTAAGCCATTCACCATGTCCTCCTTCTTGATATAACCAAACCTACTCATGAATTCCTGCGAGTATACAAAAAAAAAACGACAAAGAATCTCAGTAGATTTATACCTACCACCTTTCCTCTTCATATTTACAATGACGTTAAGGCCAATGTAAAACGTGCGACCAGATTACGACCAGATATTTAAAGAACTCGTAGTAGGATTTTTTTTAAGGGAATTTTCGAAATTGAGGGGTATTCCAATTTGTCCAGTAGCAGAAATGCCTGACTGACTACTAATTAATGGCCGAGCAGTCGTATGGCTTGTCTGATATCACTTCGATTCGCAGCCGATCTGTACTTTCTTCCGCCAAAGGCTCGCCATTTCGGTATTAATATACATTTGACTAAGGGACCTCGGTTAAATAAGAAGAATTGACATTTTCAAATTATTAGTTCTCATCGTACATTACAAAAAATTCTTTCACGATCTAGCTGTTGTCGAGTCGTAAGATATTTCGTGGTGGCTTTTAGATACTGAGTTGTCATCATTCATTCACTCATTTGGTTTATTGAAATAAAAAGAACATGCAGCCCGAGAGCTGAAATTGTTCAATTTACAAAGGTTAGACATAAATAATCAACAAGAAAAAGGTTTGAAAATTGATTAAACGATTAAACTAATATAGTACATAAATCTGACATAACAAACATAAAGGTGACATGAAATATTACGAAATTTTAAAAAGTATTTTAAAAAATTCATGCCAAGAAGCGTAGGAGGAAAGGGAGGGAGAAGGAATGGATGAAAAGGCAAAAGTTAGCTGAGAAACAGAGAGGAGAAGGGGAGAGGGAAAGAGAGAGAAAATGAAGAACAGAGGGGTGTATGCAAACAGAGAAAGATAGGAATGAGAGTGAGAGAGAGAAAGAATTAAAGAGAGAGAGGGGGAGAGAGAATGAAGGAGACATGGAGAGAGAAGGAGAGAGGGAGTAAACGAAATTGAGAGAGAGGATAGAGGGATGGAGAACAACAATATGAAAACGCATATAACTATTAGTCTTAAAAAACATTTTCATTCGGACAGAAGTATACAAAAGTAATACTAAGAATAACTAATGACTGTTTATGTCGAGTATAAAGCAAAGAGCTTGAATATTGCACCAAGTTTGGTCATGATTTATAAAAGTAACTACCATTCACATGATTCGAGAAAAAATACCTCATGTTGCAGAAAGAGGAAAGGTTAATCAAAAAGTATAAGAGAAGAGGGAAAGAGGGAGCGGAAAAAGAGAGTGAAAAGATAACAGGGAGAGGGAAGGAGGATGAAAATTAATGAAATTCATATAATACAATCTTGAAACAGCCATGACTTAAAAACACCATACCAAGTAGCATGTAAGAGTACTAGAAACAATATGACAATAAGTAAAAAGAAATTAGCATTAGGGAACATAATATATGGTTAAGTTTTGAAGTACAGGAAAAAACATAACAAATAGAGACTTAGTAATGTCAAACCTATATAGAGGGAGATCACAACGATTACAAATATTCCACACTGAGAGCAATCACTGTAAAAATTAGATCCACTGGTGTGTGTGCTAACTATTGATACGTGGTGTCAGAGCGAGGTCACTATTCAATTAGATTATTGGGTCATATATTATAAAATTTAATTAGAAGTCATTTTCAAAATAACCCGTTGACTACTGAATACTCTCATTCCAATAGGCTTAATACAGAACCACCCGGTACCCACAGACAATGGGTTAAAAAGAGCAAGGTGATTGTGCACGGGCATTCATTATTATGATTACTTTTCAAATTTATCTCCCATTTCTCATAAATTCAATGCTTGCAATAGTTTCAGTCTCTATCAATATCAGAATGCGATACTTTCTGAATAATTATTTGAGTATTTGAATCATAACACAATCGTCATAATTTATCTATAGCCTTTCATCTTATTTCTAAAAAAGGAAAATGGTCCCACAAGGCAGTCTATAGGCTTTATCCTAAATTCTCCAATTTCATTTCTTACAATGGTTAATATATACTTAAGTAGGATTACCGATTTCAATACTTTTTCTATTACTGTAAATACAAAATATATCTATGTTACCGTTGTTGCGTATAGTTGTTTGTACATTTTACACATGATGTGAATAAAGAAATGAATGAACTCGACCCCATCACACATTTGTGATAAGCTCCGTGGCCCTACGATATACAAAGTATTGACCATAAAAGACAAACCGAATTCATGCTGGCTAAATTGCACAGGAAATGACCGTTTCATCTTTTCACTTTTGTGTAAAGTTTGAATGTTCAGTATATAATTATGAAAATTTGAATGGATTAATTTGATTCCCGGCTCCTGCACGACCATCGAAAAATGACAAAGAACCCCATGCGACCACAACCCCATATCAGTTATGAATGATGTACCCAGTGGCGGATTTAAGGCGGGGGAGGGGGCAATACCGGCCCCCCCCCCCCCCCCTTTGAAAGAACACTGTTGCATTGTGCCCCCCCCTTCTTTGTGCCCCCCTTTTAGAACGGAAAACCTTTTTTTTTTTTTTTTTTTTTTTTTGCTTGTCAGAGAATTATTGAGGGAAACTGGACCCCATAACCCCATAACCCTCCCCCCCCCCCCCCACTTATACAAAATCCTGGATCCGCCCCTGGATGTACCCATTAGATTATTCAAAAACATGCACTTCAATAATGTGTCTTTTAAGATTAAAAAAACAACAAAGAACAAATAGCTCTTAAAAAAGAATGATACATGTTTCGCAGTTGCATACTCCATACTCAGCCTGAAAATTTACAACAGAATCAAACCTCATAAGGTCACATGTACCATGCATTATTTTAAGTGTTATGTGGTTCTTTGTTGTTGTTATTTCAAAATTGTTATCATATTGTCCTTTTGGAAATGTGTCTGTTGTATCATAACGTCGCTTAAAACTCGGCAAAGGAAATTTTCGTAATATTCTTTCAGATATCGTTTGGGCACACAGACCGGCCCGGCGGCGAGGCGGCCGAATGGGGATTTTGGTAAGCCCTCAAAAATTGTTCGTCAGATTTCTTCAGTTTTTGTTGATAAATAGCAAGATACTAGCAATACTAAGACACTGTGAAGATTTCGCCTCCTAAAGTTTTATATTTAAACAAATAAGAGGCAAAAACTAATTTATGTGCCGGGACAGGCACGTAAAATCCCAGCAAAGGCAGCATGTGCTATACACTGTACACACACATGTAAAACCAATGATGAGTAGATACACACAGTGCACACACGCTGTCTCTATGCGAAGCCCCAAGATTGCTGTACGGGGAGCCGTCGGGGTGGAAGTGTCCTAGCATCATGGCAGTGATCAAGCATTCCTTACAGATATTTACACTGAAATTCACCAGAAATCATAGATGGAATACCAAATGATCTCTTACAGACATCTTTTGTTACAAGGAGAACAACATGAGACTATATTTAACATGTTTCTTTCCAATTTTCTTTTTGCTACCAATACTGTGCATGAGCTTTAAATAGAGTTGTCAATTTATAAAGATAAACAGGACCTTGTTTTCTCGATCCATTTCAGGCGTATTAAGATTAATACTTTGCCCCAACGCAAAATAATGAGGCGACCGTCTGTGTCAATAAAGAAATGAACTAAGAGCGAAGGCGAATCACTCGAAAAACAACTTAAACAATTCCAAATAAAACTAATAAGAAAACAGAACAAAGAAAGGAAACATATTTTTATTTATGTCCGGGTATAGACTGAGAAAGCTGGCCTTGTACAGAAAAACACAAATCATAAACATCAAAATTCAGAGAGCATCATTAAAACGTTGTGTTGGATATGAAACAAAACAATAAATTACATTACTCATTGGCTGATATACTGATCATTGGTATTTAACAGAAAAAAGTGATACCTCACATTTACCCCAAAATAACAGGACCCGTGCAGTCTCTGCTTTAGTTGTTAATTTTTATTTCATCCTAAACTTTAAGACTTTAATATAGACAAACTTAAAGATATACCGGAGTACTGGGAGTTTCGCAAAAACTCCCTAGTTTGTTTTTTCTTGGTTTGTATTTCATGTGAAAGTTCCTTTTATTCACCCCGAATGTGTCTCGTATATTTGTAATTTCATTTTGAAATTTTTCGACTTTTTGACGTCGCCCCACGTCAAAAAGTAACGGACTGTTTTGAATTTTAATGTTTAGCTCTCTCTGAGGTTTTTGATATCCTATTCAGGGAAACCCTTGAAATTTTTTGCTTTTTAGATCCTTAACAGGGATTTTTAAGATCTTGCATATAGTATTGTACACGGCCTATTGGTTCTTCTTTCGACATTTTTTATTCAAAAACTAGCCGTTATTCTGTCACAGTCGATACTGAATTTCTCATTTAAATTGACTCTCTACTGGTGAGATATGAGTTATTATGCTGTCTAAGCATCAGATACTGAATGTTGATATATCTAGATACTTCACATTATAGTTTTACTCTGTGGAGCGTCCTTTGACCAGTACTCCAATATCTCGTTAAGAAACAAACCCTCACAAGATTAAAAAAGAAAGTTTTTAAAAACTTTTATGTTGCTTAGGTTTTAGTGCATAGACATGCCCAAAATTAATGTAAAAAATGCAATCCCTATTTATTCATTGAAACATTTGTCAATGTTTACAACAGATCAAATTTTCGTGGTATGGTGTATCAGACTATACATCATATACAGACAACAAAATGAAATATATAAAACAAGAGAGCAAAATAAAGATTCAAAAAATAAATTCTTTAAGGGTAATAAGCAAGCCGATTTTCATAATTTTTCCAAATTATTCGGCAATTTCAAGTACACCAATAACGCGAACGATTTAGTAATAGCATTATACATACCCATATCTGTGCGTCTGTCTGGATTGTTGGTGCTGCTATAGAACCGATAGCCGCTAGACAGCACCCGAGTAGGAGTATCACCAATCTCGGCATCATCTTTACTATCTTTAACACTGATCGTCTTTGTTTAGAAACTCTTAAAAAGAAACCCACTCTCTCCCTATAATGTACGTTGAAAACTACAAATTCTCCTCGCGAAAGCTGGACTGCTCTGCTTGTGACAAGATTTATCAGAAACTAATACCACTGTAAACTATAATTCAACTTTATATAGAATTTGTTATTGTACTTTTACTGAGAAAAAAGGTCCATTTATGGAAGTTGCGATATGATTGGGTATAGTCAACAGTTTTGCACGCAGCACTTTTTAATATGTTGATTTGTTTCCATGAAATCATCAACTGGTATACTATTCCGAGGTCGAAATAGCCTACGCATAACCAGAGCAAATTCTAAACATCATTAAAGGTGCACTTAAGAGTGGATTTCCTTGGTAATTCAAAGCTCGAATGTCTTGTGCGGATGAGTATGAAATTCAAGCTCAATATTACACTAATGATCATAAGTAATATAGGATATCAACGTAAAATATTCGGCATTATTATCAGGCATCATGAAAATTTCATGTACATCATGTACAGAGACATGATCATGATGATGGAAGAATAATGTATGATTCTTTTTAAATTGTAAGATATAATGAAATTTATATTATTTTTTTCTTTTTTTTTTTCTTCTGACAAATGTATGTTAATAAAGTTAATTATTATCATGAAAGTTACATTAGGGCTTTATTATCAATGTTTGTCGGGGGGGGGGGGGTGGCGGCATAGAAGGAGCGTTAATGTCGCGGTCCCTGTCAGGTATTTTTTTTTGGATTTGATTTGATTTGATTTATTTATTTATCTTTATGATCCTTTTTTTCTTCAAACGTATTTTACAAACTGAATTACAACATAAACAAATATTAATACATTATCAAATAGAGTAATTGCATTGTATAATTAACGTAAATGAATCATAAAGAAGGATTGTCACATAAGCAAAGCTTGATGGAGTGACAATCCTATACAAAAAAATTGGAAATACTAAAGAAAGGGGGATATTAAAAAAAGAAAAGGAAAAGATAAAAAAAAAATTAGAAAAAGAAAGAAAAAAGACTTTTCGTTGTATTCAAGGTAATAGAAGTCAATTTAGGATGGGGATGAGATGAGATGTATGGAGGAAGAAAACATAAATAGAAGAGGATGGTAAGTAGAAAAGTGGACTGTGTTGAAGAGATATTAGAGAGAGAGAGAGAGAGAGAGAGAGAGAAGGAGAAGGGGAGGATGAAGAAAGAAAGAGGGAGAAAGAGGAGAAAAGAAGATGTAATATGTCATTTACGCCCAGAGTCATCATACTGTTTGACGAGGTACTTTTTGGCGGCTGCTTTGAAAGAATAGAGAGTAGTGTGTGACTTGACTGCATCTGGTAGTGAATTCCATATATCGGGACCGGTATGTCTAATAGATTTGTGTGCTAACAAAGTTTTAGGATTACTTAAGTGGTAATTATTAGCGTAACGGGTTGGGTATGAGTGAATACTTCTGTTGAGCATAAACATATCGCTAAGTGGAGATGGAACTTGATGTATAGAGACTTTAAACATAAGTAGGGCTATTTGGAGTGTATTTATGTCAGTGACTTTAAGGGTGTTGAGTTTATGGAATAACGGGTCGGAGTTCGCTCTTATCTTCGAATTCTACATGTACTACGCTACACCAACCTACCAATCCAACTACCAAACGGGAACACGCTTAATCAGGTCAACGTCCGAATGTGTATCTTTAAGGGGCCCTGCCATCAAAATGCAAGTTGATACCTGTTGGTGTGCAGTCCTACATACATTTCACATTTTGATATTTAAACTTCTAAATATTTTTTTTGAATATTTTGGGAAATAATTTTTTACAACCTGCTTAGCCCCACCCACTTAAAAAAAAAATCCTCCAGACTACTTTCCCCCTGTGACATCTGTCATTCATCAAAAAGCCAATAGCGATTTTGCAAGTGAAATTGGTATTTAACTTTGTCAAAGCTAACACCTGTTATAATAAAACATACAATACCAACACAGGAGATGCTATGTCAGACATGCTGTAGCATCAGCAGGAAAACAAAGGCAATGAGGAGGTATTGTATGAAGCATGCAATTCTATTATGAGTGTGTGCTGAGCTGGCGGAAGTTAATTCCTCTATCTGTCTATTCTACAATACAATAGACAGTGATCCCCCAGTTCTGCACAAACTCATAACAGAATTGCATGCTTTCATACAATACCTCCTCGTTGCCTTTGTTTTCCTGCTGATGCTACAAGCATGTCTGACATAGCAGGGAAGTGTACATAGCAACTCCTATATGTTGTTATTGTATGTTGCATTATAACAGGTGTTAGCTTTGACAAAGTTAAATACCAATTTCACTTGCAAAATCGCTAATAGCTCTCTGATGATTGACAGATGATCTCACAGGGGGAAAGTGGTCTGGAGGATTTATTTAAGTGGGTCGGGCTTAGCAGGTTGTAGAAAATCATTTCAAAAAATATTCAAAAGACATATTTAGAAGTTTAAATATAAAAATATGAGATGTATGTAGGACTGCACACCAACATGTATCAACTTTCATTTTGATGGCAGGGGCCCTTTAATGTCGCTGTATGACAAATGGATATGTTGTCATATTGGCCTAGCTTCTAGTGATTAGGGCAGAGGTGAAGGCAATTTTACGATCAATGATGTTCCATGCAATTAATGGAATCGATGTTTCCGCAAAAAAGTGCCACTTTTTTCAATTGCAAGTCATTTCCTCATAACCATCGAACCAATGATATGTAAACAAGGTTCATTTGTTTGTACCGGTTTGAGCGCACGTTTATATATAAATATTATTATCTTTCAACCTCTTTAGGACAATTGGTTTCAACCCACTGTTATAGAATTGAAAAATATGTTGGCACGCTAACATAAATCATGCATACAGCTTGGATAATTAAATGGGAAGTAAAGTAGTGGGAGTAATACAAATATTTTTGTTATGTCATGTTTGTTATAAATAAATTACTACGTCGTCGATGAATATAGACATGGACTGACATGGTGAATTGAATAATGTTAATGGTTTAATAGATATAGGACCAAAAAAGGGTGCGCAACTGCGAACAGAATTGGAAGAAACGATCATAACTTAAAGATGCATGTACCCTTCGCAAGAGCAGATTATTATATGAACTTATTTTATCCTAAAACTATAAATGATTGGAACAAACTTCCGAAGTATGTAGTCAGTATGAAAACTCTTAGCATGTTTTAAAAAGCGTTGAATAACCATCTCAACCTACACAGTTAATTTCACAAATGCTTTATTCATCTATGCAATTTTGTACTCTGCAATACTACAGTGATTTTACTTGCAATAATCACAATTGACTATATCGTTTTCATGTCTGAATAATACTTTGTTTCATATGTTTATGATATTGAATTCAGTTGTTTTTTATATCCGGGAAACAGACTTGTATGGGTTTGATCAAACCTTTTTCGTTTTCCCGAGACATGTTTTTATATTTGTCTGAATAAATTCATATCAAATCAAATCAAATGTACAAGAGATTAGTAGAAAACAAAGAAGCAGAAGATGAAAAATAAGAGGGATTTTTTTTGTTTTGTTTTTGTTTTTGTTTTTGTCTTTTTGTTTTTTTATTGGAAAACGGGAAACCACAAAGGAGTGAGGAAGGAATGAAGACAAGAAGAGAAGGTATATAGTGAGAAATCAACAAAAATTATAACAATGAGATCTGGGGAGCGTTTCATCAAGCGTTTTGTCAGTGATTTTTACCAACAACTGTTATAAGCTACTGAAATCCTTGCATCTGATTGGCTGAGAGCAAATTTGTCAGTAAAAATCACTGACAAAACGCTTGATGAAACGATCCCCAGGAATAGAAGAATCCAAGGAGGCAGGGAAAATGAATATGAAAGAATTTAAGATAATATCAAGTTGAGTATTGGTAATGGCATTGTGAAAGAAACTGTGTATATGTTATTAGGAAAGAGTATTTGGAATCATCAAAATAATACCAAATGGATTTAATCGTGCTAAAAATCACATACAGTGCACACATGTTGGTATATGTCATGAGCCGCAGAACCGGGGGGGGGGGGAGGCTGCAGCCCCTCCCCCCCCCCCCCCCCCCGGCGGCACTTTTTTGAGTAGACACGTGTCATAAAGCCTCGGGAAAAAGGTTAGAAAATTGTCATTAATGAGTGAAATCAAATCAGCCCCCCCCCCCAACACTTTCAAAAAACGCGGCCCCTGTATGCGACTACACGCACATGTGACATCAGAGTTTGGTTAAAAGTTTTAAACTATTTCTAGTCATACTGGGAATATGAGGGTATTTAAATCATGTAAATAGCAATCCTTTTCAAATAACATTGCTGCTCTGACATAGGAACAAAAAGAATGAGAAAGCTCACAATATTTTTTTCCCTTTACCACAATTCAACCTTCTCTTTAAGCCTGAAGCCAGATATTTACACCAGGGAAATGTATTAGTAAGATTTCCCTGTCTAGACTAAACAAGAAGACAGAGAGGAGTACCTCATGCACCGATGACGTCATCATGAAGAGATGAATCCTAGAATCTTAGCCAATCGTTTTGATATAAATCACGTGACGCAACTACTAATGCTTGAAAGAAATTGAAATGTATGGCAGGGACGTTCATCATGCAATGATATGTATCTGTCATTCGGTGATAGAAACTATGAATAAACAAATCGAGCCCATAATTGAAACTGTAATTCAACATATTAAATTTAAAACATTAACCACATTATTGTGTGAGGAAAAAGGGAAAGTTTTGTCTGGCTATCGAAACCGTTGCATACATAATGTCAAGGTTTATAAATACTTGATATTACAATTATGTTTTTTATGCAGGGTTTAAAAACCAGTTTGTAGCTTTTGTCAGACTTGATAGCACGTTGTAACGCCTATAAATAGATCACTAAATGGTCGATAACGAAAAAACCTTTATGATATGACAATGAATACAACACATCAAAGGATCGGTTCTTTCATGATTCATGATTGATCAGAAAGTTAAGCCAGAATCATAATACAATGCATGGACGGATCCGGGATTTTGTAAAAGGGGGGGGGGGGGGGGCGAAAATTTTCTGACAACAAGAAAAAAAAAAAAAAAAAAAAGGTTATCAGATTTATCAGATTCTCTGGCAAGCAAAAAAAAATATATATATTATCAGGTTTTTAGGGTCCAGTTGTCCAGAATTCGGCCTATTCGGCCCCCCTCTTGACAGCTTTCAAAAGGAAATGTATTCTTGTCTGCCCGCAGCCATCCTAACAAGCTAATACCAATGGGAAGAAGGGAAAAGAACACACACAGATGGCACATGGCACCACTTTCTTTTCAAATGATGAACATTAACCTGAACTTTTATGCCTCTTATGGCATGTATGAAGTGCTAAATATACAATTTTATGAAACAGGAGGAGAGTTTTACAAATGATTATATATCTAAAAAAAAAAAAAACGATCTCACGGACAGGAAATACTTCTTCCTAAAAGGGTCAATACTGTGGCCATTATTATTATATTATATTATATTATTATATTATAGTTGAATTATTCTAAATATATTATTATAATAGAATTATTCCAAATATATTATGACAGAATTATCCCAAATATATTGCTATGGTAGAATTTACTCAGTTTGATAAATAGAATTAGCTAATTATAGCTGAATATCCTGTTTAATACAAGAGAGTTAATTGTAGTATAGTTCTATCTTCTTTCTCTTCCTTCAAACACACACTCTTTCTCTATCTCGCTCTCTCTCTCTCTCTCTCTCTCTCTCTACCCCGTTGCTCCTCGTTACCACATGTTATGTATTGCATTATATTATGGTATATTGGGCATACTCGTGATATAGGCCCCACCATACCCTAACCCTAATCCTAAACCCTACTCTAATCCTTAACCCTAATCCTAAACCCTAACCCTAACCCTAAAACCTAAACCTAATCCTAATCCTAAACCCTAATTCTAACCTTAATGATAAACAAAAATAACAACAACATAAAATATAATTTTTTTTTTGAGGTGTGCCTATTTCACTATATTGCCGTATATTATTATATTGTATTGTATTATTGTATGTTGTCGTAATTGTATTCTCCCATTGTATTTTGTTATGTTGATATCATAACCTGCCGGCTAACCCAATGCGTTGCCGGGCCTGGTTTTATATGTATAAGCTTGCATGATCTTTAATAAAGACGTGATATACCACCACTGAAAGTGCATTATGTCTGCTGTAAATAACTCGGGGAGCTTCGCTTAGTTGAGTTTTTTTTTTGTTTTCCCCCCCCCCCCCTCTGTTTCGATGCCGTAGTTTTAAATTGTGTAAGCTTTATTTGCTTTTATAGTATTTTTGTAATTCTTATTTGAAAGAACACACAGTTTTATTCATGGTCCCTGTTACGGTGGGACTCTGCCGTGCTAGACTGCAGAGAGATATTTTTGTTGTGTTGTATTGTGTTGTACTGTGCTGATGTGTTGTGTTGTCCTCGTTTGTTTGTTTGCTTGTTTGTTTTGTTTGGGGGGGGGGGGGGGTTCATTACGCTCCGTTGAGCATTATTTCATTCTTTTTTGCCGTTAACATTTTATTGCGAATATGTCATCATGTTTTATTGTAAATACGATATAGCTCTTAATAAAAACACAAATAAAAAAAATAAAAAAAACATCAGCCAAAAAACAAAGCTTCATCCTCACATTTATACCGCAGAGTGGTTTTTAAACACCCCCAGAGTGTTTATAAGGGATGTTAGTAACAAAGGCGTCTCTATATGAAGTACAACAGAGAGAACGCAACAACGCACTCAGGTAGAATGAGGAACGTTTTCAAGACGTTGAACGTGCAAACATGATGATTCATATGTTTTAACACTTAACATTGGTGCAGAGTGGCCACAGACAGAATCGTAGGCAAGGGTTCTGTACTTAATATGACAGTGTTACCGCGGGCTAAAACACTATATTCTCACTATTTACACTGCATGATATAGTATGGTACACTGTGGTATAACAGAGAGAAACACTTAATGTACGTACATACCACAGTGCTACCACGGATTTACAATTTAAACACAGCATGTCCACACGCTTAACACTGTACACTGTGGCGACAGAGAGAATCACAGTGTGTACATACCACACTATACCACTAGTCTAGATTCTATCTGTTTTCTCTACACGCATATCCCAAACAGAGCGCGACTCTCCACTAATCAAGCGATCCCCATAATATCACCCGCGAAAAAAAAAAAACTAAAAAAAACTGCGAGGGTGGAATAGTAAAGGACTGTTAGTGCTTTAATAGCTCAACATATCGGATCGTTACGGAGACAGCCCAGGCAGTGGAATATATTACCACATATTCTCAATGTATACACACTGTCCAGATTTTTCACAGTAGGCAGGTCAATATATGGAAAAAGGTACCCTAACCCCTAAAAAATTGCCAAAAAAAAGTTTTTTAAACGGTTTTCAGTAGTATTTGACATCAGGAATAACATACAAAAAGTAAAAAAAAAAAGAAAATCGGACCTTCGGAAAGTGGTTATTTTCAAAATGGCGTCCAAGATGGCTGCCTGTATCTAAAAATAGCCATACATCATGAAATATCCATCCTAGAGATGTAATTTTGGTGTCTGTACCTAGGTTTTGGGGGTCGAGAAATCCAGTCAGACCACTTAAAATGTGTTGTGGTGGTTGGTTACCTTGGAAACCCAAGATAGAGTCCAAAATAGCAGCAAATTTCCTCAAAATGACTGGAAATGGGTTACTATTTGCCTTAGATATGTAATTATTAAGTTTAAAAGTGTATTTTAGGTTTCAGGATATTCACTGAAACGTGTTGAAATAACAAAAGGGATTAAATTAGCTTTATATTCACGACAATACCTAAAATGGCTGCCATCTTGTCATCCAAGATGGCCACCGGCACCTGAAAATAGCTTTAAATCATGAAACATCCATCCTAGAGAGTAGAGATGTAATATTGGTGTCTATACCTAGGTTTTGAGGGTGGAGAAATCGATTCAGACTGAGATGTTTAATGACTATCAGGACACCTTGAAATCCAAAATGGCCTCCAAAATGGCTGCCAGTTTCCTCAAAATAACTGGAAGTAAGTTTCTATTTACCTTATGAGGTGTAATACTTAAGTGTTCAAGTGCATTTTAGGTTTCAGGATATTCATTGATGCATCCAAATTTATTAGAATAGCCTTATTTTTAAGACAGTACTTAAAATGTCTACCATTTTGTCATCCAAGATGGCTGCCAACATCTTAAAATAGCCCTAAAATCCTAGAGGTTTTATTTTGGTGTCTATATCAAGCTTTTGATGGTAAAGAAATCAATTCACACCACCAGGAATGGTGATCAAGAAAAACCTAGAAATCCAAGATGGCGTTAGATATTGACGCCAATGTCCGAATATTACCGGAAGTATAGTATAGATCTTTATCTTTTTGATAACACACATTTTGGTGAACGAGTCTGAGAGCTACTATCAGTGCGGGTTGCATGCAGTTTATAGTCACTGGATCGGTAGTTGCAGTTGCAGTGCATGCCGCACAGCTCGCTAGGTACGGGGCAGTGTATCATTGTGTATGGTCCTAATCATAGCTGGGTCAATATAGGGCTTGACCAACAAAAAAAAAAAAAATTGCAACAAAAAGTTTTCAAACTGATTTTGGTACTATTTGAAATCAGGAACAACATTCTAAAAATCTAAGAAAATCTGACTTCCGGAAAGTGGTTATTTTCAAAACCTGAATATCGCGTTAAATATTGACATATCTATCCTAGAGATGTAATTTCGGTCTTTTCCTAGGTTTGAGGGGTCAAGAAATCCATTCAGACCACTTACAGTGTGAAATGGTGGTCAGGTACATTAACCTGGAAATCCAAGATAGCGGCCAAAATGGGCTATTATTTACAGTAAAGATGCAATTATTAATTTTAAAAGTTCATTTTAGGGGTCAGGATATTCATTGCTACACAGAAAATATCAGTGAGTATGATAAGTATTATACTAGCCTTCATGCAAGATGATAGCTACGATGGCTCCATTTTGCCATCCAAGATGGCCGATGACCGTCGGCACCTAAAATAGCTATAAATCATTAGATACCCATCATACAGATGTAATTTTGACGTCTATACCTAGGTTTTCGTAGTCCAGAAATTAATTTAGACCACTTAATATGTGTTACTGCCATGAGGAAACCTAGAAATCCAATTAGATGGTGTCCAAAATGGCTGTCAATATTGCCTGATATGACCGGAAGTAGGTTCCTCTACACAAACGTTAGGTCAAAATGTTCATTTCAGTGGTCAGGATATTCAATGATGCACAAAATAGTATCACTGAATTATGTTGAGTGCAACAAGGCAACATGGCACCGCTTTAATACAGTAAAAAGTGTCATTAAATTTGATACGATAGCCTTAGCTGCAAAACGGTTTGCAAGATTGCCATCATTTTGCCATCACATTGCCATCCAAGATGCCTTATTATTCCAGATGATATCCAAGATCTAAAATTATCTCATTCAAGGTGGTCTCCTTATGTTAAGATAGTTGGAAGTGAACACTGCAAGAATTTTAGGATATTGGGGGCTTTTGGCCCTCTGGTTAATTGTTTGATCTACGGGTCACAGATTCCACGCCTGTTAACTGTTGAACGACTGAATTGACTCGTGTGGTGAAACGTAAACATTACCCTATCCCTAACTCTTCTTCCAAAGAAGATAGAAACAGAAACATATGTAACACCGGAGGACAGGACAGAGGACAGAGCAGCCGTAGAATTTACAAATGACAGGCAGCATTAAGACCAGTCCTGTCCTTGAATAGGATGGCATAAAAGGTGAATAAGAAATTCTACTAGGTCGTACTATAACTCTAATGTGTAGTTCTAGTTATATTGCAGAAGAGTTTTTATAACAATGTGACAGTGAGTGAAAAATTTTCCACGGAAAAACACATCCAATGGAATATCCAGCATGATAGTAGGGCTTTAATATGCACTTCCTCCAATATTAATTATGCAGACTCAGAAAGAGAAACTTAAAGCTAATAAAAATGTACACTTTAGTGGCAGGGGTCTGTCAGATTACAGGATGTTGCCTTGAATATGCTGGTAGGCAAATGCGTTCAGTCATGTGGTCGTATATGTATTGCGGAAGGGATTCCAGAATTCGCATCACTACTGGAGAGTCAAGAACATGTACTCTTTAGTTGTTTGCAGATGAAACAACTTTGCTCGAGATATTATATATGAGGGGTCTGCTCGCTAGTCATAAGGACCGCTATTCATAAAAGTAAATTATTCATATGGAACCGCTATTCATAATAAGACATAAGGGTCGCTATTCACAAGGGTCATTATTCATAAAGACCGCCATTCATATTAAGACATAGGGGTTGCTATTCATAATACGGAAAGAGGGTCGCTATTCATAATACCAAATCAGGGTCATTAATCATAAGGGTCGCTATTCATAATCAGAGAAGAGGGTCGCTATTCATAATCGGAGAAGAGGGTCGCTATTCATAATCAAAGAAGAGGGTCGCTATTCATAATCAAAAAAGAGGGTCGTTATTCATAATCGAAGAAGATGGTCGCTATTCACAACAGGAGAAAAGGTTAGCTATTCATAATAGGTGAAAATAGGGTAGCTATTCATAATTGAAGAAGAAGGTCGCTATTTAAATCAAATAAGAAAGGGAAATGGCTGAAGGACAACCCCACGGTACTGTATTCAAGAAAGCCTTAAAATGCATTTCCGGCTTTTGTCAAATACATCGCTATTTTTAATAAAAGTGAACTATTATTTATTAATGCTCCCCACACTTTGAAAGGCGTTTTACCAATGCCTTAATAATAATAAAAAACGATGTCTAATTCATACATCTACAATGTGCTAAACCATGATTTCATAATCAAAGAAGGGGGTCGATATTAATTTTACTCTTCTTACATTGTCTCGTATTCTTATACCTAGGCCTTGGATTCACCTCTACTGTTTTTTTTTTTCATTTTCAAGGTTCAAGCTATTTCATGATTTTTATTTTTATTTCGTTATATGTTTCACTTTATATGTTCTCAGTTTACATGCATTTATGTTTTCTTATACATACACAACTAAGATTATTAGTAGCCCAACGCTTTCTTGCCTTCAATAGTTTCAGGAATAATTATGGTAATAATAATAATTATTATTATTGATATTAAGAACTGTTGTTTTAATATAACACGATAAAAACTACTTTCGAAAAATAAACCTAAGACAATTTCAATAGCCCTGTCTATCACCTTTAGAAATGTGCGAACATTACAATGGCGTATTACGTAATCCGAACAAGATTTCTATGGGCAGTACAATAGGCCTTTGAAATTGCCCATGAGTTTATTTTTCGAAAGTAGTTTTTATGGTGTTATATAAACCGGGGTGATGAAATAGCATTTTTATTGATTTTATTGTATTTATAATCAATTTGAAGTGCAATATTTAAAACGATTCATGTTCATTTTTCTTTCAGTTTTTGTTTCTTGACAATTCATTGACATGCACTGTACCTTTTTATGTAATCTTTTCAATATAGTTATGTAAATTTGTAAACTTTGTATGTATCAGTGTCCGGACTGTTTTTACAAGGTATTGTTTTTTATCAATAAACCGAAATGAAATCAGTTCATTAACTAAAAAAGTCCCTTCCGTGGGAGGAGAGGACCACCCCCCCCCCCTCCTCCATACACACACACACAAACACACGCACGCACACACACACACACACACACACAGAGATCCAGATCCTCCCGTTTCTTCACTCCTTTGTGGAGACCTTAATCCTTAGCCTTTATCTTAAGTTCCAACAATCGTCCATTTGGGGGAGGGGAAAATTGCGCGGGGAGGGGGGATTGTCGTAGGGGGTTGTTGTACTGGAAATTAGTTGTAGGGGGTAGTTGTCCGGATACGGGCTTGGAAATTGCAGTGAGAAATTTGTTTTGTTCTTATTTTGGGGTGAGCCCTCGTAGCAATATTTCATAGTACGTGATGTTAGTAACGTACAATAATTTATAGGCATCTACCGTTCTAAACAGTGTGCCCCTGTTTATGACCATGGACATGGGAATGGAGTATGCCCTCCCACGGTTGGGACTTTCACATAATCCTGAGTTAAAGTCACCTTTCAGAGCATTTGAGTGTGGTTTCATGGGAATTACTAACTTGCTTAATTTCATTATTTTCTTTGAAATCTTGATTTCGGTCTTCCTTATCATAATATAAAAAAATTATGACCATGTTGATCGATTCTGATCCTATGAATAATAATCATCATGGTCATCCTCCCCTCCTCCTCCTGATCATATCATTTGATCATGTCATTTATTGAAGGTGAATTATTGGGGGATGATGATACAGGCCATCCCCCCTCCTGAACTATTTGGACAATATATATCAGACATCCTCCCCCTCCTGGGATCGACACCAATGCTTCCATATAGCATTTGAAATTAAATTCTAGTACTAGAACCTTCGTTTATGAACTCCCCTCTTGAAAAAAGTGCAGGGTATACATGTATGTACCGTATCTGGACAACTACCCCCTGGACAACTACCCCCGGGCAACTACCCCCTAGGACAACTACCCCCAGGACAACGGTTACATGTCGTTTTCCCGAAGGTTCATAATTCCTATGGTTCGTATTTCCGAAGGTTCGTTACTCCGACGGTTCGTAATTCCGTAAATGAAATAGGATTCGTAATTCCGAAAATGGAAAAGGGTTCCTATTTCCGAAGGTTCGTAATTCCGAAAAGTTATGTAGGGCTCTACTGCATTTTCGGAAATACGAACCTTCGGAATTGTGAACCCTTTTTCATTTTCGGAATTACGAACCCTGTTTCTTTTTCGAAATTCCGAACCTTCGGAATAACGAACCTTCGGGGTATTGCACCAAATGTTCGGAACTTCAGAATTATGAACCCTATTTAATATTCGGAATTATGAACCCCCCTGCTATGGGAAATTTGTGTCTCGGAATTACGAACCTTCAAAATTATGAACCTTCGGAAAAACGAACCTTCGGAAAAACAAGTACTCCCCAGGACAACTACCCCCTCCAGGACATCTCTTCCTTATGTTCATTCATATTTTCATCCTTTTATCTTTTCTTCTGTCCTAAACTTGACAGTGCTTTATCTTTCTGCATTTGTTTTCCCTAAATTTGTTGTTCTTTGTTTTAGTATCATTTTATCTTTTTCTTTCCTTTATTTCCAACCCCCTTCATCTTTACTTCTATCCCTCCCTACGTCTCTCTTTATTTCCTTCTTTCTCTTTTCTTTTCTTCTTTGCTTAAGTTATTCTTTGCTTTGGGCTTTCTTTCATCTTCTCTTTCTGTATTTTCTTATGTTATTCTTTGTTTTGAACTTTCTTCATCTTCTCTTGTTGTCTTTCTTCATGTTCTTTTTTGTATTGATCTCTCTTTGTTCTTCTCTTTCTGTATTTTGATCTTTCTTGGATCTTCTCTTTTTGTTTTTCCATATTTTGTTCTTTTTTTCATTTCTTTATCTTCTCTTGCTGTCTTTCCCTTATGTTATTCTTTGTTTTATCCTTCCATCATCTTGTCTTTTTTCTCTCTTTTTGTTTCCTTTATTTTTTCCTTCTTTCATCTCTTTCATCTTTTGTTCTACCCTACCCCTCTTTATTATTCTCTTTTCATCTCCTCTTTTGATCTTTCCTTTATCTCTTATTCTTTATTTCTTCCTTTTATCATCTTCTCTATTCTGAATATCTTGGATAAAAAGCTACTCTAATACTTTATAAAATAATTTCGCAGTTTTCAATCAAAGACCCCTGTCCTCAAAATGATCTTTTAATCTTATTATTTCATCTCCACTGTAAATAATAGTCCACTTTTGGTCAATTTTAGAAAAATGTGGGGCCATTTTAGACACTCTCTTGGATTGCCAGGTTCCATGACCGCCATAACACATTGTAAGTTGTCTGAACGAATTTCTCGACCCCTCAAACCTAGGTATAGACACTAAAATTACGTCTCAAGGACAGATATGTCATGATTTAAGGCCATTTTTAGGTACTGAATAATATTTTTCAAAATATAACCACTTTCCGGAGGTCCGTTGTTGTTAGATTTTTAGTACATGTATGTTGTTCCTGACGTCAAACACTAACTGAAAACCGTTCAAAAACTTTTTGTTGCAATATGCAATATGCAATATGGGGTTGGGGTACCCTTTTCTATAAATTGACCCGCCTAACATGTATTTCCTTGACAGTGGGTGTGTCAGTATGTGGGCGTGTCTGTGTCTGTGTGTCACAAGGGAGATGAGAGTTTTACTCCTATCTCCCTGTACTGGTGTCACTGCTTGTCGGTGTGTTTATCCCTGTGTGCGCCTTTTCATGTATGTCTGAATGTATTTCATCACCTTCAGGCAGGGTTGGCCAATTTAAATAAATCCATTTAAATTACTGATTTAAATCGCGACTTAAATCAACTTAACCCGTTGACTACTGAATTCTCTCATTCACAGATGCTTAATACGGGGGCCACCAGGTTCACATAGGCAACGGGTTAAAAAACTTTGAATAGAAAATAAAGAATAACACTCAAATTTCCAAACAAAGAAAAAAGAGGGCAGCCAACTTGGACGACAAAATGGGGGCCATTTTCGATACTGTCTTAAAAGTGTGGCTACTGAAATACTGTTTTTGTACTTTAAAAACACGCTTCGATGAATATCTTCAAACCTAAAATTCACTTTTACACTTATCATTACAACTCTTAAGGTGAACAGTAAGTCATTTCTGATCATTTTCAGGAAATTGGCGGCCATTTTGGAGGCCTTCTTAGATTTCTCGGTATCCTTATCTCCATAACACATTTCAACTAGTCTGAATCAATTTCTCGACCCCCATAACCTAGGTATAGATACCAAAATTACATCTCTAGGATGAATATTCATGATTTTACGGCTAATTTAAAGTGCTGGCGGCCATCTTGGATGGCAAAACAGCAGCCAGCGTAGGTTTTTCTTGAATATAAAGCTAATTAAATCCTTTTGGTTACTTAGATGCATTATCAGTGAATATCCTGAAACCTAAAATGCACTTGATGATTATATATCCAAGACAAATAGTAACTCACTTCCATTCATTTTGAGGAAATTGGAGGCTATTTTGGACGCCATCTTGGGTTTTCAAGGTAACCAACCATCACAACACATTTTAAGTGGTCTGCTTGGATTTCCCGACCCCCTAAACCTAGGTATAGACACCAAAATTACATCTCTAGGATGAATATTTCATGATTTAGGGCTTTTTTAATGTACTGGCGGCCATCTTGGACGCCATTTTGAAAATAACCACTTTCCGAAGGTCCGATTTTCTTAGACTTTTAGTATGTTATTCATACTAAAAGTTTAACTCTACAAAACATAAAAAGCAAGACTTTATTGAAGGTTTGTTGTGAAGCTGCCCTATGCCGAGTATGCACTACGGCCGAGCAACCCCGACCCCCTATAATGTAAGGGTATTGGCGAGTGAAAAATCGGGGGGGGGGGGTTGTTGCTTCTAGCGTCGAGATCGGAAAGAAGTGCTGGTTGTTGTCTTTTGTAGCCATATAAATCACTGAACTCTATGACCTCCTGCCAAACAAGGTCCATGTGATAGACAATCGGGGGGTGTTGCTTCTAGCGTCGAGATCGGAAAGAAGTGCTGGTTGTGAAAACAGTTTATTGTCTTTTGTAGCCATATAAATCTTATACCTCTTGCCAAATTAGACAATACTTCAGGAAGAAAGGTTTAAGAAATGGTTTAAAAGGAAAAAATGACATAATGAAACTTTATGAATAATTTGAATATATTTCGAGTGGAAACTGGAAAATTAACCTGTAAATGGAGCTTAGACTGTTATCAATGGGATTTTCCTATAGTATGAGTGAATGTAGGTAACTATAGGCTACATATGAATTACTTCTACCTGAAATTCATTCGAATGATTTTATATCCTCAAACATCTGGGTGCCGTTGCATAAAACTTGCTATTATAGTAACTTTGCTATTATAGTAACTTTTCATGGAATACTGGATTTTGATTGGCTCTTGAGCAACGTTACCATGGTAGTTACCATTGATGGCAAAGTTACTATAATAGTAAGTCTTTATGCAATGGCACCCAGGTCTAAAACAAAAGTCCGGAAAGCAAATATGCATGCGTCTCCTGTTTAAAAATGTCGCAGCCCACGAAGCGCCTACTCGTTGTGTAGTTAACGAACATACGTGCTTCTTTTTATATTCCTTTAGGCCCCTCTCCCTTTCATTATTCTTTCTTTCTGTCTCTTGATTCTCTATTTTTCTTTTTGTCATCGTGATGGGTCATGATATAAGAAGGGACACTTGCAACTCTTCTACACCATATGAGTGCTGGGCCTGTAATGGGATATTCAATGACAACTTGACAAGATTTTGAGAGGAAACATGCCTTGAGTTAAGATCCATAAACTAATTGAATTATTATTTGTATGATGACCATAAATTAGTATTCGATCCCAGTGCTAGCACAAATCATAATTCTTATCAGTGAGACGTAAACAGTCCCCTGATTTCTAAACAATTTTTAAAGCAACAGTTGTACATATTGCTGCCACGTCAAATAAATGTTGGAATTGGTAAGTAATTTCAAATAATAAGATAAATAATTAACAAATCACTTAAAATAAAACCTTACTATAATTTTCACATTTAGATGAACAATGGTAACTAGTTTGGTATTACTCAACATTAACACTGGCAGTTTGGCACGGATGATTGATGGTAATATTAATGACCACAAGGTAGTTAAACATGGGCAATATTTAAAATCCATCAACTTTACTTTTATGAAATTGTAAAATAGGCTTCAAATTGATCTTGGTTGTGAAAAATAAGCTTTTGGTGGGAACAAAGATTTTAAAAATCAATAATACTAATACCTGGAGGCAACTTAAAATTTCCCTACAATCATGACAATGATCAATAGGGTGAAACTCTCCTCCTGAAAGACAATACATTCTAAAAAAAAAATAAAGCGTTTAATCAACATTTCAAAAGGTGTTTAATATGTTGTTTAACACTGTTCGGTTCAAGTTGAGCACAATACAGCAGAGTTTGTGTTGGACAACCGCACAACAAAAGGCGTCAATTCGTTCGGTATAGATGAAGCATTGGAGGGGCAAGTATTGTTTGTGAACAATGCTCTGCCCCTCCAATGCTTTGTCTATTTCGAACGAATCGACGCCTCTGAAAAGAATGTGCATCAGGGTGTGTCCAACTGAAACCGAGTTGTATAGTTGGCACTGTAAGACGGCCGAAAAATGGGAAAATGATTATCACCGATTTCGGTGTTTTTCAAGATTTTCAACAACTTGGATTCCTTAGGACTTTGTATATGTTATAGAGGTCATATTCATAAGACTAGAACAGTTGAAATATTTTCTGTTGCAATTTACGTGAGGTCAATTTCGTAAGGTTGCTCCACTCAGAACCATAGTGTTAACACAAATAGAGTTTGTGAACTCAGTTTGTTCACATTCTTTACACTGCATGACATGGTAAGGTACACTGTGGTCACATAATGGGTCACTTAGTGTACGTACCACAGTTTTACCAAAGAATGGCATTATAAACACACTTAGTCAAGATTTTTTCACAACTCATGACACGTTGGGGTTTACTGTGGTCACAGAACGAGAGTCACTTAATGTATGAATCATGGTGTTACAGCACACTCTATCCACTCTCTTCACACTACAAGACACATGATTGTGGCACACAGTAGTCACATAGAGAGTCGCTTGCTGAATGTACCACAGCGACTGACAGTGTAAACACACTTTGTCCACACTCTTCACACTACATGACACAGTGTGGGACACTGACATGGCAACAGAGAGAACCACAATGTGAACATACCACAGTATTACCAAATATTCACAATTTAAACAAACTGTCCAGATTTTTCACACTGCTTTCAACATTGTTTTCACACTTCGTTCAGGTCGGTTGTCATATTGTCTTTTATAATATTCGTAACTTTACGAACAGCTTTATGAACCCCCCCCCCCCCCCTGATTCGATACAAAGTAAGGGGCGATGATGCTCTTGGTTGGGAAAGGTATAAATCATCATTTATCAAGTCATTCGGGGGAAAAACTTCTTTTATTCAAGCCAGATACATGTCCTCCGTCTTAATAAAGAGATAAATGAGTTCTGGTTAGGGTATAAAAAAAAAAACTGTGAGTCCACTGGGCCGGCGCCAGTTGGTGCCAGTTCGCGCCAATGCAATTTGCTGTGGCTTGCTGTGGCGCCTAGTGTCGCCAATAAGGTGCCTAGTGGCGTGCAGTGGCTAAAACTGCCTCCCAACTGGCTCGTAGTGGCCCGTAACGGCGGCAAAAATTGAGTTTGGCGGCAAGAAAATTTCAAAATGTTTGAAATTTTCGTCGCGCCACTTGCATCAAGCAATCAGCGCGAAGTGTCCACCAAGTGGCACCAAATGTCGCAAACAATCCGCCTATTGGAATCCACTGGAATGTAATGGCGCGCGCCAAGTTGCGCCAATGAGATTTTGCGCCACGTGGCGCCACTACGCGCCAAATAATTCCCACAGAGGCGGAAAGTCCGCGCCAAAGCGCTCCAAATTAACAGTGGCGCGAGCCAAACGGCACCTGATTGGTGACTATTTCGCGCCAAATACCACTTGGTTTCCGCCATTCGGCGCCACTTGCCGCCTAAAAAAAGCTTGACTGCATCGCAGGACTTTCTCACACAACTTTCAGTATTCGACTCGACAACACCTCTGTAGACGCAGTTTTCCTTCACAATTTCACATAATTTTAAAGAAGATGCCTCCAAAAGGCAACAAAGGCAGTAGCAAGGGAAGAATGACAAACTTGAGCAGTCCAAGAAGAAGGACCCCCAACCCAAGAAGCGCAAATTGAGCTCCAGGGCGAGGCCCCCTGCAAGCAGCAAAGATGACGAAGAGGATGAAGACTTTCGCGTGGTGGCGCTGGCTCAAGCTGATAGAGGCTCCGCTCCAAGACCTGCTACCCCTGTCAAATATGTTGCTCCAGACCTTCCACCCCAGGCCCAAGAACAAGACCAGCCCTCCCCAGCTTCACCTACACCCCCTTCCAGTCACCATGCAAGTGAGGCTGAAGAGGAGGTTGCACAAGAAAGTCCTGGTAAGTAATCATGCCTCCTGTGGTAACTTTATGGACTTAAGTTGTGGACTGTAATTGTATTGTGTTAGCACTATACTGTGTTGTCATTTGTAATGTCAAAAACTTAGTGGGAGTATAAATGGTGTCTTTTTTGATCGGTGCACCTTGGTTGATGGTTTTGTTGATAAAAATGTACTATTTAGAGTGATCTCGGTAATATGTTATTACTTATTTCTTACAGTAGTACCATATAATTTAATAATTTATAAGAACAAATAATAGCCAATGTTTCAAAGTAAATTTATATATCCCAATTACAACATTGAAAATAAAATCATGTAAAATTGGATTGAACATGCAACCAATCATACTCTTCACACTCAATAACTATTTCAAAATAAACCTAAAACTGTTAAATTTATAAGAATTTATTGACAATTTGTCAAGATAGAGCATGCAATTTCACATCTAGAAATATCTGAAAATATTTCCTCATAATAAATGGCAAATAAATCAAAATATTTTCAACATACAACCTCATATAGTAATACTTAATATGCTTTGTCATTTACCATTGCAGCTTCAAGCACCTCTGGCCGCAGCCCGCACAGCAACAGCCGCAACTGCTGAGAGCGACCTCGAGGAGGATGCTGAGGATGAAGATGAGGACCGAAACAGCCCACCTCCTGCTGGTGCTGGCCCTCCAGCCCTTGCTCCTGCTGCTGGCTGTGTTCCCCCTCCAGCTCGGCCTCTGCCTCTTGCTCCTGTTCCCAGAGACCCACTCCGTGCCATCATCGCAAGTAGCAGAGAGCAGACCAGGGACATCCTACACTACCTGGCAGCCCAGGGTCAAGCCCATGTTGACCCCGAGGTGCAGCAGCGCATAGACTTTGGGAAGTACGTCACCTCCTCCCTCAGGATAATGCCAAATGACATTTATCACCAAGCCTCTGGTGCCATTAATGACATCGTGCAGGCTGCTCTGAGGGACGTGGACAAGAGGCGTGGTTAGCAGCAGAAGAAAGCTCCTCAGCAAGCTCCCCAGCCAACCCCCCAGCAAGCACCCCAGTTCCAGCCACAGACACAACAGCAGACTGCACCCCAGTTCCAGCAGCAACAGTCAAGGCAGCAGTTTGCTCAACCTGGGCCTTGTTCTGGACAGCCTCCTCTCCAGGCCCAGGTTGATACATCTGGCCAGATGTGGCAACCCAACCCCTGGCAGTGGCACGCCAATCCTCCAACAACTTCAGTGTGGGGGAGCCAGTCATGTGACTACATGAGGGAGTACGTAGCCACACAGGCAGAACCCTCCATTGAGGACTTATAGAACAGGAATAGCAGTGTTTTTATTGACGGTTATGGGGCATTGCGTTTGTCACTATTTTTGACACTCAATGAGCATTGTGTTTTTACTATGGTTGACACTTTTTCATGGAGTTTTCATATGTTTATGGATATTATTGGACAATTGGATGATTGTTTTTGTTTGTGATGTAAGCATATTTCCTTATGTCATTAAAATTCCATTAAAAATATCATTTGTGATTTATTGTTGTTTTGTTACAAAGTTGTTGTGAATAATATATTGTTCGGGGTCAATTGGTAGAATGGCTTAAATGTTTAACAGTGAAATAATAAATACTGCCAAATATTAATGCATGTATTTTTTCCTTAAATTACTAATTTACTTTTGCTATTTAGTAATTTACCAAAACAGCAAAAGTACCCTAGTAGTTTAGGAATATTTGATATGCATTCTATTTTTTAACTGCTAAACATGAATAAATTTTACTTTCTACAAATAACATGTCAGTACTAGACCTTTATCATTTATAGGACATATTGACACAAAGAAATAATTGTCATGAGTGTTGGGCTTTATTGCAAAGTAATAAAGTTAAGTTTTTCATAACACAATTCAATATGACAAAAATTTTGATACAACAATACAATATCACAAAGAGCACTATGTTAAAAGTAATCTGGAGTATCGGTAATGGGTGAAAAATCTTTCAAAAGATTTCCCATCTGTTTGCTTCCCTCCTAAAAGCATCTTATGTTAATGTTTTTCCATGAAAATAATTCAACTAAAATATGCTGAATATTTGTAAAATTCGAAGTTAAAACATGGCGTTATTTTTTGTGTTCGCCACTCGGCAAATATTATTCTTTCATTACAGTCCCATATATGTTTTTCTGTGTTGCTACTTTGCCAACATGGTTATACATTTTGAAATTTCTTTAGATTTAACATGTTCTCCAGTTCTCACCAACATCAATGTGTACCAGAATGTCATTTTATGTGACATGAGCAATAAAAGAATGATTTCTAGACAGTGTCTGTCAAAATGAAATCAGAGTGCAGGTACTCCTTATTTATACCTTTAACCAGACTAGTGCATCACACCAGTCCATAGTGAAATACAATATCACAATCAATGTTTTCTAAGACAGTCTTTACTCATGTGGAAAAGTACTACAAAAAGTTGTTTAGACCATCTTATCCTGCCATGCAACCGCTCCTGCACTGTTGAAGTAATACTTGAGCGTATCCCTCTGGCGTTTGGCAAGCTCAGTGTCCCTGTTTCCCCTGATGGGCCTGTCCAAATCCTCAGTGATGGCGGCAGTTCTCCAAGCTCCAGGGATGAGGTTGTGCTGGGCATCCTCCTGGTCCAACATGCGGAAGTCCAGTGCCTGATAGCGCTTCCTGATGAGGTTGTGCAGCATGATGGCAGCTTCAACGAGCAGGCGGACTGTGTCTGGTTCCTGTCTCATCTGGCCAAGGAAGCACTGGAAACGCAAGGCCAGAATACCAAAGGCGTTTTCAACAACACGCCTTGCCCTGGACAGCCTGTAGTTGAAGATCTTCTGCTGTTGGTCAAGGTTACGACGGCCATAGGGTTTCATCATGTACGTCCTCATGGCGAAGGCATCATCTCCCACGAAAAAGTACGGCATAGGGTGGTCGTCATCATCATAGGGTAGAGGAGCTGGATCTGGGATGTCTAAAGTGCCAGCATCAATGCACTCCTTCAGTTCACTGTTGTTGTAGATCTGGGCATCAGACTGATGGCCAACCCCACCCACATCGATCCACAGGAACTGGTACTTTGAATCTACGAGAGCCATCAGGACAACCGAGAAGAACTGCTTGTAGTTGAAGTAAAGGCTGCCTGAGTTCTTGGGCTTCTGAATACGGATGTGCTTTCCATCCAAGGCTCCCAGACAGTGAGGAAGATTCCATCTGGCTTCAAAATCACCTGCAACCTCAAGCCAGCCTTCATTGGTTGTGGGGAGGGAGATGACTTCTGCAGCATACTCATCCACTATCGCTCTGGCTACATCAGGGACAAACTTCTGGATGGTTTCCTTGCCCACTCGGAAGTTGTAACCCAGCTCGGCATAGGTGGCCCCAGTGGCGAGATGGCGCATGAAGACGCACAACTTGAGACCAGGGGGAATGGCCTTTCTGAAGTGGGTGTCCTTCTTCTGCAGGTGGGGTGTAAGCCTGATCAACAGCTCATCAAACATCTCTGGGGACAACCTGGTGTAGTTCTTGAACTTCCTCTTGTCATTCTCCCTCAGCTCATTCATGAGGGTATGGTACTGTCCACGTTCGGCCCTCAGCTGTGGGTGGAGCATGGGTCTAAACCACCATTTGTGCTTCCTTTTCTTCTCACGAGGCTCTTCTTCTTCAGGATTGGCCACCAAAAGTTGATAGGCAGTGGCCACCTCAGCATCTCTCATGATCTTCTGATGGAGCAGCATCATCACTCCAACATTATCAAAAGCCTCGGACATATCGAAATTGTAAATATCTAGTAGAGATTTTGTTCATACAGCAGCTGAGGAGGTTGTGAGAGCCAGGTAGTCGATGGCCGATATTTATATAGCCGGCAAGTAGCGCAAAGTGGCGGCAAGTTTAAACCAATTTTGCGACCTTTGGCACAAACTAATCACCAAGTGGCGCAAAGTAGCCGTCCATCGGCGCAAATGGCGGCAACATGGTGAAATTTGGAATCAAATGGCCGTGTAATGGCGCAAACTGGCGCACCATTTTGATGCAAGGCAGGTGGCATTTGGCGCACGCCATATGACACCCAGTTTATTCCACTTGGCGACACACATGCCGAGCGAACATTAATTCGGCGCCACAGCGAGCCACTACGCGCCAATCACATAATCTTTGGCGCGAACTGGCACCAACTGGCGCCGGCCCAGTGGACTCCTAGCATTATTCTTTTAGAGCCAATTTGGAAGAATTACATATGGAAATTCACCTGAGAATGATTGCTCTTCAAATGCCCTCATTTTCGAAATATGACAAGAAGAAGCCGAAGTGTTAGGACCCAAACATTCGTACCACATTTGTATGGTTCCATATACCCATTTCTGTATGCAGTTCAAGTGATTTTCAGCAAGATTGAGTCAATTTCTTATCATTTTGATGATTCCAAAACATCACAATACACAGCAGATCTTATGTACTACATAATCAGCCTTCCCCAATTGCTTCTAGACAGTTTCTGCCACAATGTTATTGCATGACCAAAACTCAACTATATCTTTGAAAAAGAAATAAAAATAAATTGCTATCTCATCATTGCCGGCAGAGTAATACAAAAATCAAGCAAACTATAATTAATCAAACTATGTGCAGTGATATCGTATCAACAGATAAACACAATTTCGTACACTATAAAAGGAAATGAATGTGTATACGATATGAATCAAAACATGCAGACAGGTCCTCATAAGTGGGGGAGGGGGTATAATTTGCGAGCGAGCAAACAATATTCAAAATTTGTGAGGTCACAATTACATTGCAATGTAAAAATGGGGAAACACAATCCTGATGGGGTTTCATTTGCAAAATTTCACAATGAAAATTTATTTAATAAACTATACTTTTAATACGAGCGAGCGTAGCGAGCGAGCATTTGGGAATATTGGCTCTAAGTCACCCTGGATTAGGGGCACATGTTACGGAAAAGGAAAACGTGGTACTTATTATGGGGAAAAAGGACACTTATTAGAAGAAAAAAAAATGAATATGTAAAAAAGGTAGAAAAGGCACTTATCGGAGGTGAAAAGGAACACTAATCACACCTAAAAAGGGGCATTTATAAGAACGAAAAAAATGTTCTTATCAAGTAGAAATATTCAATCACTGCCTATATCATGTATATGTTAGAAAGGAAAAAAATAACTTGTTACATTAAAAGGGATTAAAAGGGATAAATGCTCTTGTTGAAATAGGATCACTTATCAAAGGTAAGGTGAGGGATGAGGTGTAATTATCAAAATGGGCCCTTATAAGAAAATGAAACGGGAACTTATTCGAAAGAAAAATGGGGGTACTTATCTGAAGTTAAAGGTAAAAGTAGGGGCACTGTGCCCCCATGCAACCATGGGAGCGGTGGTTCTGACCGGGTCTACATGTTATGATTGTCATTTAATCATTCTGTGTATAGTTTGGTGATGATGACACAGGTCATCATCATCATCGACAAATATTGGGGGTGATGTATTCCCTCTTTCCCCACCTCATTCGATTCCTGTGCCTATATTTTCATTTTAATTTTGGAAATTGTTAGTATACTAATAACATGAGTGTGGCAAAAATGCATGATTAAAAAGGAAAGTTACCGACTGAATCCTCTAAATCGAGAATAATTACATGTACTTTTAATCTAAATAATTTTTCTGCATTATGGCTTTGAAAGAATTACCTTAAAATATATTTGGGAATGGTAACACAGACCATCCCCCCCCCCCTTCAATTTTTTTGTAAAGATTATACCTCCATATCCCTCCCAGATAAACACCCATGTTGTATAATTTGAAGTAGATGGTTTTCACTTTATAGTAGCGTAAAAATATATCGGGGGAAAATCAGAAGCAACGACAGAATTGTAGATAAATATTAACAAATTCATATAAATCTACAATATTGTACATAAATAAATAATATCTATATTGAAATAAAGAATATATAAATTTGAATAATAATAGATATAATATATCAAATTATATTTATCTACAACATATAATAGAAATATATATTTTCCACCATTTTTTTTTTTTTTTTTTTTTTTTTTGGGGGGGGGTGAAATCTGGGGGGATGTTTGTACACACCACCCCCACTTGACAAGTTGGGGAATGCATACCCTCCATCCGCCCCCCCCCCCCCGGCTATCTTCGCCCCTGGTAAGGTATGAGGAAGTAGAATGACTCCATCATCCGAAACTAGCTCATTAGAAATTAAGGTGGGAGAAAGGTAATGTACAGTGTAAATTTAGGTAATTATTGAATTAGGGCAGACAATAGTTTAATTCCTTTCGATTGAATTATGTTGGGAACGACCTCCTCCTCCTCCTCCTCCTCCATAGTTATGTATTTGAAATATCAAAACCATTTGCGCCAGTGGCGTAATGAGCCAAAAATATTGAGGAGGCTGAGCCTGCAGTAAGAATTGACTATTTCTAAAGAGCAAGGAACACAATAGAATTATACTCGTATATAAATCCTTTGAAGGGGGGGGGGTTACATTCCCGCCCCTCCCATAAATAAGAAGACTTTGCATTTCGCTGTAAAATGATAATGTTGCACTTACAGAGTCCAACGCCATTGCTAAATTCATAATTTCTCAAACGATTACTCGCGCACAATTGTTATTTGCATGGCTGGCCGGTCGCGAACTATACAATCATGCTGGCTGCTCTACATACGATGACGTCATCGCGATAGCGGCTTATTTGTCATCTGTCGACCCCAAATTCAGAGGGGGCTGAAAATGAAGTCTTTATCTGCTTATTGTACAATAACGAAATGAAACATAAGTTTTATATGTATGTTTTTGTATTTTACGTCCAATCAGCTTTCCATTGATACATAGTTGTATTTTCATCGGAGAAGGTCTTTAATATCCTCCCTTTCAGTCTTTTTTTTTTTTCTCTTACGGGATAGGCAGCTTAAATCGTCATTAATTTTTTGCAACTTTCAGTTTCGGGGGACGATTCCTCTCTGCCTATGTAATACCTGTTTATAGATTTCCTTTACTTTTAAGTTTAAGTGTATTAAACCAGGAAGCGGAGCGACAGAATAAGAGGATTTGAATAGTGATGAACAGATGAATAGTGAAAGTTTGCATTCAGAGCACTTCGGAGCCTGAGAAGTGTCCTGTACCATTAACTCATAATTTACTTCCCTAGCTTTCGAAAGAAATTTAACGGTAGTGTGTGGGCCTATTGTTAAGGGGCTGGTTTGGGTAAAAGAGGAAGTTCCCCTCCTATCAGTGGCGTATCTACAGGGGGGGGGGGGGGGCAGAGGGGGCAAGTGCCCCGGGCGGCACTTGAAGAGGGGCACAAAACTGAACGCAAACGAGAGAAAGAAAAGGGGAAAAATACAAGACAGAATGCGTAAGAAATTGTGTTTTATAGGGTTTGAAATGCAAAAACTTTTCTAAAGCTCGGTCGCTCTGCTCCCTCGCTTAGTTATGTTCAAAATCTAGCTATTTCGCGCCCTAATGGCGTTATAAAAGTTTTAACCATTAATTGACTGTAGTTGCTTTGCCCCCCGCATAAGGCAGGAGCTTGTTAAATTTTGCGCCCCCTGATGGGGGGCATAAAAATCACTTTCAAAGTGTAGAACATTCGAAAGAAATCATAAATTTGCCTTGCAATTGCCTCACTAAATTCCTCAAATATATTTCTTCAGGGTTTTCATTCGTTTTGCGTCCCCAAAATAGGAATGTTCAAATTTTCAACAACAACAACAAAAAAACACAAAAAAAACTATTGCTAGGTCATTTTATTTCCTTGGATTTTTTTTTTGTAAGCCTAAAATACATAAGAAATTTCAATTTGAGGGGTGAAAAGGAAAAAAAAAAATCTACAGCTCGGCCGCGTTGCTCCCTCGCTTATACAATGTCTCATCACTGAATTGGGGCTAAGAACGCCGGATTATGTGCATCTATACTCATTTTCACGTAGTGCCATCATTTCTAAATTAAAAATCACTCATTAATCTGAGTTTGGGCATGGGGGGCAGATTTGATAGTTCGCCCCGGGCACCAGAATACCTAGATACGCCACTGCCTCCTATAAAAAGCAAATTGGGATAAACAAATATGTCTTGCATGCAAAAGATGCATGCAAAAGATGCATACGGAAGGGGAGATACTCAGAAAATTCAGCCATTTATACGTTCTAATAGACGTACTATTGTAATCAGAAAAATACTTTTTTTTTTTTAGCCGGGTATATAAAGCGGACGTCTTTCTTTCTTTATTTATATCTTTCTTTCCTTTTCCTCCTTTATTTTCTTTCTTTCCTTCTCCTTTCCTTTTTTTTTTTTTTTTTGCTTTTCCTTTTTCTCTATTAGGTCGTGGAACTGGGGAGGGGGGGGGGGCTGCAGCACCCCCTCCCACACACACACACACACACACACACACACACCAGTACGCCACTGATCTGCACGCAAATATGACACAGAAAATTTTACCTCATCATTGCCGGTAGAATTATACAAACAATTAAATCAGTGAAACTAATTAAACTATTTGCAATGATATCAACAGATCGACACGATTTCGTACATTATATAAGATGAAAGGCATACGTATACAATATAAATCAAAACATACACAGTAAGGTATGAGGAAGCAGAATGGCACCATCATCCGGAACCAGCTCATTAAAATTTAAAGAGGTAAAAAAGTAATGTATTGTGTTTATTAAGGTCATTGAGTTAGGGCAGACAATAGTTTAATTCCTTTCAATTGGATTAATTTGGGAACGACCTCCTCCTCCTCCTCCTCCATAGTTACGTATTTGAAATATCAAAACCGTTTGCACACAAATATAACAGAATATTTAACCTGAAGTTAGATAATCTTCAGCACTTGTAATGGTGCGTGTGTGTGCTCAGGCACTATGAATTTGTAATTGATAAGGCACATTGATATTTGTTCAACTGCATCATTTGACTTCCTCAAGCATGCAAGATGTCAATTATGTCAGAGGCGGCGCTCCCGGGGACAGGGGGCACAGTGCCCCCTACTTTTCCAAGTACCCCAAAAGTGCCCTTTTTATTTCTGAAAAAAATGCCCCCTTTCTCTCTAAGTGCTCTTTTACTAATAGAAAGTGACCTTTTCCTTTCTGATAAATGCCCCCTTTTTCTCCTTCTAATAATTGCCCCTTTACAAATCTGATAACTGGCTCCTTATCTCTAATCAGTGCCCTCTTTTCCCTCTGATAAGTGTGATTTTACTTCGGATGGGTGCCTATTTTTCTTTCTTATAAGTGCCCTTTTCTCTTTCTGATAAGTGTCAATTTTCAAATATAATGATTTTCCCCTTTTCTCCCTAATATATGTCCATTTCTCCCTTGATACGTGCATTTTAAATTCTGATAGGTGCCCCCTTTCCCTTCTAATAAGTACATTTACCTATTTTCCCCTTTTGATGGGTGCCTATTTTTCAAATCTGATTAGTGCCCCCCCCCCCTCTTTACTTCTGATAAATGCCATTTTCCTAATATGAGCCCTTTCCCTCTTCTCATAAATGCCCATTTTCATCTAATATAAGTGCCCCTTTCCACCTCTAATAAGCGCCCTTTCCTCTAAGTTCTGATAAGTGCCCCTTTTTACTATAATTTCCCACTGTTTCTTACAAAAAGAGGCATATCTAGCTTCAAAGAACAGGTGCGACTTTACGTAGTAACAGATACACATATACATGTACTATACAACTACAATGTAAGGCAGTGGAGCTGGAGGCAAGAGGGGCACAATGCCCCTCGCTCGGATGTGCCCATGGTTTACACTAAGTATAAGGGCAATATTTTCTGAAAAAAATCCCCAAACTCCCTCGCTACGCTCGCTCGCTCATAATTAATGGCGTTATAAAAGTTTAAACCATTAATTGACTGTAATTGCTTTGCCCCCCCCCCCCCCCGCATAAGGCAGGAGCTTGTTAAATTTTGCGCCCCCTGATGGGGGGTATAAAAATCACTTTCAAAGTGTAGAACATTCGAAAGAAATCATAAATTTGCCTTGCAATTGCCTCACTAAATTCCTCAAATATATTTCTTCAGGGTTTTCATTCGTTTTGCGTCCCCAAAATAGGAATGTTCAAATTTTCAACAACAACAAAAAAAAAAAACACACAAAAAATTATTGCTAGGTCATTTTATTTCCTTGGATTTTTTTTTTGTAAGCCTAAAATACATAAGAAATTTCAATTTGAGGGGTGAAAAGGAAAAAAAAAAATCTACAGCTCGGCCGCGTTGCTCCCTCGCTTATACAATGTCTCATCACTGAATTGGGGCTAAGAACGCCGGGTTATGTGCATCTATACTCATTTTCACGTAGTGCCATCATTTCTAAATTAAAAATCACTCATTAATCTGAGTTTGGGCATGGGGGGGGGGGGCAGATTTGATAGTTCGCCCCGGGCACCAGAATACCTAGATACGCCACTGCCTCCTATAAAAAGCAAATTGGGATAAACAAATATGTCTTGCATGCAAAAGATGCATGCAAAAGATGCATACGGAAGGGGAGATACTCAGAAAATTCAGCCATTTATACGTTCTAATAGACGTACTATTGTAATCAGAAAAATACTTCTTTTTTTTTAGCCGGGTATATAAAGCGGACGTCTTTCTTTTTATCTATCTTTCTTCTTTCTTTATTTATATCTTTCTTTCCTTTTCCTCCTTTATTTTCTTTCTTTCCTTCTCCTTTCCTTTTTTTTTTTTTTTTTTGCTTTTCCTTTTTCTCTATTAGGTCGTGGAACTGGGGAGGGGGGGGCTGCAGCACCCCCTCCCACACACACACACACACACACACACACACCAGTACGCCACTGATCTGCACGCAAATATGACACAGAAAATTTTACCTCATCATTGCCGGTAGAATTATACAAACAATTAAATCAGTGAAACTAATTAAACTATTTGCAATGATATCAACAGATCGACACGATTTCGTACATTATATAAGATGAAAGGCATACGTATACAATATAAATCAAAACATACACAGTAAGGTATGAGGAAGCAGAATGACACCATCATCCGGAACCAGCTCATTAAAATTTAAAGAGGTAAAAAAGTAATGTATTGTGTTTATTAAGGTCATTGAGTTAGGGCAGACAATAGTTTAATTCCTTTCAATTGGATTAATTTGGGAACGACCTCCTCCTCCTCCTCCTCCATAGTTACGTATTTGAAATATCAAAACCGTTTGCACACAAATATAACAGAATATTTAACCTGAAGTTAGATAATCTTCAGCACTTGTAATGGTGCGTGTGTGTGCTCAGGCACTATGAATTTGTAATTGATAAGGCACATTGATATTTGTTCAACTGCATCATTTGACTTCCTCAAGCATGCAAGATGTCAATTATGTCAGAGGCGGCGCTCCCGGGGACAGGGGGCACAGTGCCCCCTACTTTTCCAAGTACCCCAAAAGTGCCCTTTTTATTTCTGAAAAAAATGCCCCCTTTCTCTCTAAGTGCTCTTTTACTAATAGAAAGTGACCTTTTCCTTTCTGATAAATGCCCCCTTTTCTCCTTCTAATAATTGCCCCTTTACAAATCTGATAACTGGCTCCTTATCTCTAATCAGTGCCCTCTTTTCCCTCTGATAAGTGTAATTTTACTTCGGATGGGTGCCTATTTTTCTTTCTTATAAGTGCCCTTTTCTCTTTCTGATAAGTGTCAATTTTCAAATATAATGATTTTCCCCTTTTCTCCCTAATATATGTCCATTTCTCCCTTGATACGTGCATTTTAAATTCTGATAGGTGCCCCCTTTCCCTTCTAATAAGTACATTTACCTATTTTCCCCTTTTGATGGGTGCCTATTTTTCAAATCTGATTAGTGCCCCCCCCCCTCTTTACTTCTGATAAATGCCATTTTCCTAATATGAGCCCTTTCCCTCTTCTCATAAATGCCCATTTTCATCTAATATAAGTGCCCCTTTCCACCTCTAATAAGCGCCCTTTCCTCTAAGTTCTGATAAGTGCCCCTTTTTACTATAATTTCCCACTGTTTCTTACAAAAAGAGGCATATCTAGCTTCAAAGAACAGGTGCGATTTTACGTAGTAACAGATACACATATACATGTACTATACAACTACAATGTAAGGCAGTGGAGCTGGAGGCAAGAGGGGCACAATGCCCCTCGCTCGGATGTGCCCATGGTTTACACTAAGTATAAGGGCAATATTTTCTGAAAAAAATCCCCAAACTCCCTCGCTACGCTCGCTCGCTCATAATTAATGGCGTTATAAAAGTTTTAACCATTAATTGACTGTAATTGCTTTGCCCCCCCCCCCCCCCGCATAAGGCAGGAGCTTGTTAAATTTTGCGCCCCCTGATGGGGGGCATAAAAATCACTTTCAAAGTGTAGAACATTCGAAAGAAATCATAAATTTGCCTTGCAATTGCCTCACTAAATTCCTCAAATATATTTCTTCAGGGTTTTCATTCGTTTTGCGTCCCCAAAATAGGAATGTTCAAATTTTCAACAACAACAAAAAAAAAAAACACAAAAAAACTATTGCTAGGTCATTTTATTTCCTTGGATTTTTTTTTTTGTAAGCCTAAAATACATAAGAAATTTCAATTTGAGGGGTGAAAAGGAAAAAAAAAAATCTACAGCTCGGCCGCGTTGCTCCCTCGCTCATACAATGTCTCATCACTGAATTGGGGCTAAGAACGCCGGGTTATGTGCATCTATACTCATTTTCACGTAGTGCCATCATTTCTAAATTAAAAATCACTCATTAATCTGAGTTTGGGCATGGGGGGGGGGCAGATTTGATAGTTCGCCCCGGGCACCAGAATACCTAGATACGCCACTGCCTCCTATAAAAAGCAAATTGGGATAAACAAATATGTCTTGCATGCAAAAGATGCATGCAAAAGATGCATACGGAAGGGGAGATACTCAGAAAATTCAGCCATTTATACGTTCTAATAGACGTACTATTGTAATCAGAAAAATACTTCTTTTTTTTTAGCCGGGTATATAAAGCGGACGTCTTTCTTTTTATCTATCTTTCTTCTTTCTTTATTTATATCTTTCTTTCCTTTTCCTCCTTTATTTTCTTTCTTTCCTTCTCCTTTCCTTTTTTTTTTTTTTTTTTTGCTTTTCCTTTTTCTCTATTAGGTCGTGGAACTGGGGGGGGGGCTGCAGCACCCCCTCCCACACACACACACACACACACACACACCAGTACGCCACTGATCTGCACGCAAATATGACACAGAAAATTTCACCTCATCATTGCCGGTAGAATTATACAAACAATTAAATCAGTGAAACTAATTAAACTATTTGCAATGATATCAACAGATCGACACGATTTCGTACATTATATAAGATGAAAGGCATACGTATACAATATAAATCAAAACATACACAGTAAGGTATGAGGAAGCAGAATGACACCATCATCCGGAACCAGCTCATTAAAATTTAAAGAGGTAAAAAATAATGTATTGTGTTTATTAAGGTCATTGAGTTAGGGCAGACAATAGTTTAATTCCTTTCGATTGGATTAATTTGGGAACGACCTCCTCCTCCTCCTCCTCCATAGTTACGTATTTGAAATATCAAAACCGTTTGCACACAAATATAACAGAATATTTAACCTGAAGTTAGATAATCTTCAGCACTTGTAATGGTGCGTGTGTGTGCTCAGGCACTATGAATTTGTAATTGATAAGGCACATTGATATTTGTTCAACTGCATCATTTGACTTCCTCAAGCATGCAAGATGTCAATTATGTCAGAGGCGGCGCTCCCGGGGACAGGGGGCACAGTGCCCCCTACTTTTCCAAGTACCCCAAAAGTGCCCTTTTTATTTCTGAAAAAAATGCCCCCTTTCTCTCTAAGTGCTCTTTTACTAATAGAAAGTGACCTTTTCCTTTCTGATAAATGCCCCCTTTTCTCCTTCTAATAATTGCCCCTTTACAAATCTGATAACTGGCTCCTTATCTCTAATCAGTGCCCTCTTTTCCCTCTGATAAGTGTGATTTTACTTCGGATGGGTGCCTATTTTTCTTTCTTATAAGTGCCCTTTTCTCTTTCTGATAAGTGTCAATTTTCAAATATGATTTTCCCCTTTTCTCCCTAATATATGTCCATTTCCCCCTTGATACGTGCATTTTAAATTAAATAAGTACATTTACCTATTTTCCCCTTCTGACGGGTGCCTATTTTTCAAATCTGATTAGTGCCCCCCCCCCCCTCTTTACTTCTGATAAATGCCATTTTCCTATCTAATATGAGCCCTTTCCCTCTTCTCATAAATGCCCATTTTCATCTAATATAAGTGCCCCTTTCCACCTCTAATAAGCGCCCTTTCCTCTAAGTTCTGATAAGTGCCCCTTTTTACTATAATTTCCCACTGTTTCTTACAAAAAGAGGCATATCTAGCTTCAAAGAACAGGTGCGACTTTACGTAGTAACAGATACACATATACATGTACTATACAACTACAATGTAAGGCAGTGGAGCTGGAGGCAAGAGGGGCACAATGCCCCTCGCTCGGATGTGCCCATGGTTTACACTAAGTATAAGGGCAATATTTTCTGAAAAAAAATCCCCAAACTCCCTCGCTACGCTCGCTCGCTCATAATTATATTATATAATGAAAACAAGCAGTTCGCATAAAGTATGTGGAAATAAATCTTATCTTATCTATCTATCTTAAATGTTGATATCGATGTAATCCTAAAGAAAATCGACAGGGACAATATACGAATTAAAAGATCATTAGACATCCACCCCTCCCTTGCCCCCCAATTAATTTGCTGTTGTCATTTTCATTATATAGCTGTAAATAATACACAACAAAAGGACTTCAACCGTAGAAAAAAAGTCTGAAAATTTTTGCTCACTCGCTTCGCTCGCTCGGACATGAATCGTTAGACCATTACACACAACTGCTAATTGGGGAAGCTGAAGCAGTGTCCAGAACCACAATAAAAGAAACGATGTTGAAGTTGATTACGTTTTAATCAGACTGTAGGGTAATACCAATGTCACAAAATGGCCCCTGTTTTTGCTTTATGTTCACCCTTTGTAGGTGCCCTTTTTGTCTGGTGCCGCCGCCCCTGAATTATGCGATTGACCGATTGCAAATTGTGCTTTCTGCTCATTCAAGTGTGGCCTTCCCTAATGATTATGGTGTCATGTTAAAGTAGAGAATATGAACTTTTGAATGACATGTGTTTTTAATAAGCAGTAATCCCAAAGTTTGTTTTGGTCTCTTCAAAATCATAATGAACCAACTGTAGCAGCCATCCACTTATTTTGACAATGCAGTTTCTGACAGTGCCACTTTAAGACTAAAAAGGGGTAATGAGCTTTAATTCCCATGATGTATATATTAATGAATAAATAATTTTGAATTATTGATTAATTTACATATAAACATGGGTTTCTTTTTTCAGGGACACCATGTACAATAAGCCGAATAATTAGATGATATTCATGATTGTATTTTAGCTATGCACTTCGAATTGCTTCGTTGATTTTTCCTATTTTACACTGCATGAAAGGCATAATAGTAAGACAGTGACGAACACATAAGGTAGGCAGGGGCGTCGATCCGTTTTTCGGATGGGGGGGGGCAAGACAGCCTTAACGATAATCCTTTCGCACTCAATCCAATCATCATCAGGGGCGGCGGTGCGTCTTTTAAAGTGGGGGATGGGGGGGCACCAACAAAAAGCAGCACCTACAAAGGGTGGAAACAAGGCGGAAAATACCACTTCGAAACTTTAGTATACCGGTAAATTCTGATCAATACACAACCAAGGATCATTTTCGACACGCTATTGTTTGTATCTTAACATGGTTCTAGATAAAAACTACTTTGCACTTGATTATAATAGCCTGATTATTCATTTGCGAGCGAGCGAAGCGAGCGAGCAAAAACTTTATTTCTAACGCTGAAGGCAACGGGTGTGGAATTATATACAGCGATTTTCCAAATATTATAAGAAGATAATAGTAAATGCGTAGCGAGTGAGCTTTGGAAAATTTTTAGAAAAAAATTGTCCTCGTTCCTTTTATAATTTAGGAGCACTGCTCATTCTTGTATAATTTAGGGCATTGGGGCCCCTCCTACCCCCTGCTCCACTGCCTCACTATTGTGCTGATATCAGTAGGGGAATGTATTGTTATGAAGCCTCTCTAATTATTTGGATCTATATGTATAAGCCTCCTTTGTGGACTTTATACATACCCATATATATATATATATATTATATTATATATATACCAGTATCTACCGATGTCGCATTTATCAGACGACAAAAGGGGCACTTATTTCTGAGGTTAAAAGGGGCACTCACATAAAAAAGGACACTGATTAGAAAGAAAAAGGGGCACTATATGAAGAAAAAGGCACTTATCAGCTGTGAAAAGGGGCACTTTTGGCGTACTTGAAAAAGTGAGGGGGGCACTTTACCCCCCCCCCTTCCCCGGAGCGCTGCCTCTCATCATCATAGCCTTGATAAAGATATGATGGTAATTTGAACTTAATAAAGTATGCATATCGATATCATGAACAGAAAATGGAATTAAATATCACATGCGACAAAATAATAGAAAAATATAAACACTAATAAAATATGAAAAAATAGAAAAAAAAAATAAATATGAAAATTTAAACTTCGAATTGAATTATGTATGTTAAGAAGGTTTTTTAATGGCGTCATGATTTTTTGGAACGCCTCTTAAAAACAGCTTCTCCACGGTTACATGACGCAGTAAAGACTAGAGAATTTGCGCGCGAAGCGCGCGGCGAAATTGAAGTCTGACCGTGTAAAACCTTTTGTATTTCATTGTTTGGAAGGTTTCATTTCCCGAGTTTTGCATCAGTTTTTCCTTAATTTTCTTTTACACCTCCGGATTTATGGGGGGGGGGGGCAAAATGATATGTTTGCCCCCCATATTTTCTTGGGGGGGGGGCAATCGACACCCCATCCGGACGGAAATTTTTGTCAGTTTTTTTTTTGTGTGTGTGTTTTGTAATGTCCAGTCATACTATTTCCTAATGAAAAAGTTTGATGCATGGGGGAGATGGGGTGAAATCGACCCGACTTTGGGGTCTCTTTTGGGGGCTCTAGGGGCTAAACCCGGCGGCTACGGTGAGGCTGACAACCCTTTTGTCAGTGACTTAGATGGTTTAAGCGGTTACATTTCCCTGGTTTAAGTAACTTTACGGGGTCAAATCTTACGGATAAGATGGGGCAACTATTTCGAGACAGGCTCCTAGACTATTTCTCTCGAGTTTGTAGGCCTATAAAACCATTACTTTTCTTGGCTATTCTTTGGATGATAAACAGCTAACCGGTTACCTTTATCTTCCCTATGTGCTTATACACGATTATGTTTGTAATAACATGATTATTTTAACCCCCCCCCCCCCCCCCCCCCCCGCTTTGAAGTGAAAAAGCCGTCAGCTCTCGTTGTGTTTAGAACGGTTAAATGAAATTAATTTGGCGGTTTGCCAAAATGTTTGTGCCTTCTTCCGGTTTTGATAGGTCGTAGCATAAACACAAGTAAAAGCGATTGATCTGTGTAAAGATTTGTCCTAAAGGTACAGAAACAGAATAACATTATTTCTGTTGAATTTTTTTCCTAAACTGATTTTCTGATTTTCCTTTTTCACCCATTATAACTGGGTAGCCTACTTTAAAGCTCATGTACAGTTCTGGAAGCGATAAGAAAATTGGCATGAAACTTGTTAAATGTAGTATCACATTGTCCTCCTTTTATCAAAAGGTACATGTGCTAGATCATTTTATAATCCATCCATGATTTCCGGGGACAGCAATTTTATTCGTTGCCCCGGGCGCCATAATCCCTATACGCCTTTGATTGCGAGCACATCTATTACCCGAAAACAAACTAAATATAAAAAACAACAACAAAAAGAACCATCAAACTTTTAGTTTTTACAGGAGCTAAGGGGGGGGGGGGAGGCAGAGCCTGTCAAAGTTGATTCTTGTAGAACATAGTGGAGGTGCTGTGGTCCAGTGGTTTAAAGCGCTTGACTTGAGATGCGAGGATCGGGCGTTCGATCCCCGGCACGGCACTTATGCCCTTAAGCAAGGCATTTTATCTACGTTGCTCTTTTATCGTACATCGAATAAAATAAATGAAGTGCTATAGGCATATTGATAACAGAGTGTGCATGTGTGTTATCTAAAAATAAAAAAATAAATAAAAAATAAAAATAAAAAGAAAATAACAAAGAAAAACCTTACCTGAAGAGACTGCACTTTTTGGGTGTGATTTATTTTTGTCACTGGGTTAACGAATGAACAATGGGGTTAAATAAACAACGTGAACTTTATAGTACAGACAAATCACCAAATACGTGGGCGAAATGCATTGTTTATATATACTTGGACTGGAAATACCTGCACGTTTAAGCCAAAAGTGCAAAGTCACTCTCTCCGGATTATCAAAAGGCCTTCTAGTTGTAGTTGTATGACTCAATATCAGAGAAATCGGCCTCATTCTCAGTACCTCCATGAATCTGTTTCCTTTTGGTCGGGAGAACCGCTAAGTAACAATATGGTCATAACTACAACATCGCTTCCTATGCACGTTCACTCTTCAGTAATAATCATATCCTCATCCTCTGTGATTCAAAATCCATGAATAACTATTATACATAAATCATATCAGAATAATATGCCTCATAGCTAGGCCACCAATTGCCCTTGTCATGCTTATTGAACATTGACAATGGGGTGTTAAGACCTTTATGGAGTAATCAAAGGTGAACTCTGGCTCCAGAATAACTTTTTTTCAGTAAGAACATAAATATCAAATAAATAGATTAAAAGTTAGATTAGTTTGAAAAATCTAGCAAACCGATGTATGTACCTAACAAAACAAAATCACATTTTAAAAATATATAAAGATCACTATTGCAGTGATCTGGCTGGAAAATAATATTAAAAAATAAACATGCATGAAATTCTGATGTCATCCCGCGACTATTCATCCAATATTTTGTACATATCCTTATATCTCCTTTTCTCCATCTTCTGTATTCTTTTTTTTTTTTCAATGATATTTTTTATTATTTTCTCTCAAGTCAAATGCAAATTATGTAACATAACAAAAATTGTACATATTATTCATAACAAAACTAAATGTATTATACATTGATATTTTAGCTTAAACCTAGATTTCAATAATAAAACAAACAAAAAAGTGCATTTTCATAACCTGTTTAGCAGACATTTTCATACATAAAAAAAAATAGTACTTGAAAGAAATGTTTGTCTTTTCTCCCAAACCTCTCCCTCACCCCCCCCCCCCAAAAAAAAACTTAAGTCATACAATACATGTACCCAACCCCTCCCCCCCAAAAAAAAAAACAAAACAAACAAAAACAAAAACAAAAACAAAAACAAAAAAAAAAAAAAAAAAAAACACAAACAACACTTAAGTCATAAAATACATGTGTCCCGTTAAACCTACTCCCACACACCTTATTTTTCTTTTCTTTTCATAATTGTTTTATTCCTTGATTCAGTTTTTCAAAACGAATAATTACAAATTAAGCATTAATTACACAATATAATTCAACATGGCAATAAACGCAATACAAATTATATATTTCCATAACGTGCCATCCATAAATAAACAACAATAGTACAATTTAACTGAACAAGGTATAGATTAAAACCTGATAGGTGCAAATTCAAAGTATATAGGGCAATTGTAATAATGAATATAATTTCTTTAAAACTGTTTGTGATATTATCGTGTATGTCCTCCTTCCGTCCAACATTCAAAATAATTCCATTTCTTTAGATGTAGACTTAACTTATTTCGAGCTATTGCCTTTTTATGTTCATTATCCTTACTTTCTAAAAGTGCATTATAGATTTCTTTCTTTGTTGGGGGCGTTCCTTTTGATCTCGCATTGTATATCATATACTTTATGAGTATAATTAAGTGGTTAATATACATGTGCTTTTCTGATTTTCCATCTAACCCAACCAAAATCTCCTCCCATTTTAAAGTATCTAAGTGCATCAATTTCATTTGTTCCCCTATTTCTTGCCACAATTTTTTAACAAATTGACAATTCATAAATAAGTGGTTGTATACCTCAATTTCCTTTCCACAGAAAGAACATAAGTTAGATGATATATAGCCAAACTGATACAGTTTATCATTGCAATATAGGATACTGTGTAATAATCTAAACTGAAATTCACGTAATTTACCATCTAAGGTGCATAATCTCGGGGTCAAAAAGGAAGTCGCAATTCCAGATGTAGCATTTAAATGTGCTATTTCCGCGTGTCTAAACGCAAAGGTTTCCTTTATATTATCGATAAAGATTTTATAACATAATTTAGAAGTCAGTCCTTCATATGGTATTATTTTATCGCTTACTTTATACATTAATTGGGAGTAATCGATCGTGTCATTTATCTTTTCGTCTTTTTTCCTTTTCTCTTTCAAATTCATCGGCAATGCAGAATAAATGCTACTAAGGTAGAATAAATCGTTGGCATCAAGACCTTTTTGTAAAAAATAGCTAACTGGCCTTAAATGGCCTTCTTTATCTACAACATGCTTAATTTGATATATATTAGCCTCAAATAGTTTCCTAATAAATAGCGTTTTCCGGCCAAAACGGATTAAAGTATTATTAAAAATAATTTGATTTTTTCCATTTCATATTACTGTCTTCATAGATTAGTCTCTTAATCCACATTATTCTTTGTGCCTTAATCATATCTCTAAAATTCATCATTTTTAAACCTCCGTGATTATAAGTCAAATAAAGGATATTTCTTTTAATCTTATCATGACCTCTCCATATGAAATCAAAACTAATTTTTTCAACTTCTTTATAAACCCAAGTTGGTACCAATAATACAGAAGAGACATATATAAGTTTAGATAAGGCAAATACTTTCAACAATTGTATTTTACCAGTAAGGGTCAAATCGCGCTGTTTACACCAGCCTAATAATCTTTTGATTTTATTTAATATTTCTTTATAATTCATCTCCTCCTTTATATTTACGTCTATAGAAAAATATATCCCAAGTATTTTAACAACTTCTACCTGCTTTCCCAGTGAAAACGTATTTCTTATATTTTTACGAGGACCTAACATCAATATCTTTGTTTTGTTTTTGTTCACTTTTAATCCACACACACACACATACATACACACGCACAAACACGTACACCCCGACATATAAACAATTCATATAAGCGTAATGTATCGCAGCCGTTCCAGTGTTGTTGTTTTTGTGGGGGTTTTTTTTCATCCAAAAATAGATGCATTCGCCTCGCCGTCCCTATGTGTGAAAGTTTTCCCATTTTCTAAAGTGGTATATTAATGTACCTCGCTCTTCAGCTAATTTTCTTTCCTCTCGTTCATTTTCCGCAATCTTTGTTTAATTTCCTGAGGAGTTGGGGGTTTCTTTTTAGTTCTGCTATAAACAAAAATCATATACTTAATTAAAAGTATAATATGATTAATTAACTGCTCCTTCCCTACATTTAAAACTTTTATTCCAATATAAATTCCCTCCCAGTTTATATTTGTAATGTCCAATAAATTGAATAAATCACCACAATCTTTCCAAAGGACTCTTATTTTATCACAGGTAACAAATAAATGCTCATAGGTCTCTTCATTTTTATCGCAAAAAGAGCATACATTACTTATTGAAAATTTAAATGTGTACATATGTTTCTTAGTATATTTATAAGCTCATATAACATTTTGAATTGAAATTCCCTTAACCTACTATTCAAAGTACATTTCCTAGGTCTTAAAAATATTGTATGAATGTCTTTTTCAGAATAATTATAGATCCTCTCTAAATTTTTAACTGCATATGACTTTTCTATTTTCATATTTAACAAAGCTGCATATATTTTTTTCGATGTAACATCAATCAGTGTAATAACTCTTCTATTAAATATAAATTCTAAATTTAAATCAGTGTCCCTACACGAATCATTGTTCTTCAAAAGACCTTTCCATGTCAATGGAATATTTTTAAATAGCTGGTGAAGTTTAATTATTTCAACTTTATTCAACCCCATCCTTAGAAAATCTCTAGTTGATTTAATTTCACCTTCTCCGTCAACTATATGATGTAATTTATATATATTTCTAAGGAATAAACTTTCATCAAAGTACATATGTCCGTCCAAACGTATATACTTATTGTTAAAAATAATCTCATTTCTTTGAAAAGGTTTCCTTTTTAAGCAAAACTTCTTTCATAGCGACCCATACTTCCAACATATTCCTATAAAAATATGGCAAAGACAATTTACTCATTCTCAATGAAACATTACTAAAAAATATCAGTAGACCTCCCACCTCACGAGTCTCATATTTAAAAAATCGTTTCCATCCCATCTTCGAATCTCCTAGTATGAGTCTTTTTATCCACATAATTCTTTGTGTATAAACAAATAAATGAAAATCTATCATTTTAAGTCCTCCCTTATCATAATTCAAAAACATCACATTCCTTTTAATTTTATCTTTTCCATTCCATAAAAAATCAAACATTAGTTTCTCAATTTCATCAAAAACCCAAGTTGGTACTGGGGTAAGTAATGACACATAATTTAATTACAAACGTTTTAATTAATTGTATCTTACCCATTAAAGTTAAATCCCTTTGTTTCCACCATATTAACTGCCTTTTTATTTTACTTAGAATTTCTTTATAATTAATTCTTTCTTGTACCTCAGCATCTAATGCGAAGGTTATACCCAATATTTTAATGACCTCTACTAATCTACCAAAAGGGGTTACAATATTTTCTTTAGGTTGGGAACCCAACAACAATATGAAAGTTTTATCTTTATTCATTTTCAAACCAGAAATTTGGGCAAAACATTCAAACAACTTTTCTATTTTATTAATTGATGCAGTATCTCTAACAAAAAGGGTCATTTCATCTGCATAAAGTACTTGTTTTACTTCTACATCACCAAACTAATTCCATGAACAGCAGAGTCCTTACGAAATGAATAGGCAAGGATCTCTATACATAGTATAAACAAATATGGAGACAGAGGATCTCCTTGTTTTACACCTTTCTCAATACTAAAGTACCCGGTAGATATCCCCCCATTAAAAACACAGCTCAGAGCGCCATTATATAGCGTTTGGATCCATCTACAAAATGATGGTCCAAAGCCAAAAGAACGCAATACTTTTTGCAAAAATATACGAGACACTGAATCAAAGGCTTTTTCAAAGTCTATTGCCATTAAAAATCCAGAAATATTGCTGTGTGTAGTATAGAAAATCATATCATCTATTAACCTTATTGCCTCGCCTATATTCCTACCTCGTATATACCCCACCTGATCTATATGAATAATTTCATGTAAGACTTTTTTAATTCTTATAGAGAGTACTTTTGCTAAAATTTTATAATCGACATTTAATAATGATATAGGTCTATAATTTTTAATTAACAAAGGATCTTTCCCATCTTTACAAAACAAAACAATAACCGCCTGTTTTTGAGAAGACGAGAGTTCCCCTTTACAAAGAGTCTCATTTAAAGCTTCAACCATTACATCTCCTAAGATCGGCCAAAATAATAAGTAAAATTCAACGCCTAGTCCGTCGTTCCCCGGTGTTTTATTGAGTTTCATTTGTTTCAAAGCTTCCCAGCATTCTCCCTGTGTGATTTTTCCTTCACACAATTCCCCTGAAACTGACTCTAATTTAGGCAAATCCTTAAAGAAGACGCTATTATTAAGTATATTTTCGTCACATATTGGTTGTGCATACAATTTACTATAAAACCTATGTATCTCTTGTATTATTTCGTTTTGATCAAAGCTGACTTTTTCTCCTATCAACATTTTCCGTATTACTGTTTTTCGTTTATTAGACTGCATCAACTGTGTAAAATATCTAGTGTCCCTTTCCCCATTTTCATAATATGATGCTCTAGATCGAATTTTAACCCCTTCATGTACATAATCATAACTTGCCTTTAACTCGTTTCGTTTACACTCCAATAAATTATTTTTTTCTTTATCTACCTTATCTAATAACTCTTTTTCTAAGGACAATATATCTTTTTCTAGATAATCAATTCTTTCTTTCCGTTTCCTTGCCTTTTCTTTAGAATATTTCCTAGTGAAATTACTAATTTTCATTTTCAAAAAATCCCATAATACTCTCTTATCTATTAATTCTTTTTTTTAAATTCTTCTTTTAATCTCAAAATTTCTTCCTTCATATTTTTTTTTAAATCTTCATCGTTACATAAACTATTATTAAATTTCCAGTAAGAGCCCTTGAGTTTTAAATCAAATGGCAAATTATGAAAGTGCAACTGAACTGCTGAATGGTCCGGTGCTACTGAGGGTATTATATTACATTTTAAAATAATCTCATTTAACTTTTCAGATATGAACCAATAATCTAATCTACTTTGCATAAAGGGATTAACCTGTCTTTAAGTAAATTGTTTCTTTATACCATTCCTTTTCCTCCATATATCTATTAATACATGATCATCTAAAAATTTATCAAAACCAGAACTAAATCTAGAGTGAATATTTTGTTTACTGCTTCCCCTAATCTAAGTCTTTATCTCTAATCATATTAAAATCTCCACCTATTATTATTGGAATATTCCTTCCATTTATCTCTTTTAAAGTCTTATTAAAATCATTCAAAAAGTATTCTGTTCCTATAATCGATTCCTTCTGTATGCAGAACTCGTACTCATATAATGATGTTCTTTCAGTGACTTGTGTTTAATTAGTAAGGGCGTTCACGACACAAGCTTTGCTTTACGTGTTTTCACCTCCTTCTATTATCTGAATTATTTACTGTATTGTACTATATGTGCACCACATTGCTACACATGTATCCTTTGTATATAACATTGTACCGATGAGAAGGAAATAAATGTTAATTTCAATCAATCAATCAATATCGTGAATATTCCATTCTTTTCCAAGAAAATAATTCCTCATGCCTTTGCCCAAGTTACATGGAAGGTATGCTAATACATAATGATTCCCTTAATTTCGGAAACACGAATAAGGAAACAGTTTTGAAAAATTATGTATAATCTTATATATAAAATTATTTTCCGTTTTTAAGTTGAAGGAATAAAATGCTGATTTTATTAATAATATGCACATCATTGTAAGTTGACTTTCCTGGGGGAAAATTTTGAAATTTATAAATTAGCATGTACAAAGCAGCTGATAAAAGATTGATTTTGCTCTAACTTCCTCTTTCTAACAGTAAATTGAGTCTTTAATTTTGATTTACTAGATATGGTAATTCAAATGAACATGGGTGAGAATGGAACACCCATCTCTCTCTCTCTCTCTCTCTCTCTAACTCTAACTCTCTCGGAAATTTGAATGTTTCGTTCTCACTTCACTGATATATAGAATAGCGGACATGTACAACATCTAACTTTCAAAGCCTATTTACAAAGCGGGTCAGACCTCACCATGACGATTAATCAAAAGTGCACCCTTCTATTGTAGGTACGTGTGTGTCTTGCAGTTTTTGTACCTCTCATTGGTTTTCGCTATCGGTGAGGTCTCACTAGCCCTACAGTAATTTATTATGTTGACACACAGAATGAGTCATCGACAAAAACCATTTACTTCCTAACAGTTTCTTTTAATATTCTGGTAATTTTTACTTGATTTTTGGCTTCTCGGAATTCCTGTGGTGAAATGAAAGCGAATGTGAATAAACGGATGTCTCAATGGGAAAAATATTCCACAAAATTAGTGACACATTATCTTTAATCATCAATCTAGACCTACAAGGAATACCAAAAATGGTTATGAACATTCAACAACAACAACAAAAAGAAAAAGAAAGGAAAACTAATTATACAAAGAAAGTAGGTTCCCCGTGAGCTCTATCTATTTTCACTGTTGTTGTTTTTTATTCTGTTTTTATTTTTCATTAATTGTTTTTATCATAAACATAATGTAATTGAAGAGAAGTAATTCGCTGGATGTTTTGTTCAAATCAAATATCAATTTCAATATGAATTTCAAAGTCAATAACTTTTCTTTCTGATCATTTGTAAGTACATTTTGTTACACGCTGTTTACATCCAAAGAATATACATGAAGTATAACAGTAATTAGCGCGATTGTATGTATGTTCAATTTAGATTATACAGTGCAACATTATTGAGCATAAAATATATGTTAGCGTGATATAAGGATAGGGAACATGTATAATCATTATCATTAATTATGTCACAATGAAAAGTCACCCCAGACAAGAAATAAAACTACAGGATCCTTATCATGTAAATAGAGCACTTGTTGGTCATTGATCCATGAGCCTTTATCCTGTTGTGAACTCGGGCTGAAGGGGGGGGGGGGGGACCAGGAGGCCAACATGTTGGTATCGCGGTGCCTTCTAAAAGCTTTTCTGAAGGTTCATTACACCAACATTGTCAACTGGAATGTCCTGCAAATTCTCCCATGCTGGTTTTCTGACAAACGTTCTAAGCATATTCCAAACAAACAAGTCATTCTGTTCTTCTAACTTCTATTAACTCATTGCATGTATACAGGAACCTGCAGGTCCCTTATTACCATGAAGCTTGAGTTGTAGCTTCATGGTATTACGATCGAGGTTAGAGCATTCAGTCAGTGGGTAAAGCTACAGGTCGTCGTGCAAGTGAATGTGTAAGGGCTTTAGTTCCAGCCTAATAAATTACCGCGATATGACCTGTCTAAATATTCATTAGAAAACAGGGACCTGTTTCATAAAATTTGTCATCAATGACAAGTTGCAATAACTGTTATAAGCTACTGAAATCCTTGCATCTGGTTGGCTGAGAGCAAATTTGTCGGTAAAAATCACCGACAAGACACTTGATGAAACGCCCCCATGAATGCCCTCCTGATAACCTGAGAAAACTTTGAGATCTAAAGGGGTGTTTACAGCTTCTTTTTGTAAGGCCAAAACCAGCGTTTAGGTACACGTTTAGTTTAAAACACGCTTGTGTCCCAAGTTATTTTATCTCAAAAACAAGGTTTCCAAACACGTTTCAAAATTCACTCGGTGCGGGGTGCGAATCCAGGGGCAGAGCTAAATTTGCCTGGAAGAACAAAGCTATATAAACAAGGTACCATGCAACGGCGTTTCAACTTGAACTTTGTTCGATAACCGTGTTTCAAAATGCCGATTCTGGCTTCGCAGTGAGCTATGAACGCACATTTATAGCTTGATGTATAAGATTTATATTTTTTCTTTTCTTATTTTGATAAAGATACTTGTTCGCATTTGAAAGTTATTATAGGCGTCATGAAGACGCGTGTATGACGGGCGAAAAACGGAATAAACATGCCCAACTGTACAACTGTCGAGTAGATATAGCTTTAACCAATCAGAACACAGGAAACTATATACAACTATACAACTGTGCAACTGTAAAGCTACGCATGTATAGTTGCATATTTGTATGATAAGCGGGCAAAAGTGCCCTAATTACGTGCAACTACATCCATACCGCTGACGAGTAGATGTATAGTTTTAACCAGTCAGATCACAGGAAACTATACAACTATACATCTACTCCTGCATAGATGTATAGTCAGGGGCGGCGCCAGGGTATTTTGATAGGAGGGGCAAGACGACCTAAAGGTGACGTCATATTTTTCCTCCATTAAATAACAGAGGTAATATAGAGTTATATGTTTAAGACCTCTCTTTTTAATACTCCTCTTTCTTCTTTCTTCCATTTTCTTCCCTTTTCTTCCTCCTTTTCTTCTTTTTTCTTCTTGTTTTTCTTCTTTTTTCACTACTTGAAAAATCATAGGTGGGCGGTCGCCCCCTCTGCCCCCCCTGTAGCGCCGCTCCTGTGTATAGTTTTAACCAATCAAAGAGAAGAGGATATCAAAAACGGGAAAAACAAAGAAATACATAAAAAACAAAAGAGAATAGATTAAAGGGGAAAAATACCGAAATGAATAAGGAAATAACAGAAGATATAGAAAAGGAAAAACAAAGAAATACAGAAGGAAAGAGAAGAGGATATCAAAAAAAAAGGGGGGAGAATACATATATACATATATAAGGAGAGAAAAGGACAGATTAAAGGAAAAACAAAGAAATACATCAGGAAAGATAGGAGTATAGATTAAAGGAAAGATGTATAGTTGCACGTAATTAGGGCACTTTGGCCTGCTTACTTTACAACTATGCAACTAATCATGCATAGGTCCTTATACAGTTGCACAGTTGTATAGTTCCCTATGTTCTGATTGGTTAAAACTATACATCTACTCGACAGTTGTATAGTTGTACAGCTTGGCATATTTATGTCGTTTTCCGCCCGTCGTAGTATGGTGAGGGTACATGCATCGCCTCAGTGAGGAAATCCCTGAACATGCTGTCAATGTGTATTCTGGGAATTGTGATTATATTTTAAGAAATTGATTGTGTTAAAAATTTAACTGAAATTCACACTGGTTTCCTTCTCACGATCGGCACAATAATGGTAAAGTTTGGAGACATTCCTATTTTAGAAAATCTATGCATCCACTAAAAAACTAACACTGTCACTCAGTGGCATATCTGCACCTTGGCTCTTCGGGGGGGGGGGGGTGTAGGCAAGAACCGACTTTTGAAATCAAATACATCAATTTCCATAAAGGTTAAAAATCGATCTACAATTGGTCTCCAATTACCTCTAAACATAATTACGTTTAATTCAATTTTCACTGTCATAAATACATATATAGGCTATTTCTATTATGATAATCATGAGATTCGTGGTCAATAAAAGATGGTATAAGACAGTATAATAAAAATTTATCACCAAATGACTTGTATTAGATATCGTTTATCATCACACGAGAGGGTTTCCCTTTCCATGTTACCTAATAGTTATATAGTAAATAAATCACATGTTGGTCATTGATCATTGATCCATGACGGTTTATCTGGTTGAACTCGGGCTGGGGGGGGGGGGGGGGCTGGATACCGACATGTTGGTCTCGCGGGACCTTCTAAAAATATCCTGAAGGTTCATTAGACCAACACTGTCAGCCTCGCAGGCTGTTTGTCAACTGGAATGTCCTGGTTTCCAGGCACAAAGCCAGGTCAGTCGTAAAAGAGTGTCTGCACTATAAGCTATAGCCTATAGTACAGGGCCTATGGTAGTCTTCAAGTGCGGCCAGTCTTTTACGACTGACCAGCGTTTGTGGCTGCAAACTAGCTATAACACCCTGTCCAAATGAACTTTTATCAAAAAAGACACAAGATGCATCCTTTGATATCAGAAATGTTTTCCTTTCCATATCGATAGTTCCTTGTTTGATGTTTGCTATCTTGAATGTTAGGTGTTTTCCTTGTTGTTCAATTCCGACTCGCTCAAACGACGCGTAGAATTGAACAAGCTGGAAAAAAAAATATGGATAATGCTGAATTATATCCTGTAAATTACATATAACTCTATTCATTTTTCCCACGAGCTTTTTTCTTCTTCATTGAAGGTACTTCGCCCATTTCATGTACACTATTTTAACAATACATGTATACATGCATAATTGTGTAAGCACTATTTGAAAAAGGTCCATAATTTCCAAGTTTTTCGTCTGATATTTTGTTCAAGTTGGTAGGAGCTTAAGATGGCGCTCTTCTAGAAACTTGAGGTTCTTCTACCGATTATATTTTATGTATATACATGTATATATATGTACCTGACTCGTTTCGATTTCGGGGCGTTTTCCTCGATTTGCGTTAAAGCCGAAATGTTAAGAATCATTGGAAATAATTCTTAATATAAGATTAATGTTAGATAGAGGTTAGATAGAATGGAGAAAGAGAGAGAGAGAGAGAGAGGGGGGGGGGGTGATAGTGACAAAGAATCGAGGGAAAGGGTAGAGAGAGAGAGAGAGAGAGAGAGAGAGAGAGAGAGGAGGAGGAGTGGGCTGACGGAGAGGGAGATAGAGCGAAATGGAAGAGTGAGAGAGGTGCTGGGGTTTTCTTATGTGTTTTCTTAATTGATTGATCAACTGGTGGAACGCCTGCCCATCAGTGTGGCAAATGATCAATCAAACTAATCACTTCCTTATTTGTTTGATTTGAACCCCTAGTGACAAAGAATCGAGGGAAAGGGTAGAGAGACCCTATATGTAACCCCTGTTTAATACATACAGTGCAGTATTGCGTCCAAATAATTGAAAAGCAATCAGGGCGTCGAACTAACTTTCCGCCTTTAAAACAGGTGCTACGAGCCGTTATCTTTCTCTCAAATTTTCTAAAACGTCAAAGCTTTCGCGCTTTGCGCCGGAAGGGAGAACCCCCCCCCCCCCCCCATCCCTGTTACATATAGTGTAGCGTCCAAATAATTGAAAAGCACTAAGGGCGTCGAACTAACTTTCTGCCTAAAAAGTGTGCTACGAGCCGTTATATTTCTCTCAAATTTGCTAAAACGTCATTAGTCATAGCTTTAGCGCTTCGCGCGAGAAGGGGGAACCCCCCCCCCCTCCGGCTCCTGCGCCCACCCCTGTTGCATACAGTGCAGTGTCCAAATAATTGAAAAGCACTAAGGGCGTCGAACTAACTTCCTGCCTATAAAGGGTGCTACGAGCCGTTATATTCCTCTCATATTTGGTAAAACGAAATCAGTCATAGCTTTAGCGCTTCGCACGGGAAGGGGGAAACTCCCCCCTCCTTGCGCCCACCCTGTTACATCAAGGAGTTATGATAACTCCTTGGTTACATACAGTGCAGCGTCCAAATTAGGCCATGGGCCGAGCCTCAAAATTCTTCACTTCCGTGGTCCATATCTGGGAACCCAGCAAACACAAAACGTTTTCAGAACGTTCACAAAACGTTTTTATTAGGTCCGCTACGTCTTCGTCTTTAATAAACGTTTACAAAACGTTTTTATTAGGTCCGCTACGTCTTCGTCTTTAATAAACGTTTACAAAACGTTTACAGAACGTCGAAGTTTTGACTTAAACATTTGCCGCAAATTCACAGCTATAGGTCTTTTGATGACGTCCAAAAAACGTTTACAACACGTTTTACCAAGACGTAATCTGCTGAACGTTTAGCTGCAGTAGATATGTTTATTATCATTATCATTATATGATTCTTCTTATTATTATTGTTGTTATTATCATTATTATTATTATTATTATTATTATTATTATTATTATTATTCCCAGCAAACACCAAACGTTTTAAAAACGTTTTTTCAGGTCCGTAGGTCTTCGTCCTTAAAAGAACGTTTTTAAAACGTCTAAAACAAAACGTTTCTTACCGAACGTGTTTAAAACGTTTTTTAAGCGTTCAAAAGTGGACCATGTACATGATACAATTGATCATGATTCATGAATATTCACAAAAGTCCATAATTGACCAAAATCATATTTTAAAAAGGATAAACGGCAATCTATTTTCGCAATTCAATTTGTGCTATAATGCAAAATGTATTCATATTAATTGTTATGCCCAATGCAATTTGAAGAGGTATTTATAGGTCAAAACTGAAAAAATGTAATCTTCAACTATTTTTTTATGGTCATTGCCATCTGGTCCCTATATATAGAAAGACCTGCCAAGACTAATGTGGATAGGATAGGATAGGATATGGACATAGGGATGTTAGGATTATAGGGTTGTTAGGATTATAGGAGGTTAGGATTTTAGACTATTAGGTAGATTGTACAGAAAGAGCTTCACATCAGGTTAAAATTATTATTTTTATTATTATGTCCACCAGGTTTTATAAACGTTCTTTAAAGGGTGACTAAAATAAAAAATTAATTGCCCATTTTTGTAGGAAGGAGTCATCAGGAGCCAAAAAATATCTATCACACACTTTTTTATGCATTCAGTAGTATTTCATAATCATTTGAAAAGTACATTATTGCTGATTTACACAGTCATAAGCCCCGCCCCTAAAAAAAAACCCATCGAGCAACATCATGATCACGTGATCTGTGACGTACGAGAAGTAAGGGAAAATATTCCACCAACCTATACACCATGCACGCCCGCAGGCCCCGGCAGGCCCAGCCCGGTGCCGAGCATGACATGCACCGCATCGACCATTTGCATCGCATATTTTCGTGTGTTTAATTCCTCACAATAACTTTGATTTTGGGACACAATTTCATCAGTAATGCCAAATCGGTGTATAGTTGCGGGCTGTAGCAAGACCCCTAAAGATGATGTAAGCCTACGTACATCATTTTCCTAAAGATGAAAATCTACGGAAATTGTGGGTCGCAAAGGTATGCTCACGCGGGCAGAGTGGCAAGGGCCAAGCGAGTGCAGTGGAGTACAATTTGCAGTGATCACTTTTCTTCTCCAGCAGCTGGAGCAGGTTCACCCGCGGCCCCTTCCCCCGCGACCCCTTCACCATGCCCTGGCGCGTCTACTGCGTCTGCGAGGGGTTCAAACATAATGGTCGAATTACCCCTTGCCACTGTACTTGAGCTTCTTCTCTTTCGGGATCGATAAATCATCTGATAAATCAGAGTTCGTATCTGGCTCAAAAAAGTCCTCCAAATCGGACTCGCGATCACTATCCATCTCTTTAAGTTACTCAAAGAATTCAGCCAAAAATCTAAGTCATTACTACCGTAGTACATGTAAAGCGAAGTAAAAAAAAGGCGAGAGTAAAAACAAACCAAACAAGTGAATGAGTAAATTACGCAATGCGTAATAAATGTCCCCGCCGGAAGTGCAGATCTGTGGAAATTAACTAGCCTGAACCTTAAAACTTCAGTGAAAAACTTTAGTGAATAAAATAATAATGTTACTGCATGCAAAAGAAGAGAATACCAACAATGCATGTATACAACTGAAATATAAAACATGAAAACATTATGAACCTTCAGCCATTTTGAATAAATTTGCATAAATTTGCATGAATAATGAATTTCAAAATTCTGTGTAGAAGTTTGGAAGCCCCCACCCAGCCCTATCAGATAAAACAATCGGAATCAAAATCCGATGTGAAATAGAGGAGAAGTGGCATTTTTCGTCAATTTTGAATAAATTTGCATAATTAATGAATTTCAAAATTCTGTGTAGAAGTTTGGAAGCCCCCACCCAGCCCTATCAGATAAAACAATCGGAATCAAAATCCGATGTGAAATAGAGGAGAAGTAGCATTTTTCGTCAATTTTGAATAAATTTGCATAAATTTGCATAATTAATGAATTTCAAAATTCTGTGTAGAAGTTTGGAAGCCCCCACCCAGCCCTATCAGATAAAACAATCGGAATCAAAATCCGATGTGAAATAGAGCAGAAGTAGCATTTTTCGTCAATTTTGAATAAATTTGCATAAATTTGCATAATTATTGAATTTCAAAATTCTGTGTAGAAGTTTGGAAGCCCCCACCCAGCCCTATCAGATAAAACAATCGGAATCAAAATCCGATGTGAAATAGAGGAGAAGTAGCATTTTTCGTCGATTTTGAATAAACTTGCATAAATTTGCATAATTAACGAATTTCAAAATTCTGTGTAGAAGTTTGGAAGACCCCACCCAGCCCTATCAGATAAAACAATCGGAATCAAAATCGGCCAAGAAATGACGGAGAAGTAGCATTTTCTAACATTTGAGCACACACGGACAGACGGACGGACGGACGGACGGACACACACACACACACACACACACACACACACACACACACACACACACACACACATACCTGTGCGCGCATAATAACCGATGACATCTTTTACAACCTAGAATTTGACTGCATAACCGATGACCTGTGTGTATAGAATTCAACCGCATAACCGATGACCCGTCTGAAATTTTTCTATACAACCGCGTAACACTAACTGATGACCTACCCCTATATGCAAAAGCATGTAATTTGGGTCTAACTGCGCAGGTCTGCAAACCGATGACGTCATCGGTTCGCTGTGTGTCATCGGTCCGAATGTAAAGTTCATGCCTATGTCATCGCTTTAAATGGGCGCACATACACACACACACACACACGCACACACGTACGGAGCCCGTTTCATAGTCCCCTCGCGAACTTCGTTCGGCGGGGACAACAAAAGCGTTCACCAGTCGCTTAGTACGAGGGGGAACATAGTTGCCGTACTAAAGATGTGTAGTACATTGCACAGACGCATAAAACGGCTGTGTACGCGTTTAAGACCAATGCAAAACTATCGTTCGGCAATTGTTCAAAGAAAAGTTTAAAAAAACAAAACAAGAGCTGTATATTGGGGCAAAAGTGTTCACTGATCTTGTAGAAAATATATTGATAATGATTATTCACTCCTAAGACTATATTGATTAATTTCCCTTTTTCATAAATTGTCCGTTGAACAGAGGGGTCAAATACCACATTGTGTGTACAATGTTACATTGCCGCAGCCTGCAGATCTTGTGCCTCTTACTCTTCATACGTCACTTGGGGGTGTGACGTCAATAAGCCAATCAGCTCACGAGTTTTAAGGAACGGTCCCCAAACCTCTACTTTTCCCCCTTTTTCGCCAAAACGAGACATAATTTTGACAATCAATTGCCAGATTCGTGATTTGAATGCAAAAATACATGGAAACAGCACCTTTTTTCTCTCTAATTTAGTCACCCTTTAAAGGTTTTCTGGACGTTTTTAAAAGGTCTGCCGGGTTTCAAAACGTTCTAGAAAGGTTTTATGTACGTTCTGGAAGGGTTTTTTGGACGTTCTTTAAACGTCTGCCGGGTTTCAAAACATTCTAGAAAGGTTTTTTGAGAAACGTTTTATACACGTTCATAAAACGTTTGCTGGAGGTTTTTTAAAGGTTCTTAAAACGTTTTTTAAATGTCCGTAGGTTTTCTGAAGGTCCTTCATTTAGAAGCATATTTTCAAAGGGTTTTTTTTTTTTTTTTAAATGTTTAAAAAACGTTTTAAAAACGTCCAATAAAACGTTTTATGGACGTCCAAAACCTTCCACAAAAAAACGTCCAAAAAACGTTTTTACGAAACGTCCAAAGAACCAACTTGGAACGTTTTTAGAACGTTCAGAAAACGTCCGATTGTTAGCTGAGAAGTACTTCATTTTGTCATAAATGATTAATGGACATATATCTAAGAGCAATGGTGAATGTTCCCATTTGCAGATTTTGGGCATATTTTCACAATTTTGATATAAAGTTGCTACAATTAGCAGACAGCTTTCCTGCAATGATGATGTCATATCTGCTCAAGTGACCAATCACAGCTGGGCTATTAGAGACCCGAGTGCAAATGGCCAATCACAACCCCTGTACTCTGAGTGTTTGTGTGCATGTACCATGTCTGCCACACAGAGCATCGTATACCATGTAGAGGATAGTTCCTACAACTCGCAGTTACCTTTCAATTTGACGTCATAGAAATGAATATGTATAAGCTTGCGAAGGCAATGTATGTAGTCTTGGTTCAAGTTGGAACACCAATAGGTCAGAGGTAGGTCAGAGAAGTGTCTGGCGGTTTGTTAGAGCAGTCAATAATAGCATGGTCGAAGTGGGGAGGGGAGGTGGAGGGAGAGGTTGAGGGGGGGGGGGCATGCAGAGCCGACGTCCAAGCCCATTTGGGTTGGATTTTTGCTTCCCTCATGGGCAGGGGCGTCGGATGGGGGGGGGGGGGGGGGGGGGGTGGCAATGAAGGTATATAGTACCCTTCATGATTTTTTAACGCCTCTCAATTACCAGCTTCTCCATGGTTACATGAAGCAGACAGGGGCAGAGGAGCGTCTTTCAAAATGGGGGGGGGCACCAGCAAAAAAGGGGCACCTACAAGGGAGAATTTTGTGACATTGGCATTACCCGACAGTCTTATTAACATAATTAATACATTATCAAGTATCATCTTCTTCCTTTTTATTGTGGTTCCGGACACTGTCTCAGCTTTCCTTAATTAGTAATTGTGTGTGATGGTCTAATGATCCATGTGCATGCGAGCGAAACGAGCGTGCAAAAATTTTCAGACTTTTTTTCTAACTCTGAAGTCCTTGGTTTGTGCATTATTTACAGCTATATATTGAAAATGACAACAACAAATCAATTTGGGGGTATGTCGAATGATCTTTTGATTCGTACATTAACCCTGTCGTTTTTCTTTAGATTTACATCAATATCAACATACTTTATGGGATATGCTTGTCATTGCTTGATTTCATTATGTATTATAAGACCTAGCGAGCATAGCGAGCGAGTTTGGGGAAAATTTTCGGAAAATATTGCCCTTACTTGGTGTAAATTATGGGCACATTTGAGCGAGCGGAATGAGAAATCCTTCGCTTGGGACCTGGGAGTGGGGTAGGCATTATGCCCTTCTTGCCTCCAACACCACTGCCTTACATTGTAGTTGTAGTAATATGGGTACCTGTTACTAAAGCCGCACCGATTCTTTGAAGCTATAGATATGGCTCTTTTTTGTAGGAAACAGTGGGAAATATAGACAACATGGGGCATTTATCAGAAGAGGAAGGGGCGCTTATCAGGGGTGGAAAGGGGCACTTATAAGAGGTGAAAAGGCGCAATTATGAGAAGAGGAAAAGGGCACATATTAGATAGGGAAAGGGCCACTTATCAGAAGGGGAACGGGCACGTATTAGAAAATAAATAGGCAGTTTTAGTAGTAAAAAGGGCACTTATAAGGGAGAAAGGGGGCATTTATTTTTCAGAAATAAAAAGGGCACCCTATATACACATCCGTGTTTACATTTATTTATTTAGCATGATTGATTTCCATTTGTATTACATTTTCATTCGTCAGGACTGATCTGTAAGTAATACAGATCTCTTGTTTTCTGATATCTGATTCTTGTGATGTAGAATAAATATATTTTACTGAAAACATCTATCCAGGGGCGTCGATCCTGGGGGGGGGGGGGCAGGGGGTGATTCCCCCTCCCAGAAAATATTTGGGGGGGCAAACATATCATTTTGCCCCCCCCCCCCCAATAAATCCGGAGGTGTAAAATAAAATAAGGAAAAACTGATGCAAAACTCGGGAAAGGAAACCTTCCAAACAATGAAATACAAAAGGTTTTACACGGTCAGACTTCAATTTCGCCGCGCGCTCCGCGCGCAAATTCTCTAATCTTTACTGCGTCATGTAACCGTGAAGAAGCTGTTTTTAAGAGGCGTTCCAAAAAATCATGATGCCATTAAAAAACGTTCTGAACATAAATAATTGAATTCAAAGTTTAAATTTTCATATTCATTTAGTTTTTTCTCTATTTTTTCATATTTTATTAGTGTTTATTTTTTCTATTTTTTTTGGTGTTATATCTTCTCTACTCAATTTGCTGTTATGTAAGATATATTTTCCCATCATTTTGTCGTTTTCCATGTGATATTTAATTCCATTTTCTGTTCATGATATCGATATGCATACTTTATTTAAGTTCAAATTACCATCATATCTTTATCAAGGCTATGATGATCAGAGGCAGCGCTCCGGGGAAGGGGGGGGCAGGGGGCAAAGTGCCCCCCTCACTTTTTCAAGTACCCCAAATTGCCCCTTTTCATAGCTAATAAGTGCCTTTTTCTTCGTACAGTGCCCCCTTTTCTTTCTAATCAGTGTCCTTTTTACCTTCTGATGAGTGCCCCTTTTAACCTCAGAAATAAGTGCCCCTTTTGTTTTCTGATAAATGCGACATCGGTAGATATAGATATGGGTATGTATAAAGTCCACAAAGGAGCCTTATACATATAGCTCCAAATAATCAGAGAGGCTTCATAACAATACATTCCCCTACTGATATCAGCACAATAGTGAGGCAGTGGACTGGAGCAGGGGGTAGGAGGGGCCCCAATGCCCTAAATCATACAAGAATGAGCAGTACTCCTAAATTATAAAAGGAACGAGGACAATTTTTTTCTAAAATTTTTCCAAAGCTCACTCGCTACGCTCGCTCGCATTTACTATTATCTTCTTATCATATTAGGAAAATCGCTGTATATAATTCAACACCCGTTGCCTTCAGCGTTAGAAATAAATCTTAAAGTTTTTGCTCGCTCGCTTCGCTCGCTCGCAAATGAATAATCAGGCTATTGCACTCAAGTGCAAAGTAGTTTTATCCAGAACCATGTTAAGATACAAACAATAGCGTGTCGAAAATGATCCTCGGTTGTGTATTGATCAGAATGTACTGGTATACTAATGTTTCGAAGTGGTATTTTCCGCCTTGTTTCCACCCTTTGTAGGTGCTGCTTTTTGTTGGTGCCCCCCCCCCCCCCCACTTTAAAAGATACACCGCCGCCCCTGATGGTAATTGCATTGAGTGCGAAATGATCATCGTTACGATAGACTGTCTTGCCCTCCCCCCCCCCCCAATCAAAAAAACGGATCGACGCCCCTGCATCTATCAAAAAAGAAGCTTCAAGTCTCTTTGTTTTTTTAACGGAACCTGCAATCTTCGGTACTGAACGGTTATAATTATGTAATCATTCATCCTTTTTAAAAATTGTTTACTAAATACACAAATAAATGATTAGGCCTCTTGATATGCAATACAGTTTCGTTATTAAATGACGGGTGCAAACTTTTGAAAATGTTGCCAGATTTTATCATGTTGACAGTAACAACATTCTCTGATTTACACTTCAATTAGTCATATGTTGACTCGGTGCAAGGCGCCTCAACAACTCCCCCCTAACTAAATGCAGGGCTGTCAACTTTGGGGAATTGCTTGGAGGGAAATTCGTATGTTCTTCTTCTCGCCAGCCCTCTAAAAGTCGCTCAGTGTCGGGGGGGGGGGGGGTATCCGATTTTATATGGGTCCAGTTTTCCTCCATAATTATCTAACAAGCAACAACAAAAAAAAATTACAAAATTACATAACAAACAAAAAGGTATCAGTTCGAAAAGGGAAATTCGTATATTTTTTGGGTCTCGCCAGCCCTCCAGTCGCTAGTCGCTCAGTGGGGGGGGGGGGGGGGGGAATTCCCCCTATCCCTCCAAAAGTCGCTTAGTAGGGGGTATCAGATTTTATGGGGTCCAGAATTCTCTGACAACCAAAAAAAAAAAAAAAAAAAAAAAAAAAAAAAGAGGAATAAGTTCTATAAGGGGAGACAAGTGCCCTTGCCCCCCTTGCTAGTGCATACGCTAGTGCACAGGGGAAGACAAGATTTGTTTGGCTATTTGTTTGTTTTACTGGTGTATGGTCTTTTATAGCCGGGTAACACATGTAAGCCTACTTCGATTTCCATAGGCTTAAACCTGCGTTTGTAAAGCTTTTCGTTCTTTAACAAGAATACACATCTTTTGACAGAAACATTATTTGGTAGAGTTTATTTTTTCGTTTCTTTTTGGGGGTAAATCACTAGCGGGCAAGGGGGGGGGCAAGGGGGCAGACTGCCCCCTGACAACTTTTGACACAAAAAATTGTCCCCCCCCCCCCCCTTTCGAACTGATAACTTTTTTGTTGTTGTTGTTGTTGTTGCTTGTCAGAGAATTATGGAGGAAAACTGGGCCCCCTAAAATCTGGCGAGAAGAAAAAAATACGAATCTCCCTCCAAGCAGTTCCCAAAAGTTGACAACCCTGCATTTGTGTGCCCCCCCCCCTTACAAAATCCTGGCTACGCCACTGGGGCAAATACTACTTAATTGTAACATAATATGAAAGAACTAATCTTAGATTTGAATTATGTTTATCTACCAAGTAAAATCACTAAAAATCAAGCTGCAATTAAAGATGTATAATTTTTGGCCATGGTACTCGAATTTCCCGAAAGGATCAAAATCACAAGATCGTCATAAAAAATACGTTGAGCCATAACTATTTATTGTGAATCTCTCTCTCTCTCTCTCTCTCTCTCTCTCTCTCTCTCCCTTTCTTTTTCATTCGCCCTTCTCTCTCTCTCTCTCTCTTTCTCCCTCCATTTTTTCCTCATTTATCTCCTTAAGTGTTCTTTTATTTAACCTCAAACTACCACGTTCTGACAGGCCATAATTATTCTACTTCAGAAGCAGTGAACGCGCTATACGAGGGGGACCATCAGCAGCAATAATATAATTTTCAAAGGTGAAAAACTACTTTTATTGATTAGAAAGTCACATCACAGAACGCAAAACAAAATATTTCAAAATATATTGATCAAAACACCCTTGAAATCAAATTCTGATACTTTCACCCGTTATCAACTGCATACACAATGTCAGGTGTTGCCAGTAGGGGCTGCAACTCATTTATTAATTCCATGTATTAATTTTTGTCAACAAAATGTTTCATCCCGCGGTGAAGATCATACATGGGCTCAGGCGTAGAGCCTTCACAGTAAAAAAAATCATTATAATTGTCTAATTTAAAAAAAAAAAAGATCTTCCTTTCTGGAACGAGAAACTTGACTAAAACTTGGCAGCAATCATTCTCAGGGGATGGGGAAATAAAGTTGTTCCAACAGAGGCCCTGCATGTCCCCAAGGACAGCTTGAGAGCAGTCCCCTGAAGACCCTTTTCTTCATAGTTTTGCTTTGAAAGAAATTCTAACACACTTAGCGGGAATCATTATAAGGGGAAGTTTAAATAGGGGGGGGGGGGGGTTGTGCCTCAAAAAGGTACTGTGAAGCATCTCTCCACCAACAGTCCCCCCCCCCCTACAAACTGTCCACGGCCCCAAATTAGACATTTTGGTGAGAGCTAGAGCCACTGTGCCCCTTTCTTTCTTTCTTTCTTTCTTTCTATTTTTTTACGTAGAAAAGGCCTTTAGCTTCTACATGAACCAAAATGTTAGGAAATATTATTTACACAAAAACATTCATCCCGCACAATTGTAAAGGTTTTGAATGGGAACAAAATTAAAGAAATATGAGTAACCTAAACAGCTGTACAAGCATATCCCATAAAGTATGTTGATATCGAGGTAATCATAAAGAAAAACTACAGGGTTAATGTACGAATTAAAAGATCATTCGACATCCCCCCAAACTGATTTGCTGTTGTCATTTTCAATAGCTGTAAATAATGCACAAACGACTTCAGCGTTAGAAAAAACTCTGAAAATTTTTGCACGCTCGCTTCGCTCGCTTGCAAATGGATCATTAAACCATCACACACAACTGGTAAATTAGGGAAGCTGAAACAGTATCCAGAACCACAATAAGAAGGAAGAATATGATACTTTATAATGCATTAATCATGTTAATTAGACTGTCGGGTAATACCAATGTCACAAAATTCTCCCTTGTAGGTGCCCCTTTTTGCTGCCCCCCCCCCCCATTTTGAAAGACGCTCCACCGCCCCTACCTGCTTCATGTAACCATGGAGAAGCTGGTAATTGAGAGGCGTTAAAAATCATGAAAGGTACTATATACCTTCATTGCCACTCCCCCCCCCCCCCACCATCCGACGCCCCTGCCCATGAGGGAAGAAAAAATCCAACCCAAATTGGCTTGGACGTCGGCTCTGCATGCCCCCCCCCCCCCCCAACCTCTCCCTCCACCTCCCCTCCCCACTTCGATCATGCTATTATTGACTGCTCTAACAAGCCGCCAGACACTTCTCTGACCTACCTCTGACCTATTGGTGTTCCAACTTGAACCAAGACTACGTACATTGCCTTCGCAAGCTTATACATATTCATTTCTATGACGTCAAAGTGAAAGGTAACTGCGAGTTGTAGGAACTATCCTCTACCCGTATGATACCATGACCATTGAATCAAGCGATTCACCAACAAAACTAAGATTGAGAGGGCCAGGAAGAAGCAAGAAAGAGCAGAACATGAAGGTATTTGATTAGTTATATTTTTGTGTATTTGGGGAAAGCATTATTATGAACAGTCTAATTTTCTCCAGGTTTTATTTGCATGAACCGTAGGCCCAACTTTTCAACTATCAGTCCCATGCATTGGTATTTGTGTTACGGATTGACTCCTTTAGTTTAGTTTGACTTTTGCGTGGGCTTAACTAAAAAATCAGTTGAATTTACCCACAAATAATTATTTCCTTTATAGGATATCACAATATTGTAGGAAGGCTGTTTTATTATGAAAATATTAATGTCTAAACAACCATTTTTATTATGAATTAAGCAGTCACTTTCTAGCAAAGCTATGCATGATTGATACAATTTATCACTTTACAATACATACAAGCTTGTACTCCACATTAGATTTTACAGGTGAATAGGCTTCAGTAGCTTTGTATGTGTAAGCAGGCTATGGTCCATTCTAGATCATTCATACATGAGAGGAAAATACTATTTGAAATTTCAATTTCAACTCTGAAACCCCAAATTTGTAGCATAGTAAGAGTTGAACATGTTGAGTCCATGAATCAGGTAATCTAGCATTGAATACTGCTATGCTGCGTGAATGAATGGCATGTCCTATTTTACAATATTACTAAAATTATTGGATGAAGACAATCTATTAATAGACCCAATCACATTTTGACCAATCAGCGTTATTGTTGAAATAGCCCTCTCCCCCATTCACTACGGGCAGTATGCTATGGGGATTTAATTCCACTTCAGAAGTTCAATATACATTAAAGTAGGAGAAGGTGATTGGATTTAATGTGTTTCTAAATCAAATAGCATGGTATTTCATTTTTCATACAAGAGCAAATAGCATAAAATCTCTTATATTTTTCTGTTTCTTTTTAGTCTTTGAAAACAATGCTCCCAGCCACAAGGACCATCGGTATTCCATGCGAGACAGAAGCAGTAATGGAGCCACATTTGAAGGTCCAACAACAATGACTGAGGAAATGTGAACTTTGGGCAAAGGTTCACCATGTTCTTCCAGTCCAATGCATCAAATGGGGAAAAAAGACAAAACAGAGGATAAACCATTCACAAGAAAAAGAACGAAAGAGAAAAAAAATTATGCAGGTAAGCTGGTACAAGCTGCAGAAATGAGCAAAGATGAGAAGATTCTGCTCAAGACTTGTCAGAAAGACCTTCTTGCTTTGAATGTGAGATATCACTTCAACCATGCTTCACCTCCTACCAGAACTAAACAAGATTCATCCCAAAGGACAAAGAAGCAGGTCTTGAGAAGAACTTTTATGAACAGTCATATGAACATTTCTGTAAATAAATTGCAGTAGTAGGAGCGGGGAAGAGCCATGATTCCTGTGAAGTACATGCATTAAAATTACAGAAATTGTTGTAAATGCCATATATTCTGCAGGGGGTTTATTTTCATGAATTTAATATGCTGAAATATTGGCAACATTCATACATACTAGCGCACCGTGGCTGTATGCAATGCAGGCTGTGCTAATTCACCTTCACTTTGCGAATGTATAATTATCATCGCTGCTTGTCGATTCCCCAATCTAAAATTTAACCTCTCGCAAAATAGTCTGGTTGATCCTATTTGCGAGAACAAAGTTTTTTAAAAGAGTAAAGTCGTATGTTTTTCAGTTAATATGCAGATGAGCATCACTCATAACACATAATATCTTCAGAAAGAAATTTTCCAAAACATATGTTACATGTTTTATCACAATTTTGAAAGTTAACATTTTTTCAGCCAGTTATTCTCACAAGCAGAGTCATATTGTCTGGAATACTGTGATTCTGCATATTAGCTTTCATGATTCATATGCCCTCTCATAGTCATTGCTCCATCTATCTTATAATTTTGTAATTTTGTGTAGAGTCATGGGTTACTGCATGTATTTGATTTGTAGTGGGAGCAGTAAAATATCCTAAAATGATAAATAATTCAATGTTCTGTATTTTTCTGCGAGTACAAATTAAATAACAAGTTAAAGCCTTTCTCAAGTACAGTGAAATGGATCGAATATTCTGACAATAATAATGTCCTAAGAATATTTTTTTTGTATGATTTTGAATACATGTCTTTTTTAAAGTTAATCTACTTGTAATAGGGATAATCCTTGTCCCATTTTTAAAATGTAAATGAATGAGATGGAAGTGAATTTCGAGACTTGACAGCTTTCTAATCAGGACCATGAAGTTGCCATACTTCAGGTGCCAGATGTGAAATCTCTGATGTACATAGTTATTGACTGTTGCTGAGATGTACTTTTTACTGATGTGCTCCAAAAGCTACCACTTAGGGGTATGAGATGTAGTAATCATTCACTTTGGAAGTGGTTTTCAATGCACCTGTGAGTAGGACTTTTACACTTCAAAAATACTAGTAAAGTACAATTCATGGGCTTAGAACTTACAATGGTTACCTGCTTAATTTGGCAGACATGATCACATTTAATCATGATTAAATAAAATACATCACTGCTTACTGAGAAAAGTAAAATGTTCAAGCTTTGTTGAACACTTTGTGCAAAATGTGATTTTACATATCAGGCCTACGCACATGTACTTGTTTGATGCTAATACAAACTGCATGTGCATGTATGTAAAGACTGGTTTGAATTATAAATATCAAGAGTGTTTGTAAATCGAAGTATCTAACAGTGAATTTTATTAAAAATTAAAATAGGCAACATGAATATACAGTTATGTGTTCATGCTTATATTCCTGCATTGTTTTTCAGGTAAGGTCACAGAGAGAGAGAGAGAGAGAAAGAAGGTGATACATATTAAGAGAAACAGGATAAATGATTAAAAGGAATACATGATAATTGCTGGGGGTGGGGTTGGAGGGGCATGTGCTTGTATCCAGGATAAACAGGAGATTAACCTTCAGAGGCCTTTTAATTTGTACATCTCAAACATTTTATCTCTCCTATTTAGTTATTCTGTTTTAATTATTAGGTCAATTATACAGTATTAAGTAAGGGGTGGGGGGGGGGGGGCTTGCTGGTACATATGCAAGTAGAGCTGTATGTGTGACAATGATGGCTGTGTGTAAAAATAAAAAAGAGAATGGGTACAGTATGAATTTGGATTGAAACATCTTGCTGATTGTGGGATTCATTATAGGCCGATTGTTTAGTATAAATTGGGGGATGGGGGCTTGCCTGCATATTTGTAAGTATACAATGTGGATCATTATGTGTGAAAAGGATGGCTGTGTGTAAATAAAGAGAATGGGCACATGAAAACTTTGATAGAAAGCATCTTGCTTATTTTGTGCGATACATATTAACTACACAGTATTCATTCATGTTGTTTCACTTCATGGATGTACATGCATGGTTCTTTTTTTGGTGGGGGGGGGGGCTGATGGGTGAACTGATTAGAATGGGGAGGGGTAGACATGGGGGTATAGGGCAACAGACACTGTCCTCCCTTTAGACAAAGCAAATACATGTATAATTACGCTGATCATTTCATGAGACATCGATCACATACATGTATACTTGGTTTCTGTACGGATTACTATAAGGTATTAATATGCAAATTGAATTTTATATGATTGACCATCATTACATGACATCACATTGCTCAAAATACCATCTCTGCGCCTAAAGGCTATATCTGCTCCAAATTATTCAAAGAAATATCTCTCTGTTTCATGGTTGCTAAGGTAAAAATGTCCCTAGCAACCAATTCTTTACTTTTTCTTTGTTTTCTGCCATTTCTACTTAATGCCCAAGTTTCAAACGTGGGAACATGTCATTCCTGTTTTGGATACATGTTTTGAACATATCTAGCACATTTTTAGGTACTTCCCAGAGATGGACCACGGAACTCAAAAACTAAGCAAGAAAACAGGCCTCGGCCCACGGTCTAAATAATTGAAAAGCAGTCAGGACGTCAAACTCACTTTCCGCTTTAAAAAAAGGTGCTAGAGCCGTCATCTTAAATTTGTTCAAACATCATAGCTTTTGTCCCTGCACTCATCTTCCCTGGGGAGCACGCTTCGCGTGCTCACAACCGCCCCTCCCAAAAAAAAAATCCTAGCTACGCGGTTGCTTCCCATTACGCTTAACACTTCCCATTACCCACATTACACTTTTTGCAAATACATGATGAACAATCAGTGTTGTTCGTCATTTTTTTTCTTCAAAAAGTGGAATACATCTAATAATTATACATCTAATAATTATATTTCTTTTATATATGTATATGCATTGTTTATTAATTCAACCCAAATCCCGTGTTATTCAACAGTTCAACAGAAAACATGTACAGAAAATCATATCGTGCTATTCACAGTGACTTGTTGTTTAATGGAATAATTGTTCTTCAAACTTATACAAGACAGTTGGTTTATCAAGTCTTTATTGGAAATAACAGAACCAGGTCTATGAGTTCTTTCCAGACTCGTGGCAGTTAACTTTGCCTAAGTCGAATCTGTTGGGACCACAAAAAAATAGTTGACTTAGGCAATGTAAATAACACATGTTTTGCATAGTTCGGTCCAAAAAACCGATTCGACTTATGCGACTTCGAGTTATGCAAGGTTAACTGTACAATTCTTACATCATGATACAATGATATAATATATCTATGTAATACTTCAGGGCTATGTGAATGAAAGAGATAATACATACAGTAAGGAATCTATGTTTTAATCATTCACAATTAAAAAGCGAAGTATGAGAAGTAGACAATATTCAAGTTTAGAAACAAGGATATAACACCCCCCCCCCCTCCGGTAAAAGAGAGACGGGGGGGGGGGGGGGGGGGGAAGAAGAAGCACAACAAGGACAGCAAGGACATTATTAAATGACATGCTGTAGCCGGCACCTCTTACTTGACATCATCATACAGATAATAGGGGAAATTAACGGGAGTCTGGATATTTATACAATTTATCTGAACAAATTTGAGGAAGATGGATTTTTTTAGATACACAGTAGACAAAAAAAAGAATGGAAATTAAAAAATAGATAATATAACAATGATATCGACAAATTATAAAATGGTCTGTACTTGAAGTACAGCTAGCCTACCTAATGACTAGGATCATTGGGTTGGAGATGAATATTGGACAGCATCCGTACATTGTATTTACGGTTTCGTGAAATATATTCTGAATGAAAAGATGGCATGAAAAAAAAAAGAAACTCATTTCAAACTTGGGACTATATCCTAAGTTACATGAAATGCGATAAATTTCATTAAGTAGATTTCACTGCAAAATAATGACAATTTGTACAGAATGAAAGGTCAACAATTGGAGCTTCATAACTGGGATAACAAACAAATAATATAGTAGATTTTAACATCAGCGACCTAATTTATACAGGCTACTAGAAAGTTAGAGGGTTTCGCTAGTTGATATAGGCCAGGAGCCTGTCCCGAAATAGTCACCCCGTTTTACCCATAAGATTTGACCCCGTAAAGTTACTTAGACCATCTAAGTCATTGACGAAAAGGTTGTCAGCCTGACCGTAGCTGCCGGGTTTAGCCCCCAGAGCCCCCAAAAGAGACCCCAAAGTCGGGTCGATTTCACCCCATCTCCCCCATGCACCAAACTTTGTCAGTAGGAAGTAGTATGACTGGACATTACAAAACACAAAAAACTGACAAAAATTTCCGTCGGGATGGGGTGTCAGACAGCCCCTAAAAATTGGGGTAAATTTTTCCCCTTGAAGCCCAGGGACCAAATTTTGTCAGAAAGAAGAGCTTTGGATGTACATTCCAAAAATATAAAAACTGACAAAATTGTCCACCGGGAAGGGGGTGTCAGACCCCCTGAAATGAAAACCCCAAAGTGCCCTTTGACAACGCTTTGCCCCCCAAAAGGCTGTGTATGTAAAGAAAAACTATTTTCTTACCTTCTGACTATGATAATTCAAAAGTGTTTTATTCAATTCACTTTAAATTTTCATGAGATAATTTTGAGTATAATAATCTTCATGAGGAGCAATTTGGTAATAATTGGTCTTTTGAGTAACAAGTTATTAAATTGTGAAAAATGTATTGCATACTTAGATGTAGATGAATCATTAAAGTTAATTTGTAACTTAAGTTAATTTGTCACCTTAAAGGTTAAACATTGTAAGTTTTCCTTGTAAGATTTCACATATAAAGTTAAATCTTGTTTGATAACAAAATAAAATCACATCACAAACATTATTCTCAAAGCCTAAAGTTTTTGGAAGTGAAGTGAATTAGTGATAAACATTCGCAAAAAAATCCAGGTTAATTCTCTTTTCCATTTAAGATTTGTCTGAACAGTAGGATTTTGTTTGGTTTGTAGGGGTACAAATGGAATTATGAAAGCATTTATGAGCATAGTTGTGCCTTTCAATGCCTAAATGCGCAAATTTGCCATTATTTTCATTTGAAAAATCATTTTTAAAACATAATCATTGTATATAATACACAAGTCTATAGGGATGATTTAAATCAGTGATTTTTAAAAAAAAATTGAGGTGATTTAAATCGCGATTTAAATAATGATTTAAATCAAAGAGATTTAAATCCGCCAACCCTGTCTGTAATATCTATTTTCTGTTTACATGTTTATTTGTTACAGCTAACCACACTTTAGTAATAACAAGCACAGTAATACTTCTGTTATACTCCACTCTGGTAACACTTAGGTTACGCTCAAGTTACATTTTGATTGATAGTCTTCATTTCACACTTTGATTGACACTTGTTTTATATCGCTCGTCGTTTGTGTATGCTTGTGAACCAGAATAAATGCAATAAGGCTTTACTGATTGGAACATCTAACAAGTATGCATCTTCATGGCTATTTGATTAAACATTGAGGTGACTGTGAAGTTTGAGTGCATTAGAACATTATAGTTTTCCGTTCATGCAGAAAGGGCCATTTGAGAATTTGACTTAGGCGACAAGTAATCTGGATTAACATTGCATAATACATCGAAAATACATCTCTACGTACTACGTACAGATATCTTATCCATCATCGGAATGAGGCTTCCCTAACACACATTGTGTGCACAGTCTTCACTTTCACTTTCTCACAGCATATGTGAGCAAGCCTTTACATTCATAACATTGATAAGGCTCTTCTCCCTGTGTGTTCTCATATAATTTTTTCTTTCCAAAGTCATCAATACATTAAGAACACTGTTACAGCTTTACTCCATTTTTAATGCTTAAATACAGGGGCATCGCTAGAACATTTTGAATGGGGGATAAGTGACACCCAAATTAGCCGACAAAAATTTTGCACCATATTCTCTACCCCCCCCCCCCCCATATTTGTTTTTTTTTAATATTGCAGATGTAGAGACCTTTATCATACAGCCCATTTTCCCAAGGAGGCTGACGCCTTTTGCCCGAATATCAACTTTTCAACTTCTAAATTTTGGTGAGGGAGCGAAGCGAGAGGGTAAAATTTTCAAACTTTTCATAGTGAAATTGTACATTAGTTTAAGTTACATAATCATCTGGGAACCTCGCTGCCCGAATATAGGAACTTTGAAAATCCTTGGGGGGGGGGAGGGGGGTGGGGGTTGCTGCAGCCCATTGCTGAAAGGGGATGCTTTTTGCCCGAATATTAACTTTCCAGTGGCAAATTTTTCCTTCTTTTTTCTTTTCATGTTTTCCTTTCCTTTCCCTTTTCCTTTTACTTCTTTCACTTTTCTCATTTTCCTTTTTTCTTTCCTCTTCCTTTTCTCCCTTTTTTTTTTTTTTTTGCTGACAGAGGTGACGCAATTTTATTACATTCAGAACACTGATACATGCTACATGCTACATGTTTTCACATACAATACTTACTGACGTCACATTTCCCTTTACTATGTACATTCATATCATTAATAAGGTTTTTCTCCCAATGGTCATTAATAATGCCACATTTCTAAGTAAAACCCTTGTTACATTCATATCACTGACGAGGCTTTCATCCCGTATGTTCTTATGAAATCTCATTTGTGAGCAATTGCCTAATTACATTCTGATCATTGCGGTTTTTCTCCGGTATGTGTTATTATATGCCATGTAAGCTGAGATTTCTGATTAAAAACCATATTGCATTCAGAACACTGATGAGCCTTTTCTCCTGTATGAGTTCTCTTGTGAGTAATAAGGCTATTTAGGTGAGCAAATACTTTATTACATTCTGAACACCGATAAGGTTTCTCACCAGTGTGTGTTCTCATGTGTCTAGCGATTTGAGATTTTTGACTGAATCTCTTATTGCACTCAGGACACTGATAAGGCTTTTCTCCTGTATGTGTTCTCATATGATCATCAAGGTGAGATGTTTGTACAAAACCCCTATTACATGCAGAACAGTAATAAGGCTTTTCTGCAGTATGCATACTCCTGTGTCTATTTAGTTGAGATTTATGCACAAAGCTCTTATCACAGTCAGAACAATGATAAGGCTTTTCTCCTATATGTTTTCTCATGTGATAAGTGAGGCTATTTTTATGACAAAATCCCTTATTACATGTACACTCAGAACAGTGATAAAGTCTTTAATCCAGTATGGGTTCCCATGTGTACCAGGAGGTAAGATTCCTGTACAAACTCCTTTCTACATACAGCACGTTGATGAGGCTTTTCCTCTCGTGCGCTTTTTCACGTGCGCAGTAAGTTGACACATTTCAGCAAATCCATTATTGCACGCAGTACACCGATGAGGCTTTTCCCCAGTATGAGTTCTCATGTGTCTTTCAAGGTGACACTTACGAGCAAATCCCTTATAACATTCCTAACACTGATGACGCTCCACTCCACCGTTGTTTGTTTTTATATGGTAAGTGAGCTGATATTTCTGATAATATCACTTATTGCATTTATTACACTGATACGGCTTTACTCCAGACTGTGTTCTCAATTCTCATGTGTTGCTTTCATGTGCGCAGTAAGATGACATTTCTGAAAAAATACCTTACTGCATTCAGTACACTTGTAAGGCTTTTCATTAGTGTGTGTGATAATTTGATGGGTGAGGTTCTCCTTTTTTCCTTTATGCTTTTTCATGTGAGTAGTAAGGCTACTTTTATTTAAAAATCTCTTATTACACTCAGAACATTGATAAGGTTTCTCACCGGTGTGTGTTCTCATGTGCCTAACAATTTGAAATTTTTGACCATATTTCTTATTGCACTCAGGACACTCATAAGGCTTTTCTCCTGTATGTGTTCTCATATGAGAAGTGAGGCTATTCAATTGAGCAAATACCTTATTACACTCAGAACATCGATAAGGTTTCTCACCGGTGTGTGTTCTCATGTGTCTAACGATTTGAGATTTTTGACTGAATCTCTTATTGCACTCAGGACACTGATAAGGCTTTTCTCCTGTATGTGTTCTCATATGATCATCAAGGTGAGATGTTTGTACAAAACCCCTATTACATACAGAACAGTGGTGAGGCTTTTCTGCAGTATGCATACTCAAGATGTGTCTCTTGAGGTTAGATTTATGAACAAAGCTCTTATCACAATCAGAACATTGATAAGGCTTTTCTCTTATATGTTCTCTCATGTGAAAAGTGAGGCTATTTTTATGAGAAAATCCCTCATTACACTCAGAACAGTGATAAGGCTTTAATCCAGTATGGGTTACCATGTGTACCATGAGGAGAGATTCCTGTACAAACTCCTTATCACAAAGAGCACACTGATAAGGCTTTTCTCCAGTGTGTATTTTCATGTGCTCAGTGAGTTCACACATTTCAGCAAATCCCTTATAACATTCAGAACACTGATGAGGCTTTTCCCCAGCATGAGTTCTCATGTGTCTTGCAAGGTGACACTTCCGAGCAAATCCATTATTACATTCAGAACACTGATAAGGCTCCGCTCCATCATGTTTTTTTTTAATATGGTAATTGAGTTGATATTTCTGAAAATATCGCTTATTGCATTTATTACACTGATACGGCTTTAATCCAGACTGTGTTTTCGTTGGATTGGTCAGGTTACCAAGTCCATCATAATGTCCCGCCTCTTCTTCTCTGTAACAGTGTTCTCCTACTGTGATGTAGCGCATCACACTTCCATTCTGCGTAAAGAGTTGGTCTTCCTCGTAGACGACTTGTCCTATTACAACAGTGATAACACCAAAGAGACAGTATATTAAGTTAAAGATAAAGTTGAGTTCTGGTCATGCGATTACAATGTAAATAAACCATCCCAAAGCAAATGGGAGAGATTGATCATTTCTTAATAAGAATTGGTGTATACTGTGAGGTTTTGGAATTCAATTCAATTCAATTGCGGTTTTATTAAAAAATATACCAAATAAAAAGTCTGAAGACTTATAATATTTGGTTCACATTAAAGATTATGACAAAATAAACATTGGAACATAAGAACATGCATTAGCATCAAAGGGAATTAAAAAGTCATTGATGAGCTATTATAAGAAAAAGAGAAGGAAAAAAAAAACTTCAATATATAATTCATCACTTTATTCAACATTCAAATCAATAAAGGAATAACTAACTAAATACGTAACTAAATACGTTTAACAAAAAGAAAAAGGGAAACCAGCATTCAGGCAAAAGACTTTATTCAGATTTCAGGCCCCTGTATAAAAATTAGTGTTTTTGTGTCATTTTTCAAGTGTTGGGAAAAAAAAGAGATGAACAGAATGTGCGAAAAGAAAGAAGAGAAAAAAAAAGGGAAGAGAGAAAACGCAGAAAGACAAGAATAAAGAAACTAGCACATCAATGATGTGGCGCTCATCCGGCATGCAGCAAAGAAATTGATGCAATTTGTACTTTGAACACAGTAGACATTGTAATGAATCGATGAAATGTACATGTATTGGTTACATGCATGTACAGATGATGAAGTGCCTATTGCAGATCTGGCTAAATGTGGTTTTGGAAGGAGACAGTGACATGTAGATATGAATGAAAGTCTGGAAATTGACAACTCAAGTTGCACGACTTCAGTTAAAAGATTTTGGGGAATGTAAATTTTAATAGTTTTACTGTGTGACAGAGAAATTTGAAATAAAGCATAAAGTTAGTCAAGGTGAGGTATCTCTACCAACTGTGAAATCTTTATTGAGAGAGATTTGAAGGTTAAGATTTGTAATAAAAGAGAAAAGCACTGAATGACATAAGTTATGCATTGGTGTAAAAAAAGAATTTTAAGGTTGGGACATTTAAGGGTGGCTTCAGTGCATTGTCCCTCACTATTTCAAGTCTTTATTAGCTCATAACCCGCTATTGTTGACCACTGTCACTTCTGGGTTCTCGGTTCTGTCGATGATGTCGACAGAAATCATGTAGAAAGGTATAGCCTTTGAAATAATCCAGCAGCCATGGGTTTCATAATGGACAGGGCAAAGAGTTAAAATAAATTTTGTATAAATTACCATAAATAATTTTCTAGATAAAATTTCAAAATTCCGAGTAGAAGTTCAATGAACCTCATGAAAGTCTTCCTCAATAAATGAGGAAGAAGAAGCCAGTTTTGTGATTTTGTAATAAATTTCGCATAAATTAGCATAAATAATTTTCTAGACAAAATTTCAAAATTCCATGAAGAAGTTCAATGAACTTCATGAAAGTCTTTTAGATGGAAGAAAAAAAATCAAAATCAGTCAATAAATGAGGAAGAAGCAATTTTTGTGATGTTTTAATAAATTTTGCATAAATTTGCATAAATAATTAGCATAAATTATTTTCTAGACAAAATTTTAAAATTCCAAGTAGATGTTTAATAAACCTCATGAAAGTCTTTCAAATGGAACAACAAAAAAAAATCGAAATCGGTCAATAAATGAGGAAGAAGAAGCCATTTTTGTGATCTTTTTAATAAATTTCGCATAGCATAAATAATTTTCTAGACAAAATTTCAAATTTCCGAGTAGAAGTTCAATGAACCTCATGAAAGTCTTTCAGATGGAAAAAAAAAATCGAAATCGGTCAATAAATGAGGAAGAAGAAGCAATTTTTGTGATTTTTGAATAAATATCGCATAAATTAGCATAATTAATTTTGTAGACAAAATTTCAAAATTCTGTGGAGAAGTTCAATGAACCTCATGAAAGTCTTTCAGATGGAACAAAAAAAATCGAAATCGGTCAATAAATGAGGAAGGAGAAGCAATTTTTGTGATTTTTGAGAAATGCGCATAAATTAGCATATTTAATGAGTTTCAAAATTCTGTGTAGAAGTTTCGAATCCCCCACCTAGTGCTATCATATAAAGCAAACGGAATTAAAATCGGGTAAGAAATGGCGAAGAAGAAGCATTTTGAAATTGTGGACGGACGACAGACGAAGGACGGACGGACGGACGGACGGACGGACGGACGACGGACGACGGACGCCTCGCCACGGCATAAGCTCATCTGGCCCATTCGGGCCGGATGAGCTAAAAAGAGAAGAAAAGGGAAATAAAAGGAAAAGACAAGAAAGGAATAGGACAGAGGGGGAGAGAGAGAGAGAGGGAGCAGCATATTGTAAATTTGAATGATGAACAGCGAATTTGTTCACAAGCAGGCATTTGATATGATTATAAAAAAAGAAAAAGAAAAAAAAAGCAAATTAAATATTAAGACAAGATATAATAGGAAACGGAAACACATGGATAAATAACCACAATAGCTTAATAAGAAAAATGCACAAACCCCTACAAGCATTTGAAAATTTAAAAATGTTAAAAATACATGTAATATGAAATTGTAAAATGGTATAATGCTACAACAATATTAACTGAAAATTTAAAATTGATAATTAATGGTGATGAATAAACTTCCTACAAATTGAAGAAAATTATAGATAAATAATTATCTCTTTTCCAATAAATTAAGAAAGAAAGAAATAGTGGAAGAGGGGAGGAGGGAAAGGAGAAAGAGAGAGAAAAATGCGAGAGAAAGGAGAGAGGAAGTTCAATTTATGTCAATACATGTACATTGTAAATAAGTCTAAACTAGATTTTCAGTTTTTTTTTTTTTTTTTTTTAAAGCAGAAGTTTCTGCATTTATTAAGAAATAAAATACAAACATTGTATACAATAATGATACAAATCAGAATTGATACAAAATAATGTGTGACAACTGAATTACAAACATGAATATACTTAAATAATATTGAAATTATGGAGGTAAGTCAATAAATCGAGATAAATGCAGGGGCCAGCTATCATAAGCAAAAATGCTTGAGTGGATAGCAGCCGGGGGATGGGGGCTACATGATACCTTAATATACGAGTCGATATATTGTATGGGGTGTCACGTATAAGGAATCAGATATATTTCCAGAAATTATAAGAATCTGAGTTGGTAAAAAAAGAAAAGGTGTAAAAAAGAAGAGGAATTGCAAGTGCGTGCATGTGAGTGAGTGCGGGTGAAAAGTGTATATTTAATTTTCAGGTAATTGAATTTAGCAGACGGACAAGAGAGGGAACTGTCGGCTGTTTATAGCACTGAGTTCTACATTGTCATAGTGGTGAACACAAATGATTAGAGTTTCCCATTACCAGTAATATGGCGCAGTTGTGACAAGAGATGGCAATGCCAAGGAGAACCTAGCCTCTAGCCAAGGCCTCTTGCTGCATTCCCCTGTAAACGGCTGCCAACGAGAACGGCTGCCAACGAGACTACGAGGCGCGTCAGCGCCGAGGCCTCAACTCACTTGCTTCCTAATTAAATATGCAGTATTAAAATAAGGTAGTGATACGTCACAAATTGTATGCAGATTATATGCGATTTGCTGTCTTCACGCATTCTGACCAATGAGCTGCGTGTTTGGCGAAGAACTCGTCCATTATTTTAGAGGGAACTCCTTTACGTAATAAAGTAATAAAAAATAAATTTTCATTTATCTGAACAAATATTCATACTTTTACATTACAAAATTATATTTCATAGCATTTTTGCCGAAAAATAATGGCTGTTATTGAGTCCTAGTTGAAAAATAAAATATATTTCTCCCTGCTTAGGAGCAACAGTGATTGTAAACCTATGTTGTAAACACTGTATTATACCTTTTGTGCATGTTTACTCGCGTGGACGTGTGCATGTGTTGTTGAGTCGATCAGCTGATTTGAGGAAAGTTGGTATAAGTTAATTTTGTTTGATTTTGCAATTTCGAGTGAAAATATGGGATGATATCATGGATGACACTCCAACCAAACGCGTGGTACCGCATTGGAAAGAAATTAAAGGTAAATTAGCCTGTCACAGAGAGGACCAAGGACTTGTGTGATTTGCAATCGTGATTTAGTGACCATGCGAAAGTATACATGCGTAAAAGAACTATTGGCACAGCGGTGAGCACCCGGTTACTGCGCCCAACGTTTCGTCCGAGATGGTGGGGCCTGTCCGCAGGAAATCGGTACATAGAGGAAGAGCTTGATATATGGCACTCTTTCCATAGCCGGTGGGAAGATTTACAAAAACGTCTTTCCCATTCAATGCACTGGTAATGGCTTCAACTTGTAAATCCTTGAAATGTGGTATTTTGAGCTTTTTCGCAGCAAATTCAAGGCTTCTGGTCAACCTTTCTTCGCGACAAGTCTCCGCCATGATGAAACGATGTGTCATGAATATTTAATATGGAAGGCAAAAGTCTGGTCACTGATTGGTGAATCTAAAAAATTAATATTAAGTAGTAGGAGTCTGTCCCGCTCACTGATTGTTGGAAGGAGAGATGGGTGGGAGTACCACAGTGTCAATCAAAAGTTTTTCGCATATTAAGATCTACCACTCCGGTAGATGTTTTTCAATAAAAATAAAAAGAATTGTTGTTGTTAGTGTTAAGTACAACGGGCAAGTGAGTAGAGGCCTCGGCGCAGACGCGCCTCGTTACAGGGGAATGCAGCACAGGGGATTGCAGCAAGAGGCCTCGGCTAGAGGCTAAGGAGAACCCAGAAGTGATTACGAAAATCACGTGAGGATCTCAACATGGCGATTAAGCAAGAGATAGAATTTCAAGTTGGTGAAGAAGATCATCATACATGTAGTTGATGTTCTTGAAATATTGTGATAACCAGAATAAAAAGCCTCTAATTACATGTTAATTGACCTTTTGACATTTGACTTAACACCTTATAACCCCAAAGTCTGATCACTTTATCTCCTCCTAGTCATGAATAAAAAATAGTTGAGATATGGTGATAACAAAGGTAAAAAAAAACATGAATGTCACATACACCTGTATAATGACCTCTATGACCTGTCACCTTTGACTTACGTGAACAAAATTCTAATCAGTTCGTCTCACTATGGTGATGCATACCTGTTCCAAGTTTGAAGTTAATGGATCAAATGGTTCTTGAGATATCACATTAACAAGACTAAAACCTGCAATTTCAGAATTGACCTCTATGACCTTTGACCTTTGACCTACGTATCCAAAATCTAATCAGATCGTCTTTCTATGGTGATACATATTAGTACCAAGTTTGAAATTCATACCTCAAATGGTTCTTGAGATATCACGTTGAGGTTAACACCTGTAATTTCAGAAAATTGACCAGTGACCTTTGACCCACATACCCCAAAATCTAATCAGATCGTCTTCCTATGGTGATACATGCTAGCACCAAGTTTGAAGTTCATACCTCAGTTATCGCTAGAACAAGAAAGCGGGATGGACGGACGGATGGACTGAAAACCCGAAAACATAATGCCTCCAGCACCACCTTTGTTGGGTGGAGGCATAAAAACTATCTACTGATAAGCTATAGTCAGGTGTTAGTAAGAACCATTGTACATGTACGTGGCTTTGGAAATTTTGAGAGTCAATGATTGCTCTTACCAGACCCATCATGATTTGAGGAAATGTCTTCTCTGATGAAACAGTCTTCTTCTCCTTCTACCTTCATATAGTTAGTCTTATTTCCACTGTCCTTGTAGAGTTGGTCCTCATCTTCGCAGCCAATTTGTTCTACAAGACAAGCAAAACACAAAAGTAACAAAAGTGACAGTTTGGTTTAACCCATGTACAGTGTATATGTGACCAGGCACCACAAAACCACCAAAAAGTCACCAGATATGAATTTTCAGTTAAGGTCTGATTCTGAAAGAGGAGATTCTCAGCTTTAAAATGATATATAACTCACTAGCATTGGATGTTCCTAATTCACTGTACAAAGAGTAGAAGGCACAGTCCCTCAGAATGTTACTTCTGAGAAATAAGGGTTTAAAGTTTGCAGTCTACTGAAGCACTCTGACTTGCAAGGTGTTGTCCTAAGGTGACAAACGGAGGATTAGAACTCAATAAAAATTTCTATGAAGGGATTATCAAATTGTCCTAAAACTTGGCACGCTAATTAGACATATCCTGTTCATCATAGTGCACAAGTATCAATTGAAGAACTTACTCTGTTCAAAAGTTATGGGAGATCAAAATGAGACAAGTATTCAGGGTCGTAAAAAAGAAAATTTATAATACAACAAAATCCAGAGAAGACACACATAAGTCTGATAATAAACTGTCAAAAATACCACTTTTAGATTGTTTGGTGCCTCTTTCAGGAAATACCCAAAACTAAAATTTGACCATGCCAATCTAAAACACATTGATTGAGCTCTAACTGAAAATCACACACTGCGACTTTTTGGTGGTTTTGTGGTGTATGATCACATACATTTACACTGTATGCTCTAACCTCCAACAGACAAACACCTACATTTTTTAATACCCAGTCAAACACACAAATATTCCAACATCCCAATGTTCCAAAACCTACATGTTCCAGCATGTCCCAACACCTGAAGGTACATGTATCCAACTCCCTAATGCTCCAAGTCATGGCTCCAGCACCGACATGTACATGTACAGTATATGTCCCAACAGGGCGAACACCTCCTATTTTCCAACACCTCTACAGCATATCACAACACCTACAACACTCTTATCTTCAAAACAAATGATGTAACCCCGGGGGGTGCCACAGCCGACCTCGAAACGGGGGTCTAAGGAAAAACATAGGGTCTTTGGAACGGTGGATCTATACCCAGCTGAGCGAAAAAACATGGGCTAAGGAACTATGGCACATAGTGTGGGGGATTCTATATATGTATACATGTATATACAGGTCTGTTAACCCCATCATGACAGGAAATATTTCAGGACTTAACTGATCACATTTTGTTCTTCAAATTGGCAACAAAATTTTGGCTCTTTCTACTCATGCATGTGGTATATTTTTTAGGGCTCTGAATGAAAAGTTATTGAGCCAAACCACAAAATGTGGTCGCTTGTCTCGAAAGGGTTAAGCACATAATTTTGAGTTTTGGGGACAGAGTTTACAAAAGCACCAAACTTAGTGTACTTGTTAGGACAAAAGCTTCAACTTTTTCCACAGGACCTATGAAATTAAGCCACATCTTCATGCAAAATTATGCTAATTTATGCAAATTACATGTATTAAATCAATACTACATAGACAATGTAAAAATCAAAGAGCTTGAAAATGTACCAAAATTTAGATATGCCTTTACTGTGGCGATAGCTTTAATTTTTCCCACAGAACCCATTAAATTAAATCGCATCTTCATGCAAAATAATGCTAATTTATGCAAATTATGCATTATATCAGTACTTAGTGAAGTATCAGCGACACTTTCATGGTGGAGAAACTGAATTGTAGATTTAGTTTTTCAGGGTTACACCATGTAATTCTTTCAAGGAATAAGAGCCCTGAAAAGGGCTGGTGAGCTCCGCTAAGAGCCCTGTGGTTCTCGACGTTTCGATCAGTATGCTCTGATGAGCATACTGATCAGAGCTCTTAGCGGAGCTGCTAAGAGCTCTGTGGTTCTCGACGTTTCGATCAGTATGCTCTGATCGTCATCAGAGCATACTGATCGAAACGTCGAGAACCACAGGGCTCTTAGCGGAGCTCACCAGCCCTTTTCAGGGCTCTTATTCCTTGAAAGAATTACATGGTGTAACCCTGAAAAACTAAATCTACAATTCTATATCAGTACTGTATGTATATGTATCTACATTTATACAATTATGAAAATCAAAGTACTTGAAAATGTACCAAAATTTCCATATTTGTTGTGCCTTTATCTTTATTTCTTTCCACAGGACTCATTGACTTAGCTCACATCTTCATGCAAATTTATTCCAATTTTTATGGAATTATACACCGTTAATACCATTCACACTGTAGTATTTAAGAGCTTCAACACCAAATTTTCCTCATGAACTGGTAATGCTTATACAGAGTGAGTCAGAAAAAATGTTCCATCATTTTGAAGTTGTCTTGATTGTAGTATGAACATTTAATCATGGGTTTCATGATATGTCTTGGTAGAGTTATCCTCCCAGCATTTTTTGGTACCATTTTCATTTGGATCTTTGCATGCATGACTGAATAACAGACAATCTTTAGAAGACTGCAAAATCTCACATGCGCCAATTGGCTGGGTGAAGATTTAAACAAATTTTGAAAGAATTTATAACTTATGTGCACACGGAAAGACACACACACACACACACCACACACACACACTCACAGTAAACAATTCATAATGCAGTGTTAACATTTCCCCTTTTCTGATTAAGCATTGATTTTTTTTACCAAGATCATCGCTGCATGATGATGATGATGATGATGATAATGATGGTGGTGGTGAAGGTGGTGGTTAATGTGTTAGGGGAAAAATTGTTAGGGAATTGCCACTTAAACATGGCGCGATGATCTTGGTAAAAAATCAAATCTTTCTGTGTGCACATAAGTTATAAATTCTTTCAAAATTTGTTTAAATCTTCACCCAGCCATTTGGCGCAAGTGAGGTTTTTCAGTCTTCTAAAGATTGTCTGTTATTCAGTCATGCATGCAAAGATCCAAATGAAAACGGTACCAAAAAATGCTGGGAGGATAACTCTACAAAGACATACATGTATCATGAAACCCAGGATTAAATGTTCATACTACAAACAAGACAACTTCAAAATGATGGGACATTTTTTCTGACTCACTCTGTAGTTTCACCTTTTCCACAGGACCCAGCAAATTAAATATTATCTTCATTCCAGTTTATGCAAATTCATGCAACGTTTATGAATATATTTATAGAATTCCATTGATATCATACCGAATAAATGGCGGTAGAGCTTTAAAATGTGCTTAACTTTCTACTTTTATAGATTCATATGCCTCAGCAGTCCATCAACTCATAATACATCTACATGTAATTTTATTAAGGTTTCTGCAGATTATATGCATTTATCAGTATTCAATTAACAGTTTTTATTATTATTATTACAGTTATTCTTTGAGGATAATTCACTCACTTAAAAGTATGCAATAAGCTTTATTTAACCGTTGCATTTTAACAAATGGGTGTGTTTTTAACATTAATGAGGTGCCTATTTACAATGATTGTACATGTAAGTGCATAAACATACATAAATCATAAGAAATTGGCAAAAATGTAATCAGAATATCGCAGTAAACATCGTTATTCTAGTTTACCTGACCTACGTCACCTAACTCACCACACTCGCCAAGTTGTGGCTAATTACAAATTCAAGGTGATGGTATACATGTAGGTATCGTGTGTCGTGTTCGATGTGAATCCGCCTTTAGGGTTGCAATTTGGTTTTAGGTTAGGTTTGTGGTCAGGGTTAGGTATATTGTTTGATCCAGGACTGAAGTTTAGAAATTGCTTACTGTACGTAATTGAAGCGGAGCAATTGTCACCAGAATATGTGTTGTACATGTACAACCTCAATATACGTGTACATATATATGTGCTCTTACCAGACTCATCATGATGTGATGACTCTTCTACAGAACATTCTTTTTCTACTTCTTCCTTGATGTAACAAGTCTCACATCCATCATTCTCAGGGATTTGGAGCTCCTCTTTGGATACCTCTTGTTCCTCTACAATGGTAACCACAACAAAAAAAAATTGAATCATAATATTAGTAGCTTTGCAAGGTTCTTTTTACAGAGGAACCTTGTTATTTCATAGACCTTTGGACCATGAAAATTAACTTGCTGTATGAGATATCTTGATATCTGGGAGTCTGGGACAAAAGTGAAAGTTCTTCTTCAGTAATTTTTTGCTGCTATATTTGACATTTTTTTTCTTGGAACAGTTTTGGAAAAACTGAGCCTCAGAAACTGTTTGGGTAATTGAAGATAAATCTGAATGATTGTGATAAATACTGTTTTATAGCATGAGTATTGATGTAATTGAGTTGTCGTTTATCATGTCTTCGTGAAACCGTTTGTCAGGTCCATGACATGTCCATGGATTGCTGACAAGAGTTGTCATGGAGTTGATTTGATAAAACGACTCCCAGACATCAGGGTCGCCGACAAGCCCCTGCCCGAGCCTGTTCACAGCCACACATAGCGACTTTTCTATACTACATGTGGGTATGTACAAAACACGAGTGCCATGCACTACCACTGAGCATGTATGACTCCAACAAAGTCCTTACTTTCTAAGTTAAGGACTTGTAACCCCGTCCCCGTTAGATTTAGATCTACCGTTTACTCAGATAAAATTTTCAAGCCATTTCCCGAAAATTTATGGGATAATTGTCGATAAGCCCTGTCGGAAACTCTGTGCTTTGAAGAACATTGTCAGGATATATGTGATGACTCGAATGAAGCGTAGAGGGCTCACTTTCATTAGCAATCGTACAGACAATGAAACTTTGTTTAGTTTGGGATCGGTTGTCAATAATTAGTCTTAATTGATTCTCAGTAATAAAACTGCCATGCACTTACATGTACATGTAAGTAATTTCAGAATGAAAAGAAATAAAAACGTTTATTCCTTTTGTGATATCATGTACATGTACAATTTTCACTTTTGTTATATTTATTGTTTTTATACATGTAAGCAATTGCTTCTTTCCACTCGCTTGTACATGTATACTAGCAAAGAATATAAGGAGCTGAATGCAGAGACTAGCAAAAGCAGGACTTGGTCTAGCGGTAACGTCTACGGGCAGCTCTTTGTATTTGCCTACAACTGACCAGGTCCGTATCTCAGTCACGTCTTTCGGATGGTGACATTATTTAAAGGTCAGTCCCACTCATAGCGGCATTACTACACTTCGTGTGTATGCTCTTGGACGATCATAATGTACATGTACACCTCAACAGTTTCAAACAGTGCTGCACAAAAGTCACCAATTAATATTCTCTCGAAATCAGCATTTAATTTACAAATACTAACACCAAAATATCCATGAAGTACAATAAATTCATCTCACTGATGTTGGAAAAGATAATTCTAAAAATGAAATCCGTAATTTACTGTCAGTTCTGGCGAAACGGGGTATCAGAGTCTCTGTGTACATTTTTGGGTCACCGCAAGCGCTGACATCTCCCCCCCTCAAAAAACGGTCCCTATCACGCACACGTGGAAGTCCTGATTTTCCGTAAAAATTGATGTGAGCGTGCAATACCGAGTTTTTTTTGTGGACAAAAATTTTATTTGCCGAGTTTAGTCTAAAACATCGGCGGAATAAAAAAAACATGCGATCGCGAAAAAAATAGAGATTTCTTCGGTTTTGGACATGATTTGGACTTTGGATTTTGCAGGAAATATCAGAAGTTCCTGAACTCTTTCGAGACAATTGACATATTTTGTAGTTTGGCTCATTAACTTTTGATTCAGAGCTCTAAAAAATATACCTGATGCATGAGTAGAAAGAGCAAAAATTTCTGCACACACTACATGTATATCCATTTTTGTTGCATGACCATATTGCGTTTGATGCCAGGAATTTTAAAAACGAGAATAAGCCTTAAAATCCTTAAATTGGCAACACATTGATAGGTTATAAAACAATGTTTTTTATCAAAGTTGGCCATTTTTTCAACTTTTTGACAAACTTGCTAACCATGAATATTGTTCTCAAAGAAATTACACGTTATTAGAAACATGTAGCAATAAAAGAAACCAGGGCTTGCCCTTAACTTTTTTTTTAAGGTGGCCAGCAGGGCCACTTGAGCATGAAATCCAGGTGGCCAAATGGATTCTCAGGTGGCCCGGATATTTATTTGTATCCTACACTAGTCTAGTATGCGTTAAGGCAAATAAAATTACTTGACTACGTGTAATTTCAATGACGTACATTATTCATACATGTACTTCTCTCATAATCAATACATATTTATGTATACATGTACTTTTCAGTAATGGCAATTGTGTAGCCATCTGTGACTCTTTTATTTGGATCGCCAAATAACTCATTCGATGTTTCAATTCACTACCCACGCCGTATTTTTTTATGAGTGTCAATCTATTTTCAACTGTCTTTTCCGTCAATGCAATGAAAGTTAAAATATTAGCACTTTTTCTTCCCCATTTATAATCGACTCTCATCTCGTAAAGTCAATCTTTCACCTCTGTTTCGTTAGCGGTTCATATTTCTTGAAGACGACCCGCTGAAATTATTTTTATCGTCAGGTAAAGAATGAAATCCTCAAGTAAATAGTTTCACCTATGCTTCGCTAGCGGTTTATATATCATGAAGACGACCCGCCGAAATTATTTTTATCGTCAGGTAATTAATCAATTCCTCAAGTAAATCGATTCACCTCTGCTTCGTTAACGGTTCATGTTTCTTGAAGCCGACCCGCCGAATTTATTTTCATCGTATAGGTAAAGAATTAATTCCTCAAGTAAATCGTTTCACCTCTGTTTCCTGGAGGTACATGTACTGGACCTCCTGCCAATGTGTGCTCCGTTTTCTGAATTCCAAATGTTGGCAAATATGAATACAGACCTGACTACCTGCCCCGTAGAGTAATACTTATTAATAATATAATAATATATATTAGTAATATAAACATAATTAGAAAGAGACCCAAAAAATGGAGTTTCTAAGATAAAATATCAATAAATACATATTTTTTACACAAAAACTAGATTTTAAAAAAGCATTCCATTGCACTGTACTGTACACCTGCTAAAAACATCATGGGCTACCTGCCCTGTATCAACATTCCCTGTAGAATAGATGAATAAGTTAGTTATTGCATTAAACAAGAGATGAAAGAAATTTTAAAAAATGAGGAAAAAAGTTTCCAAACATATTAAAGAGCTTCCCATTGCTCCAGAGGATGCCAGTCATAACTGTTTCAGTGTAACTGTCCATCAGTCACTATCAGTGTCACCGTGACTGTCATCTGGAATCTCATAAATAAAAGGACATTTCTTAAGATCCAAATAACATGTCAATGCTCTCTGTGTGAATTATTCTAAAAGTATTGGAATAATTTAATTTCTTCTCAAGAGTCAAAGATGTCTACTCGATAAGGTAGACTTACACTAGTATCTCACATGGAGTAGATCAAAGTCGTATCTCGGACCTTCTACGTAACTCGGCTAAGTAAATACCAGAATATTGCTTTTTATCTAGTCTAACAAGGACCTCCCACATCATTGTTTCAGAAAAAAGGACGTCACGATAAAGATAACTTTTTTTTTTAAATTTGCTTATCGGCGAGCGTATAGTAGAACCTGTCAGAGTGAAAGTCTGGGACTTGTCAACAATAGTCTGTTTGACAGACGCTTTAAAATGTTCTAGATGTTTTTTCTCAGTCTCTGTGGTGTACATATATAGTACACTATGAATATTTTTTCTCCATTTGCCGTTAATGTTTAGTGTTTAAACACTCGCAGCACATTTATGGTTTCGTCTCGAGAAGTTGTTAGCGTCGATATAAGCTCTGCTGCCTCCGTAAAAGACTAAGCGGTCAAAAATTCACAACATTATGCGCGCGCATGTGGCAGTGCTAGTTTGGATTCCAATCGTTTACAATATTACGAAAACCCGATTATAACACATAACAGATTGATCGCGCACTACCATGAAGTGCTCAACGTACCCGGAGACTCCATCCGGCCATGCGATCGGGAGCAGCTTGGGAATGCACGCTGAAAATGCTTTGCCTACTCGACGGATCATAACTACATACATTCGACTGGAATCTAGAATAACGGTGCTTGAGTGGTCGTCGCGATCGGTGGATATTTAACGGTGCATGCTGCTGCAGATGCGCTGCTGTGTGATGATGTAGTGTACATACGTATGTATTAGATCTAGTTTCGTATCGTGTAGTTAGAAATTTCGTATATTTTCGTGTTTTTTTTTTAGTTCACTTTTTTTCGGTGGCCAGCCGGGCCACCGATTCGAGAGTTTCTGGTGGCCCGATGCCGTTTCAGGTGGCCACTGGCACTCGGGCCACCGTTAAAGTCGAGCCCTGGAAACATATTATTGTTGCCAATTCGAAGAACAAAATGTGATCAATTTAGCCCTTAAATAATTCCTGACCTGAAAGGGTTAAGGTAAAAGTGAGATTTTTAAGAGCTGAATTTGAAAGGAAGTATTTAAAATATTTATCTCACTTTCCCTTTCCCCCCATACATTTACATGTAGTACACGTGCAGTGTACATGTATATGCGATAGAAAATTGTAGTATTTTTTTGCATTCGTCGCACGTCGCACTTAGTGGTAAATATGACCACTATGGTATAGTCAGTCCCAGATGTAAATAATCATATAATTTGATTAATACACATCTGTCAAAACTCAAATACACACACACACACACACAAGCACACACTGCATGCGTCATCCAGTGTTACTAGAAGGAAATGCAAGTCAAGAATTCCTCTTTGTACCATGCTTGATGCCGATAACACAATGCGTTTTTCTCCATAATTGGATTAATACCGCTCGAGTACACCGATCTCGTAATAATACCACTCTTACATCCGATCGACATCGAGCTGGCTGGCTGAAGTTTGAGTGAGAGGGAGGGAGAAATCGACCACTTCAGACAAAATTCCATTTTAGGACTTTTTATTTCATATTAATTTTCACTTCTTACTCACATCATGGAAGCCAATATTGTTACTAATGCTGTAATATCTCGGTTATTTCATTTTCCGTTTAACAAGGGCTAAAAATCCGAACGGTTTTCAGTTAAACGCACTCACACATACATGTATATGAGGTTATAACAATTGGGTGATCCAACATGATTTTGAACACATGGGACAAAAAAAAAAGAGACTTGCTACAAAAGCCATTGTTTTCCTCTTTTTAATCGTAATAGTGCTAAAAAAACATATGTTTACCTATCAAAACTTGAGCTTAAAATGTATTATTTATTGATATTTTGTAGTTTTCCAAGTGAGTTTAAGCTTAAAAATGTTGATACATGTAGCCTTGTACAGTAGGTCTAATAATTCTGTTGTATGGGGGCAGCCATATTGTCTATCAAATCCCTGCATGTAAGATCTGATCAGGAGAGGGTGCCAGAGAACTTTACGAAGAGCTGGTTTTACACATATTTACATAGAGCTTTGCATGTTCATGAGTACCAAGATGGCAGCCCCATTACTGAACGATTATCACCATTTAATTGAAGCTAGAACTGACTTTTAAACCACAAAATAACAAGAAATGTAATCGCTGCACTTTTTGAAAGTCACACCTGCGCGTAACTACATGTATACACAGCGCTGTCGCAAAGCGGTACTGCGATGGACCAGTCAGTCGGCAGGTCGGTACGCTAATGAGCAAACAAGCAGGATTCATCCAGATCCTCTCGTGGCCAAATCTTTCATCCTGTAAAATCTCATGAATCGTGAGATTTTCTTTCTGGACCAAATTAACCACTTTATAATCAGGTGAAGTTCTTGATTATTATGCAATTGGAAAGAGGAAATGTCACACTTTTATATAAATTTGTTCATTCTTTTTTATAACAGACTGGGAGAAATAAATGAAATTTAGGGAGAAAAAGTTGCTTCAAAACACATTTTTTGTTCTCTCACTTCTTTTGATCATTGTGAAAAACTTTTTATTTTGAGCCCAAATAAAATTTATACCATAGTAAAGCTGAAAATCTATACTTTCTCAAAATGTCATTCATAATATGGGGCACCTTTTAATCGGGTCAAGAACACACTTTGAAGCACCAAGGTACAGGACGAGATTTCTTGATTTTCTGAAAAGCTCCAAATCCAGTCTTCTGATTGGCTGAATAAGGCCAAAAACAAGCCAGCGTGGTTGTTTTGAACAGAATACCACATGGGGAGAGTGACCTACGAGTGACCCAGGGGGCAAACAGCTGTGGAATTTTGAGATTCCTTGGTGGGTGGGCAGTCTATCTGGCCAATCACAGTGCAGTATTCTTGGTTTTAGGCAGATAATTTGCACTTGGCTTAGGAAAAGTGTGTTCTTGACCCGATTAAAGTGTGTCCTTCATTATAAATGATATTTTCATAAAGCATACATGTAGATCTTCAGCTTTGATATGATATAAAAATCATTCGGGCTCAAAAGAAAAAGACTTACAAAATAACCATTTTTTCAAAGGTGAAAATTTTATTTTTTTAATCATATTTGAAACCTGAAATTTCACCAACTTTACACATTTTTTCATTAAAATGAAATACAGAACATAAAAGTTATTTTGTCTATAAAACCATGAAGCTACAACCCCGTGTGCGTGCACTCAACGTAGAACGGTGCGAAGTCCACTGATTCACTCTCCCCACAAATTCACCTTCCCCAGAAAAAACGTCCAGGATTTTCCAGTAGTCCTAATGACTTTCCCTGAAGATTCTCAGGGAACGCAATTACAAGAGAGCCCCGCCTACACTCACAAAACAACGCTTCTCATTGGATGCAGACTACGTCAGTCACCGGAGCGCGATCGAGCATATCAACTGATTTTAGAATCATTGAATCGATTCCGAGCTTTGTAGTAGTCTTTAATTCCTAACCTAGAAAGTGCAAATTGTTTAAGTTGTCAATCCACATCAAATCAACGGATGGGTGTCACCCGACCCCCTTTGATTTTCTTTAAACTCGCACCAAATGTCCCCCCAAGTGTCTAACGAAAAACCCCAAAATATTTTGCCCCAAGGTCAAACGGTTGCTAAGATATGGCCTCGCCTAGCAACCAATGCACGGACAAACCAATAAGGCTAATTAAATTCTTTATGTTGATATCATAACCTGCCGGCTAACCCAATGGGTTGCCGGGCCTGGTTTTATATGTATAAGCATGCATGATCTTTAATAAAGACATGATATACCACCTGCATTTTTGATTGACAACTGTAGCCAAAATTCTTCACACAGAGAGTTCATTGTCTGGATATTGAGAGAACTTTATGCCCTTTACAAAAAAAAATAATTATGACACGAATACGATTTTCCATTTTCGTGTACAAGGTCACAGAAAATGGTGTTAACTGTAAAATCTGTGATTTCAAGTGCATGTTTGGAGGCTCATAGTTTCAAAATTAAATAAGCTTAGGACCCAATATTTTGTATATTTGAACACTTTTAGTAGTTGAACAAACCTAAAAAAAATCAGTACGTTTGTCCAAGTGGTTTTGCTAAAGCGCGCCCTCAAAGTTGGGATATTCTCAAAATAAGCCAAGTTCAAGGTCATGGATCACCCTTAGTCCAATCTGGGAACACCACCAATTCTTGTGTATAGATAGGCATTTACCTATATTTTAACGAGTTACCCAAGAAATTTTGCGTCCGGAACGTGTAATTGCCTATGTACACTGTCAAAAATGGTCGTAAACGCATCAAAATCAACGAAAATTGACCCATGTTGGCTTAAATCGTATTTCAAATGTTAATTAGTTCAAGATAAAGAGCCCAAGCATAGTGATATTAACAGTGGTGGTAGTACATGTATGTTATAGGTACTAAAAGAATATATACTAAGGTAAGTTTGTTTTATAGGAGAATGACCTTGAAATTGCTTCTCAAAGTAAAAAATAAAACAATTATACACTTAAAATATGCTAATTTCTGGTCACGTGTGACCTTTATAGCATATTTCATAATTGATTTTCACGCAGACCCCAAAATATGGGCATGTTTGTATTTACTAAAATAGTTTCTAATGAGTACTTGAAGAATATGTCTCATTTGTACACTCTAATCTGACTATGACCTTGAAATGGTGCCCCAAAAGGGTCCAAAATCATTAAAATATGGTAATTCGCGCTCATGTGTGACTGTTATAGCATATTTCAAAATTGATTATCTCACAAACCCAAAGTCTGATCATGATGATATTTACAATATTGATAGGTTTCAATAGGTACTTGAAGAATATGTCACATTTGTACACTCTAATTTGATTATGACCTTGAAATGGTGCCCCAAAACGGGACCAAAATCATTAAAATATGCTAATTCGCGCTCACCAGTGACTTTTGTAGCATACTTCAAACTTGATTTTCTCATAAACCCAAATCCTGATCATGATCATATTTACAATATTGCTAGGTTTTAATGAGTACTTGACTCTAATTTGACTATGACTTATAAATGGTGCCCCCAAAAGGGGCCAAAATCATTAAAATATGCTAATTCTTGCTCACATGTCACTTTCATATAGCATTTTTCAAAATTGCTTGTCTCGCAAACCCAATGCCTGACCATGATATTTACAATACTGGTAGAACTTTTGTAATACACGAAAACGGAAAATCGTATTCGTGTCATAATTATTTTTTTTTGTAAAGGGCATAAAGTTCTCTCAATATCCAGACAATGAGCTCTCTGTGTGAAGAATTTTGGCTACAGTTGTCAATCAAAAATGCATAAATTTAATTAGCCTTATTGGTTTGTCCGTGCATTGGTTGCTAGGCGAGGCCATATCTTAGCAACCGTTTGACCTTTGGGCAAAATATTTCGGGGTTTTTGGTCAGACACTTTGGGGAACATTTGGTGCGAGTTTAAAGAAAATCAAAGGGAGTCGGGTGACAACTTGCCTGAAAATCCGTTGATTTGAAGTGGATTGACCCCAATGATTAATACCAATAATTGTGTAGTACCACTGTCCTTTAAAAAACGGAAATATTTTTGGTCCACGACAGTAGAAGAATAATATAATTCTACTTCTCGATTTCACCCATACGGTATGTAGATTCAGACTACCAAAAACGCATCACGTGGGTTTGTTTTGCTCAACGAAAAAGCTGCATGAATGCGCTGACTATACGCTATACGCTCGACGGGCCCACTTTTTTTCCCTTCGTCTCGATCTCCTTCTGATTTCTGATTAGGGATTTTCTTTTTTAGTGTGGTTTGGATTTTTCCTTCCTACGAATGATGGCAACTGTTAGTGCAAATTCTTATGTTAGAGATTCAATCTCTTATACGAAAAAGAATTTGGGGATCACGAAGTTGAAGCCGCTGCAGAAGAAAGCACTGGAATCTTTCTTACGAGGTCACGATGTATCTTGGGTTTGCCAACTGGTTATGGAAAAAGTGTCGTCTTTCAAGGAGCAGTACTATGTAGAAAGTACATAAACAACGTCAAAGGCAAAGATGCAATGAAAAGTTTTTTCATTGTTGTCATGCCACTGAAAGCCCTAATCAAAGATAAGCTATAGAATTTGGTCACATTGTTTGCTTTTGTTTCACATTTTTGGCATAAAAAGTCGGATGGGTTATGCGACACGTTTTCTCCAACCAAATCACTCACAGTTTCTACTAGCCCAGTTCTGATTGTCTTGGTTGAATTGATCATCCGTAGGTATGATTTGCAAGTATGTATACAACACCACATATCATGCACCATTTTTTTGCTTTAGCCATTTTGCAAGAACTTCTTCAACTCCATTGTTCAGAACTCGCGAGATCCGTAACTTTCAACCACTCATATATCGAGCTACACAATACGAAAGGAGCCCATGCCATCCAAAAAACATTACAGGGCCCCACGTCTTTTTGTGCACAACTACAGGTGCATAATATACTGTGGGTACAGTACTTTTTTTCCCATGATGATGATCTTTATTTTGATTCCACTCAGTAAATTATACATAAATCAAAATTCAACATTTCAATGAAAGTACATGCATATGACAAATAAAACACATTATCATGTGACATTTTCTATAAATGAATAACTGAAATTCCAAAATTTAAAGAAAACATTGAATGAAATATTTTCATAAAATAGCTCCCCCCTCCCCATGAACAAGGGAAACAATACACATGTATGTACGCATGTATAAATAATAGAAATAATTCTTCATTACAAAATGGAACTCACTTATACAGACTGACTTCATACAGAAACGATACGATTCATAGGTTATCAATCATACTAAAGAAATAAAATTATCCTAAATTAGGCCTACATAATTATAGGCCTACAATGAGTCATAAGAAAAAAGAAAGAAATCAATCAATAAAAACAAATTATACCCCTCCCCCCCAAAAAACATCATCTAAGCCCCCCCCCCCCCACACACACACACACATCCTCCTCTCTCTCTCTCTCAAACACACACAAGCGCACACGCACACACATACACCCAACACAATTACAGTAAGGTTACCAGTTCACACTCATATCGCCCCATTTTTGTAGGTGTACTGACAACCTACCCGTTTTTGTAGCAAATTCCTTTTCTTCCTCTATAAAATCCGTAATAATTTTCTGTATCTTAATACTGGAAGGTAAATGACCTTCTGCCCTTGATTTAAAAATTGTATATTTCACCCAAATTATGATGGTATTCACATTTAATTCTATTTGAGTTGCCCGATAATCCTAAAAATATATGTACATGTATCTCGCCATTCATATCCCGTAATTCAACTAAATCAATGTGTTCAATAGTAAATTGCCATAACTCTTTGACCTTCCCACAATTGGAAAATAAGTGTAAGTACACACTGTAGGTTTCTTTGTCCTTTTTGCAGAATGAACAGAAATCATCCTCAACATACATGTAACCAAACTTCATTAGCTGTACTTTTGTGTATATGACTCCGTGTAATTGCATGAACTGAAATTGTCTCTGTTTTCTGATAAGTGTTGTGCATAGATCTTGCTGTTACGAAAAGATCACTTATTTCTTTATCCGTTAAGTCAAATATGCTACTACAATCCTTTACTTGCAAGTTATATGATTCACGTAAATCTTTGACAAAACAGTCATAAATTTTCTTGGATTTTGTAGCCTGAAACATTGTTATCTGACCAGAAATGTTTAGGTTCATATCAAAATCAAACAAATCAACTTGCTGAAATTTAACAGAGGGGGTGGTGTTCTTCCAACTAGTGGGTATAACATGTGCAATTTCGATAATCTGAAGTAATTGATTCGCGTTTAACCCAATATTTTGGAAATTGGCCACAGGTTTCAAATGACCATTATCAAAAATATGGTTTACATGATATAATAATGCCTTTATCAAATAAATCTTTATCAACAATCATTTTACCTTTCATACATATATTATATTTGTTATCAAAATATCATAGGATTCACTTCATTTTCAGAGTATCTGAATTTTCCCATATCCTGCCAAGCCTTCAGCATTTCTAAATAAAACGGAGGTATTTTCACTGTTAATTTGGACGTATCATAGTTACATAACAACAAAAATCTCCCCCCTACGGTTCAAAAACATTAATCAAAGTATAGTTTCCATCCAGCATTCTTTTCTCCATATAATAAATATTTTAACCACATTATACGTTGTGTCTTCACAAAGAGTCTAAAATTCATCATTCTCAACCCCCCGTAAGCGTAGTCCTGATACATTACTTTCCTTTTTATACGGCCTTTTCCTGCCCATAAAACTTCAAAAGTTATTTTTTCCACCTCATTAAGCAACCACTGAGGGACTGCTATAAGAGATGAGACATAGTTTAACCTTGACAGTACATATATGTTTTTAACAAGTGTATCTTACCCATAAGTGTTAAATCCCTCTCTTTCCACCACGCTAATAGCCTCTTTATTTTACTAAGTATCTCTTTGTAATTCAAATCTTCTTTTATTCTAACATCTACAAAAAAATGAAAACCCAATATTTTAACTTGCTGAACTACATGTAGGTTTCCAAACAAAATTATGAGGTCTATCACTATCCTTGCCCATCCACAAAAAGTTTGTTTTTCCTTTATTGATTTTAAGACCGCTGACTTTCCTGAATTCTTCAAAAAGATATTGTAGCCTATTGATTGAATTCGTATCTTTCATAAAAAGGGAAATATCATCTGCATACAAAATTTGTTTTACTTCATTTTTTTTTTTCAAATAAAACCTTTTACGGCATTATCTTTCCTTATTTCCCGAGCTAAAGTTTTGATAGCTTATAGAAACAAGTATGGCGACAATGGCCGATCTCCCTGTCTTACTCCTCGCTTACTCCCGTGGAATATCCCCATTCATTATACAACTAGTAGTGCTGGTATCTATGTCGCCATGTCGCAATAAAATTAACGCCGATGTCGACATGTGTCGACATCTGGACATGAGTCAAACAAGTCTAAACTCGGGTCGCTCCCGTAGTGACCGTACACTATTAAACCAGAGTTACCCGACACAAATTCACAAGAGCTTTACATGGAATACATGCACTATGTCCTCACGGGCTCACACTCGCAGTCATACTCACTTACAGTTCTCAAAGATGCACACTGTCAACTATTTGCCCCAAAATTTGTTTTGTATGATCCAATTTATCAAGCATTAATGAAATTCATGCGGTGCGAGTCAGCTAGTGTCGCATATCTAGGCATGTACATGTACGTAATGTATACCGGTCGCAGCTAGATACGCAGCGATCGTGTCGCGCGCGCGCGCTGCTAATGCGTATGTGAAACAAATCACGTACGCGCGCACGACGCCACGGCGAGGTACATGTAATTATATAAGACCCATTTTATGTCGCCATCGGAGCATGCGTGTCGACAGGTCGGCAAAGTCCAAAACCAGTACTTTTGTCGCCATAGTGGCGACATCAGGCGTGTCGATACCAGCACTAACAACTAGTAATATCTGTGTAAAGCACCTTGACCCATGAACGAAACGTATGACCAACTCCAAATAATTCTAGGATATCAAATAAAAGAATTATGAGAAACCGAGTCAAATGCCTTTTCAAAGTCCACTGTGACTAAAAATCCAGTATTCTGATCAAACGAATGAAATAACATATCATGAACTAGTCTTACAGCTTCTCCTATATTCCTATCTTTGATATAACCTACTCAGTGGCGCAAATCCATTTTGAAATTTGGGGAGGGGGGGGGGGGACATTCACCTCCAAAATTCTCTGACAAGCAAAAAAAAAGAAAAAGGAAAAAGAAAAAGGGTATTCAAAAAAGGTGGGGGGGGGGATTTGCACCCATGAACCTACTTGGTCATGATGATGGATTATCTCACTTAAAACCTCTTTTATTCTGTTTGCTGATACTTTCGATAATATCTTGTAATCAACATTTTAGAAGCGTAATCGGTCTATAATTTTGAACATATACATTTTATTCTTTCCCTCTTTTTCCAATAATGTAATTACACCTTGTTTTTGGGATGTTGACAAATTACCCCTATCATATTTCATTCAATACCTCTACTAAGGTTTCTCCCAAAACTGACCAAAAAGTATAATTAAATTCTACCGTGAAACCGTCATTCCTGGAGATTTATTGAATTTTATTTCTTTTTAAACACTGAAACATTCATTTCTAGTTACTTTTCCTTCACAAAACTCTCGATTTTCTTTGCTTAATTTTAGAATATCATTAAGAAATAGATCATTTTGATCACTGATTGCATCATTATTTGAATACAACTTTTCATAATAGGATTTCATAATCTTTAATATTTCTTTACGGTCTTTTATTATCTCTTCATCTTGATTATATAATTCCTTTAGAACACTTTTCCTTTTATTGGACTTTCATAACTGTTCAAAATATTGTGTTTTCTTTTCTCCTTCCTCAAAATATTCAGCCCTAGATCAGATTTTTAAACCCTGTCGAGAATGATAAAGTTTGTTTAACTTGGATTTCTTTCCCTCAATTCCAACAACTACAGTTCTAGATGCTACATGTGTGCATACCGCATAGCACACACATACAAGTTCTCCCTAGTTGAATCAAGGAGTTCTGTGATAACTCCTTGGTTGAATTGACTGTACGGTATGTACTCTGCATGTGCGCAATGCACAACCAAGGAGTTCTGTGATAACTCCTTGGCACAACAAACCACAAACACACACACACACACACACACACACACACACATAACATTCCTCTCCAAGTTGGATCGATATTTCAGGAGGAAGATTGAAAATTCATGACATGATTGCGTAACATGTGGAGTGAACTTTTGAACTACTGGAAAATCCTGGACGGTTTTTTCGGGGGAAGGTGAATTTGTGGGGAGAGTGAATCAGTGGACTTCGCACCATTCTACGTTGAGTGCACGCACACGGGGTTGTAGCTTCATGGTTTTACGGACAAAATAATTAAAAACGTCCAGAACTAGACTAACCTGCCGACTGACTGCGACAGGTTTTGGCAGTCAAAAGTTGAAATTTTATACCAGGGCTGTGGACATTGCCCGACGGCTTGCTGGGGATTGAACTTCAACAAATCCATCCAAGCAATCGATTTCATGCAAGTATAGTGTAAAATTGGAAGTTTAACATACATTTTCAATTAATTTTGTACACTGTTTATAGCGACATTGAGGGGTGTCGCATTGAAAGTCTATGGGTGCTTGTCAGACGCCGTGCTTTGCACGGTATCTGGTCAGGCTAGCGATTCTGCAGAAAGTGAGGATAAAATAAATCAACGCTTTTATCGTAAGTTTCGATTAAAAATTTAATATTTACTTTTGAATGATATTTTCAATACAAGTCACATGCAACTGTTGCGAATGTGTGCAGACAAAAGGATGTGTGAAGTTGCGTATGTATCCATACGACATGTAATTTGGGTGCAGAATCACTCAGTACATGGTAATGGACCACTCATAGGCCCTTGCCTATGTGGGACTGTGTCCAACATTCACTGTAGCAGCAGTCAAAAACAACAGAATTGCTCTAAGCAAGATTTAATTTTCTTAAATTTGCTAGATTACCTGATTCAAGGACTCTTCAACTCTTACTATGCCACAAATTTGGGGATTCAGAATTGAAAGTGAAATTTTAAATAATTATTTTCCTCTCATTTATGAATGATCTAGACTGGAAAAAAGCCTGCTTATAAATACACACAAAAGCTATTGAAGCCTATTCACCCGTAAAAAGAGTACAAGGTTATCTTCACATAAGCTTGTACATGTATAAGTGGTAGTGGACCCTACATGTATTTCCAAACACTTTTCACAAAATCAACCATAGCAAATAAAATGAATATAAGATCTGTCAAACTTACATAATGAATGCTCAAGTCAAAGTCCTACAGAAAAAAAAAGTCGATGGAATTTAAAAAGACAACGTAGATTTAATATGATATTCCCTCCGGAGCGAACCCCTTCCCAACGATACGGCATTTTGGTCCCTTGAAAAAGGTATTGTATTTCCAAACGTGCGCCCCCTATGGGAAACAGACACATCATAGACACACCCCGATTTGGGGCCAACGGGATAAAGACTGGGGGTGACGAGAGAGCAGGTTATAAGATTACTTGTTTTTTGCCTCATGTTATGATCTTCGGCCCTGTGTAAAAGTGCGCCAAAATAGGGATTTGATCCATGAAACAGAATTAATTTTTTTTTCACGTTCTAAGCAAAGATTACAACGTGTAGAAGACCTCTGAGTAGTATTTCTTCTTGAAATTAATTTTAAGTGGGTCATTTTTATTCAAAAAGACCCAAAACTTTGATTATTTGTTATGCATTGTGTAAAATGCAATACTGTGTTTTATTAAAGGTTTTTGCCAAACGGGTTGATTAATGCACTTCAAATTGAACATGCTTATTCCAGAATAGTTATTTTAAATAATGAAAGAGTTTACAGGCGAACTCTTATTCCTCTCGAAAGTAATTTTGGATGAAACACAAAATATTGGGGGGAAAATAGCAATTTTTTTTTTTCATTCGCAAAGATGGTCAACATTTCCGTCGATTTCCGCGCTGAAAATATCATGATCGCCTTTCTTATACTAGTGCATGCTTTACACTGCTACCAAATTTGCCTGCTACTTTTTGCAACTTTTCGAGTAAGAACCCATTTTCCACCCGCATGTCCGCGTCTTTTTTCGCCTAAATCTTCCATGCGATAGAAGCGCGCACTGTGTTCATAAAATGCGCAGGCAAAGCACACACAGCAAAGTATGAAAGTTCAATATGCTTTTTGACATGAGTACCGAAAGAAGCTTTAAAAGTCTTTTGGGCCCCCTTGCATAAAACTTACCATTAATGGTAACTCTGCTATCAATGGTAACTACCATGGTAACATCACTGAACAACCAATCAAAATCAAGGTTTCCATGGGAGTTACCATTGATGGCAAAGTTACCATTAATGCTAAGTTTTATGCAACGGGGCCCAGGCTCTTTTTAGATGAAGCCAGAATTCTTTTAACGACCCACACTTGTCAAACAATATGAAGTTTCTCTTCTTTGAAAAATGGGCTGGGCTGGGCTGTAGAGAATAGTTTCTTTCCTTCAATAAATGAAGTCCAAAAGGCAAGATTTAGCTTGCCTTTTGAGTGCATTATTTTTTATCTGTCTACACGTATCCCATCCATCCATCTATATCCATCTATCTATTCATACACGCATCCCTCCATCTGTCTATCTACCTGTATTCCTCTACTTGTATATCTTTATTTTTTTTTTAATTTTATATAAACATGTTTCTTATTTGTAATTATTTTTTTATTTCTTTTTAATTAGTGTACATGTATAGACCTACATGTACATTTTTCCTCTACTATTCGATTTTTTTTCTTCAATGCTTTGGAACTGATACAGTGTAAGTTAGGACATATGGACCCATTGTTGAGAGAGCGCGATTAATGACTATCATGTAGTTTAAAATTCATACCGGTTGTTTATAATTTATATAATTTTTAAACCTTTTAGAGAAAGTATGACTTGTATCATAATTTGTCCAACACCAAAACCAAGCTCTAAAAATGTTCTCTATCTTTTCTTTTAACAGACCCAACATTCTGAGTAATTCAAAATGGTTTCAGTGAATATTTCAAGGCGAAGGCTTTTCGAAATAATTCACTTACAGTATAAACAATAGGGCAAAAGCACTTAAAATATGCATGGACTTTATCAGTCAGTATTATGATTTCGATAACTCGATGGTACCTACAAAATTACTTTTAAGTCATACAGGTACGTTTCTCTTTCGCAAAGTTATCAAGGCTACAGAGGGCGCTCTTTCATTGTTTAAAATCTTCATTTAATAACTCATTTTTTTGAGTTAGCTGAATATTATTTTATATGTATTATCAAAGTTTACTTTCAAGTAATGACATCATACATTGCAATACATTGCAAATTTCTCATTATTACAAATATTTTCCAGTAGGCCCCCCCCCCCTTTAAGTCACTCTTACGTACCATATGCCTGAGCTTTAAGTTTATACCGTTTTCACTTTTTGATATACAAGCGTAGAGATCGCATTATTAATTTTCTGAAGTAGGACAATCATTGTAATACGATAAATATGTTATTTTCCATTGGATTTTGGCAGCCAATCAGAAATTGGTATTTTAATGACGTCATAGGTATTTGAAAATATTTTCATTGGATTCTACGGGTCTGACCATCATCTAAGTTTAAATTTTAGGTAAAACTCAGAGAATATAAATTTTGGCGCACTTTGGAAAGTTTGGAGCCATTCTGGCCCACTGTGCGCTGTCGCTAACGGCGGCAGCGGAGCTCCCTGAAGTACACTCATACTTCTGCGAGGTTATTGGAGAAAACCTCGCACTCTGACTGTACCACTTATCCAATGAACAAGGTTATAATATAACTGTACCTTCAATCATACCGTGAGCAATCGCCTCATAGCAAGTGTGTGATATCTTGCACATATATGGTCAAGGATCGTATTTCTGAACAGATTGTATTACTGAACATGTACAGTTAAGCGCCTAAAATGGGTTTTCATACGCGTGGGATTACGCGTATGAAAACCACACTATTGAAACAAAGGTTGTGTCTTTTTCCCATAGAGTCTAGGTTTCACACATTCGGAAATACAGTACCTTTTTCAAGGGACAAAAACGCCGCGTCGTTGGGAAGGGGTTCACTCGGAAGGGAATATCGTAATTCGTATTAAATCTACGTTGTCTTTTTAAAATTCCATCAACTTCTTTTTCTGTAGGACTTTGAGCATTCATTATGTACGGTAAGTTTGACAGATATTCGTTTGATATTTTATTTGCTATCGTTGATTTTCTGAAAAGTGTTCGGACGCTGGATTCACCTCCATATGTGTGTGTGCGGCAGAGGCTCAGCTCAGCAAGATCACCGACCAAAAACAGCCTGAAAATTTCACTTGATCAAGATGATAAAGATCCTATCAAAGGATCTGGCATGAAATTAGATATTCTAATCTATCATTCTAAAATGTAAAACTAAAAGGAAGTATTTTCTCAAAATTTTACCGAATATATTGGTGTTTTTACCTCTTCAACTTGAGGTCGTGACAGGCCGAAATTTTCACAGCTCCATATAGATCTAGTGATGGTCCCGTACCGTGAGTGCCTGAAAAGGCTGAGCCTGAAGTAGGCCTAAGCCTAAGTAAGGCCTTTCTAACAGTTACTATTAAAGTTAGGCCTAGAAATAGAGTCTAGATGAGATACTATCGAGAAAAAAAAATGAAAAACTCTTGAGCTGTAAATCCTACCTTGTGTCATTGGTGGTATGTCCATTGTTTTAGGTATGTCACCCACATTTGAGAGATGTCTTAATGATGCATACAAGTACAAGAAAACTTCAAGTAAGTTACATGTAATTATCTTGAAACTGATGGTACAAGCCAAAGTCAAAGAGTTTAAATACGAAGAGTGCTCAGTCCCGAAATAAAGCACGCGGCGCGTATGTGGTACATGTACTATGTCAATCGGCCGAGCGCGTGTGTGTGTGTGTGTGTAATTGGGTTTTTATAGACGTGTATCAATCAGATATGATTATTTACGTCTGGGACCGACCTTTAACGCGAGAGGGAAGATTATAGTCTTTATCAAGATGTTTGTATTTTTTATTTCCTTTATTTTTTCTTCTTTTTCTGTACATCGCTTTTGGTAAAGCCGTAAACTTGGCATAATCTTGATATTGTCCCTTCAAATACAAACGTATGTCCCAAAACAGATAGGAATCAACATACTCTAACTGCACCATGGAGGAGAGGGAGAGAGTTGGGAGGGGGAGCTAGGAGAGATGTTTGTATTTTTGTTAAAGTCATTGCTGTGAAATTTCTATTAATATTTATGTGATGGGGGGAGGGGGGAATGGTCCAAACGTGTTCCGTGATATTAAGCTCTATATTAGCAAACACTGCGATATCTGACGGGAATGTCGAGAAAAGTAAAAAAAAATAAAAATAAATAAATAAATAAAATGCTATCTTTATTTTTCTAAATCAGAATATTTCATTTGATATCATCATCACCATCATCATTCCATCATCATTAATATGCTTTTAATTAAGGATTTCAATTATTTATCCATTCTGCATATTCAAACATGTTTAAACTATTTCATAATATTCGTCTGGGGCTGCCATATTTACTTACTTTACTTGGATTTACTTGGATGTCGAGACGTAAAGCATTATGCTTATGTGCCCCTCGTTGAGTCATATCATCTATGGTAAGGTCTGTATTTTAGAGGATGGTTGTGCCAGTATTTATCAAGCGCTGATTTGAACTGATTTACACTGGATGCACTTATTACTGACTCAGGCAAGGAGTTCCAGTTGTTACAGCTCCTCAAGGAAAAACAGTTTTGACGTAGGACAGATCTGCATCTCTGCTTCCTCAGTTTCATACTGTGTCCTCTTGTTCGAGAATCGTGAGTTCGCTCAAAAAATTGGTCAGCATCAATGTTGTCAATCCCTCTCATGATTTTGAAAATTTGGATGACTTCTGCCCTCTGCCTTTTGTATGCAAGCGTCTGCAGTCCAAGTGCTTTCAACCTATCTGAGTATTCAAGATGGCGAAGATGGGAGAGAAAATTGCTTATAATGGTAGTCCTTCTTCCGCAAATGACTTTATATTTGATGAATTACAATAATTTGACAATTTATCATTTCGTGTTTGTTTTTGAAAAATGATTGTTGACATATACTTGCTATTTATGATTTATTGTCAAAAAGTACTTTTGTATTTTATTTTATATATGTTACCGAAAAATTTTGTACTTATATGAATGCAGAAGAAAATAAATCAAATCAAATCAAATCAAATCAAATGATTTATGTAAATTTTAGGGATTATAGACGTATAATGTAAATCTATGGCCTTATGTTAAAAGTCAAGACAGAAAAGGCTTTATTAAAATGAGATTGCGTGCGAGCAATTCCTTAAATAAAAAGATTAATTAAGAGTGGGGTATCCAAGATTCTCTTATTTTTATTGGTGGCGTATCCAGGAATGCACGTGCCCTACGTGCCAGCCAAAACCAAATCTGACATATCTTATAGTTACACATCGAATGAAAAGAGTTGTGTGCCCCCCCCCCCGGCACAGAAAGAACATGAAAAATGTGACTTTTTTTCCTTGCTTTTCTGAAAATTCAGAATAGACAGCATCTGATGATTTTTTGTTCGTCAGGTGTGAGCCCCGCCCCCCCCTGCATTCCTGGATACTCCACCAATATAAATAACTTACAGTAAGTTATTTGTAATATTCTGCTGTAGCAATTTGAGACGACAGGCGAAGAAAACAGTATAGGGCTATTTTGAATTGAATTAACTAGTAACCAACAATAGCAGCTGATGATATAATTTATTTATTACCAGTCCTATTCTGTCTTTGTAGGAATATCCCATTCCTTTTGCCCCATCCCCCTTTCTCTCTCTCTCTCTCTCTTTCTCCCTTCCCTCTCCCTCTCACAGGCTTTCATTTTCTAATAATCTCTTATTCTCTTATTCTCTCTTACAACCGATCTATAAAAATGACTCCAATAGAAATGAGGACAAAACAATCGGCAACGTCACCACCTCGATCGGGATAGCAGAGGGGTAGACCTAGCCTAGCTAGAGCTAGACACCTTGTCGGTCGCAGTATTCAGCTCAGCTATTTCATGATTGCATGATCTCACATCAGTCATTTTGGCTAAGCGTAATCCGGTGGTAGAACAGTGATTATATGAAATTATGAATTTAATACATTGAATTTTGCCTCTGGTACATTGGAAATATAATAGTGAACTGGAATTTAGTGAGAGTTTCTTCTAATACCGGCTAGGCTGGGCCCCTGGGCGGGCGGACATACGTCTGCTACATGGTCGTCTGCTAGCGCACGATCTCATTGGATGTCGTGATCTCATGTGATCGATACTACACGCCCACATTACGTCATCAATAACAACAAACGGTTTCACGTGTTATATGACAAATTTTTTTTGGGGGGAGTCAAAAGCATGCATATTCCCGGGGATTTATGCGGGGTTTAAATGACTCATCGAGCCTTAATTATACACTTTCAGATCTTTAAATATCATGTGAATTACATTTTTCATAATTTCAAATAAATACTAGGGGAATTAAAGTCATTTCAAAATCCCTCTTTTCATGTGTTAACCTATAGGAGCTGGAAGGCCCAAAGCATGCATATTCCCGGGGATTTATGGGGGGTTTACTGGATTCATTGAGCCTTAATTATACATTTTCAGAGCTTTAAATTTCATGTAAATCACAGTTTTTATATTTTCAAATAAAAACGATGGGAATTATAATCATCCTGATATTCCTTGTTTTCGCGTGTAAACCTATGGCAGGCGAGACTGTTTTGGTCAAAAGCGCATGCATATTCCCCGGGATTTATGTGGGGTCTTTTCAATTTTTTGAGCCTTCAGTAAGCTTGTTCAAAGCCTCAAATTACATGTAAATCACAGTTGTTATATTTTCAAATAAAAACTATGGAAATTATAATCATCCTAAAATTCCTTGTTTTCGCGTGTAAACCTATGGCAGGCGAGACTTTTGGGGGGTCAAAAGCATGCATATTCCCTGGGATTTATGTGGGGTCTGTTCGACTATAGTTGAGACTTGATCATACATTTTCAGAGCTTTAAATTTTATTTACCTTGAATTTATTGTAAATTTGGCTTACATGCATGTAATTTGAGACTCTGAAAAAGATTAATGAAGGCTCAAAAAGTGGAAGAGACACCGCATGAATAAACGGGAATATGCATGCTTTTGGCCTTCCACGGCAGCTGCCATAGGTTAACACGCAAAAACAGGGATTTTGAAATGACACTACATTGTCGGTCTCGTTGGTTGAAGCCAAAGTAAACGACGATCATCAAGTAAAAAACTTTGATGACCGAAGTTTGAGGAGAACACCTTTGGAAAACTGACAGAATTCAATCGGCAACGTCACCACCTCGATCGGGATCGCAGAGGGGTAGACCTAGCCTAGCTAGAGCTAGACACCTTGTCGGTCGCAGTATTCAGCTCAGCTATTTCATGATTGCATGATCTGACATCAGTCATTTTGGCTAAGCGTAATCCGGTGGTAGAACAGTGATTATATGAAATTATGAATTTAATACATTGAATTTTGCCTCTGGTACATTAGAAATATAATAGTGAACTGGAATTTAGTGAGAGTTTCTTCTAATAGCGGCTATAGGCTGGGCCCCTGGGCGGGCGGACATACGTCTGCTACATGGTCGTCTGCTAGCGCACGATCTCATTGGATGTCGTGATCTCACGTGATCGATACTACACGCCCACATTACGTCATCAATAACAACAAACGGTTTCACGTGTTATATGACAATTTTTTTTTTTTTGGTCAAAAGCATGCATATTCCCGGGGATTTATGCAGGGTTTAAATGACTCATCGAGCCTTAATTATACACTTTCAGATCTTTAAATTTCATGTGAATTACATTTTTCATAATTTCAAATAAATACTATTATTAGGGGAATTAAAGTCATTTCAAAATCCCTCTTTTCATGTGTTAACCTATAGGAGCTGGAAGGCCAAAAGCATGCATATTCCCGGGGATTTATGGGGGTTTACTGGACTCATTGAGCCTTAATTATACACTTTCAGAGCTTTAAATTTCATGTAAATTACATTTTTCATAATTTCAAATAAAAATTACGGGAATTAAAATCATTTCAAAATCCCTCTTTTCATGTGTTAACCTATGGGAGCTGGAAGGCCCAAAGCATGCATATTCCCGGGGATTTATGGGGGGTTTACTGGATTCATTGAGCCTTAATTATACATTTTCAGAGCTTTAAATTTCATGTAAATCACAGTTTTTATATTTTCAAATAAAAACGATGGGAATTATAATCATCCTAATATTCCTTGTTTTCGCGTGTAAACCTATGGCAGTATAACCTTGAATTTATTGTAAATTTGGCTTGCATGTAATTTGAGACTCTGCAAAAGATTAATGAAGGCTCAAAAAGTGGAAGAGACACCGCATGAATAAACGGGAATATGCATGCTTTTGGCCTTCCAGCTGCCATAGGTTAACACGCAAAAACAGGGATTTTGAAATGATTTAAATTCCCATAATATTTATTTGAAATTATGAGATATGTGATTTACATGAAATTTAAATCTCTGGAAAGGTATAATTAAGGCTCGATGAGTCCAATAGACCCCGCATATATTATAAACGGGAATATGCATGCTTTTGACCAAAAAAAAGTCTCGCCTGCCATAGGTTTACACGCGAAAACAAGGAATTTTAGGATGATTATAATTCCCATAGTTTTTATTTGAAAATACAAAAAATGTGATTTACATAAAATTTAAAGCTCTGAAAAGATATAATTATGGTTCGATGAGTCCAATAGACCCCGCATGTTTAAACGGGAATATGCATGCTTTTGACAAAAAAAGTCTCGGCTGCCATAGGTTTACACGCGAAAACAAGGAATATTATAGGATGATTATAAATCCCTTTGTTTTTATTTGAAAATATAAGAAATGTGATTTACATAAAATTTAAATCTCTGGAAAGGTATAGTTAAGGCTCTATGAGTCCAGAAGACCCCGCATGAATAAACGGGAATATGCATGCTTTTGGCCTTCCAGCTGCCATAGGTTAACACATGAAAACAGGGATTTTGAAATGATTTTCATTCATCTATTATAATTTATATTTGAAATTATGAAAAATGTGATTTACATGAAATTTAAATCTCTGAAAAGGTATATTTAAGGCTCGATGAGTCCAGTAGACCCCGCATGAATAAACGGGAATATGCATGCTTTTGGCCTTCCAGCTGCCATAGGTTAACACATGAAAACAGGGATTTTGAAATGATTTTAATTCGTATATATTTGAAATTATGGAAAATGTGATTTACATGAAATTTAAAGCTCTGAAAAGGTATATTTAAGGCTCGATAAGTCCAATAGACTACGCATAAATAAACGGGAATATGCATGCTTTTGACCCCCCCCCCCCCCAAAAAAAAAAAAAAGTTGTCGTATTACACACGTTCAACCGTATGTGTTGTTATTGATGACGTAAGGTGGGCATCTACATAGGCATGTAGTCCATCACGTGAGATCCACATCCGATGAGATCTTGCGCTAGCAGACGATGTATGTCCGCCCGAAGAAACTCTAACTATATTATTCCAGTCCAGTATTATATTTCTAACGGACCAGAGGAAAAATTCAATGTGTAAAATTTATAAATTCATATAATCAATGTTCTATCACCGAATTACGCCTAGCCAAATGACAGATGTTAGATTATGCAAGCAGAATAGCTGAGCTGAATAGTGACCGAGAAGGTGTCTATATAGCCCTAGCGGCATGGCTAGGGTCTACCCCTCTGCGATCCCGATCGAGGTTGTGGCGTTGCCTATGGAACTCTGTCTGCTTGCCTCAAACTTGGCTCATCAAAGTTTTTTGTTTGCTGATCGCCGTATAGTTTGGCTTCAGCCAACGAGACCGACAGCCCCGACAGACCGACAATGTAGTTGGAGGGGGCTTCTGAACCAAATGAGTCTGACTCTGACAGTCCATGACAGGGGCGAATACAGGATGTAGTAAAAAAAAAAAAAAGGGGGGGGGGATGGGGGCACACAAATGCAGGGCTGTCAACTTCGGGGGAACAGCTTAGAGGGAGATTCGTATTTTTATCTTCTCGCAAGCCCTCCAAAAGTCGCTCAGTGGGTGGTTATCAGATTTTATGGGATCCAGTATTCCTCCATAATTCTCTGACAAGCAAAAGATAAAAAATAAAAAATAAATGATAAGTTATCAGTTCTAAAAGGGGGCAAAATGATGTATAAGTTTCTTTCAAAAGATGGGGGCACGGGCCAGGATTGCCCCCCCCCCCCTAAATCCGCCACCGGTATGAGACTGTCACGTCAGTCTTGCGGGGTGGGCCTTTTTATAAGTTTTCTCGGAGGATTAATAGACCGACATTGTTAGCCTCATGGGCTCCCAAACTAATGGTGCTCGTTCCAGTTTTATTTACGTTTTAGGCAAGAGCCCGCGTATGCCTATAGTTTGTAGTTCAAGAGAATGTAATTCCTATTCCAGGGGTGGATCCAGGATTTTGTAAAAGAGGGGGTACAGAGCCGGAAAAGTACACAATGAAGGAGGCAATTATATTTTTACTGTGTACTTAAGGTATACCAGTTGGGTATCAAAAAGGGGGCCGCAGCCGATTCACCCCCCCCCCCCCCGATCCACCCCTACTATTCTGTCATGGATGTGAAAAATGGGATTGCATAGTGTTGGCGGTCGATCTCATTAAGTGTAAAGACTGCACAAACAAAAAAACAACAACAACAATAAGAGATCATTATTTTGAATGTGCTCATTTCTATTGGAGTCATTTTTACAGATGGGTTGTAAGAGAGAATAAGAGAATAAGAGAGTATGAGAAAATGAAAGCCTGTGAGGGGGGAGACAAATAGAGCTGGGGGCGGGTAAGACAGAATAGGACTTGTAATAAATGAATTATATTGTCAGTTGCTATTGTTGGTTAGTAGTTAATTCAATTCAAAATACGGAAGCCGTTTTTCCCCTTTTCATCATACAATTAGTAGCCATTAGGCCCTATAGCTATTGCGCTGGTGAGGGCTTCGGAGCAATCCCCTATACTGTTTTCTTCGCCTGCCGTCTCAAACTGCTACAGAAGAATATCAAAAATAACTCAACGTCAGTTATTTATATTGGTGGCGTATCCAGGAATGCAGGGGGAGGGGAGGGGAGGGGGCTCACGCCTGACGAACAAAATATCAGATGCCTTCTATTCTGAATTTTTGGACAAGGAAGGAAAAAAGGACTTGTCACATGTTCATGTTCCTTCTGTGCCGGGGGTGGGGGGGGGGCACAGATTTCCTTTCATTCGATGTGTAACTAAGAAATGTCAGATTTGGTTTTGGCTAGCACGTAGTAGGGGCACGTGCATTCATGGACACACCACCAATAACAATAGGAGAATCTTGGATACGCCACCCTTAATTAATCTTTATAGTTATATAAGCCTTTTCTGTCTTGACTTTTAACAGAATAAGGCCAATAAATTTACATTATAGGTCTATATCAACGAACGTAGAGGGCGTCAACACTTTGCAGTCAGAGCTATCCATACAGAGAGTCCTGACACTGGAGGTCGCTTCTGATTGGTCAGTCATTTCATGGAGCTTCAAAAAGTTCCCTCTCATAGAGAATGTACGTGAAAGGGAATTACTGGGAGCTCCATGATCCGCCATGTTTTGAACAAAGACCGCGTACGCGCATGCTTATTAAGCGCGTGTCACAACTCTCTCTATCAACGCGCTCTGTTTGCAGTCAGAGCGCGTTGATATGGATAGCTCTGTTTGCAGTGTTGCTATTAGGAAGGTTCACTTCTTACGCGCATGCAGTTGAAGTGCGCGCACATTTTGGTAGGCATGCCAACGAAACCATAAATCGAAGTAATACAATGACGGATTGATAACGACATGAAGACAAAAGGAGATACTGTGAAAAGATACAGATTTCGAAAAAAAATATGTGATGCAAGAATATATTATTTGAAACATTATTCTATTCATGACATCATGTAAATTTTATTTCTATAATCAATAATCTTACCGTAAATAGTCATCTTTGTGATCAGTGATTGTACCAGTGTGCTAAATTCATGACGTTTTCGGCAAGCTGATTTTGTGACCACTCGCAATGCATTTCGGGATAGGGGTAACCTCTCCCTCGCTGCGGGCGTACTGCTGAAATTAAATAAAATCTATTCGCTGATCCATCAAAATGCGGTATCAATGAATGCGTCGTCTGCTGAGCTTGTTAACGGTATATACGGTCTAGCTAGCGTCAGCCTAGGCGGCTGGGAAGGGGGCAAGGCGAGGGAAAGGTACCGAGCGAAATACCATCTCGCTGCACTGGACGTACCCGAGGACGTCGCTGTGCTGTGCTGTCAGGGTATGAATATTTCATAATTTAGGATAACGGCTAAACACATCCATAAAACAAAACAAAACAACGTTAGAGGCAAAACCAGTGATTCTTGCTGCAGGGAATTTAATAGCTGAGATTGGAAATTTCGACAAGTTCGATTCATATTATCTTTCAAATAATTCTATTCATTAATTTTTGGTTATTCATGAATTTATTTTTTGTATTCTTTTTTATTCATTTATTCAAATATTTAGTTGTTTACTTTATTTAAATTTTTCCTTTTTTAATTAATAATCAATATTATTAATATTAGGTGTGTATTTATGTATTCATTTATTAACCTATTTCATTGTTATTATTTTTAGAGGAGGGGTTAAGTTAAATTTAATTTGACATCGCCACCACTTCTATTCAGACCTCATCCAGTGTCTTTTTTAACCCTTTCCAAAAAAGATGTCGGGGGAGAGAGGAGGGAGGGAGGTTAATTCACATCAAATAGGGAAAATGGATATGGTGTTGGTCCGCCCCCTCCCCCATGCTCAAACTTTTTGGAAACTGTTTTCACCCTTGCTCCCTCTCTCTTTAGATATTTATCTTTTTTCTCTCACTCTTCCCTATCTCCCCCCCCCCCCCCTCTCTATCTCTCACCCCAACTTTTTTTCTTAACTTTCTCATTTTCATCCAACCTCACTATTACATGTATTGATTATTCTCTCTCATCATTTTTTTTTCTCTCTCTCTTACACACTCATACTCTCTCACACTCTGTTCATTGGTTCTTTTGAAGTATGATTCAATTCATCCAGACTATCCCGTAAAAATGGAACATATGAAGCCGGAAGGTAGAATTGTACATTCAATAATAGATAAATATTTCTATTTGTACTATAAACAGCATCAGTAATGACAGTGTAAATCACTTACCATGTGTACATGGTGAATTAAACGACAAAGTCATAATCATCGTTATTTTTAAATTTTATTATCATCGTCACCATTATTATTATTATTATTATTATTATTATTAAACTCATTATTATTAAATTCTATACAAATTGATTCTTGACAGTGGACTTTAGATTTTTTCGGCGGAGAACAGTTTCACGTCTGATCCAGGACGCTTCTTCAGCTCGTCTGAGTTGGTTCTCCGCCTAAAAAATCGTAAGTCCAGTCCACAATATTTAATTTGTATAGTATTTGATTATTTCTTAGATGATTCAAAACTCCGTTTATTATTATTATTATTATTATTATTATTATTATCATCATCATTATTATTATGACATCATCGGCTAAGTCAATATCATATTAAATCATTTATTCAAGGCATTATGGTGGACCCTTTTTATCTTCTCATTTTTGTCAAGTCTAATGAAAGAAATTTGTCACGTTTTTGCAAAGACAATCCTAATGAGTCCCGGGTAATGAGTCAAAGATGAATAAAGTTTATCCACCTGTTCACATTACAGCAAATATTTATCAAACGTACTGAGTGATGGTGGAATACTTAATGTGCTACGTACATAAGAACATAAAATAAGTATTACTTGAGTTATAAAGTATATACCATTAACATCAAGAAGAAAAATAAGAAAAACACTTTATGAGAACCCTTTAAGAATGCATTCCGCAATTCATTACTTCAGACATGTTCAAAAAATAAAATATGTAATTGCACACCTAGGAGTAGGGAAGGAAGGAGGTGGTCAGCAGTGAATTATGGTTAAGGTTTCAGTTTTTCACATGAGTGAAAGCAATACGTGTAACTTGAACACATAATAAATCGGCCATATACATGTATATAATGAAAAAGGAGTGAAGCGTCTTACATGTACATGGCACATTCCATCAGCATCAAATGAATTACATTTAAATGAACATGTTACATCTATTAGTTTCATTTAATTAACATGGAAAGAATGGAATGAATTCTTCACAATTAAATACAAATGTGCAGCACAATTATGTATTATGTGTACACATGCACACATGTAATCAATGAATGCACAATTCAATGAATAAAGATTAGACACAAGTCAGTATGCTTTGAAACGAAATTGGCATTAAAGAAATAACATTGTATTACAAAATCAAAGCCTAAACAATAAACTTACTTATAATCATTAAAAATAAAATCAGTACAATGAATGATGAATGTACTATACATGTCTTATACACATCTTACATGTATATGGCATAGGCCTATTTCCCATCAACCTCAAATTAATTACATCCATTCATTAGTTTGATGAAAAAACTGTTATTTTCCACAAGTGAATATGAATATGAAGTACAATATTGCATATGTCACTTGTATTAATTAAAAAATGAGAAGTAATATTTACAAACTGGTAAGTATAGGGAAAGTGTCTTGCATCTCATCATAATGCAATAAATATAATAATATAGACTTAAGGCAGCACAAGATTTTGAAATGTGTAGCAATTTGCATTTAAAATGAAATGAAATATCAGTAGCATGCAATCAAAATATCAAAGACATAAAAATATCTACAAACTTGTCTCGGCCGCAAAGGGAAGCTAGACTATTGGCGTCATTACGACGTCGGCATATAGGCGTCAGCATAATAGGCATCAGAATATACTTACCAATATTTACATATTGGTTAGTATATATCGAAAAAAAAAAGTTTATTGCATCTCATCATAAAGATAAAGAAAAATAAAATAATTATATAAACACAAGGCAGCACAAGGTTTTCAAATGTGTAGCAATAAGTTGCATTTCAATGACAGGAAATACCAGTAGCTTGCACTTTTAAAAAAAATAAAAGCATAAAAAGTACTTACAAATTTGTCTCGGCCGCAAAGGGAAGTGAGACTATAATTGGTGACACTATTTACGACGTCGGCATATAGGCGTCAGAAAATCAGAAGTATAATATTTACAAATTGGTAAGTATATACTGGAAAAAAGGTATATAGCATCTCATCATTAAAATATATACTAATGCAATAAATAAAATAATTATATAAACACAAGGCAGCACAAGCTTTTCAAATGTGTAGCAATAAGTTGCATTGCAATGATAGGAAATACCAGTAGCATGCAATTAAAAAAATTAAAAGCATGAACATATTTACAAACCTGTCGCAAAGGAGAACGAGACTATTGGCATCATTACGACGTCGGCATATAGGAGTCAGACAATGAGTAATATTTACAAAGTGTATTGTAACTAAAATAATATAGACACAAAGCAGCAGTTATTCAAATGGATAGAAATACAATGGTTAGAAATAATCACAGGGATAATAGGTGCAATACACCTACTGAAATCATGTCCATGTACATATAGGAATATGAAATTGATTAAAGAATGCACTTGAGAGTCATTTTCTCCCATTTATTTATAAATCGTTGTTGAGTTGAGATGGATCATCCCGGAATATTTCCCTTCAAAATATATCACAGCAAACAGATCAAAAGATGTATTTTTGTAATAAGATAAAGCGATCTTGGAATTAAACTCTAGCATAATAAGTCAACCTCACATAAGTCAAAGTTATTCACAAGACACCTCTCTTATTTGATTCCATTTCCAATGCAGTGTGCTGTGCCGTTCCATGACATGTTCATATATTATGCGGCAATCACGAGGGGGGGGGGGGGGGGGGGTTGGTTCATCCTTTCCTATTTTTTAATGCCTATTATTTTTTTCTATTTTGAGTCAGGTGACAAATTTAGGCCAACAAACTTTTTATATGGCCTTGAGTGTATTGATGGCAAAATGATGCTTCTTTAATATTTTAAGAAAGAAGGAATAGTCCACCACAAAGAAAGCTAGCACAGTTGGGCAATTTAAAAATGCTCTGAAAAATTACCTATTTATGATTTTTCTCAGTTAGATTTATTTTTTCTTCAGCCTTTTTCTTAGCGCTTTCCTTTTTCATAGTGTTATATTCTTTTTCCCTGAGCTTTTTTAGTTTAGTTTCCTTAGTAGTTAGTATTATAGTAGTGTTTTAGTAGTAGTGTTAGTATAGTAGTAGTAGTAGTAGTAGTATTAGTATAGTATTAATTATCAATGCTCCTTTTTTTGTCATCAAATTGTTTGGTAATAACGATCACCCCCCCCCCTTCCACTTCTCAAAACAGATTTTTGTGGCCTTGGTGTTCGGTGTTATCGCCTCCTACCCCTCCTACTACTTTATTTAAATGAAATAGCATGCATATTATGTATCAAATTTAAAAAAAAAAAAAAATATATTTCTTTAAATAAAATGATGCATTAACATTATTTTTTATTCATGTTTTGCAATTTGATTTTTAATGCATTTTGCATTTACATATTTTTGAAATATTTAATTATTTAATTATCAAATTATGTAATTATTGTTTTTTTTAAAAAAATTATTGCCATTTTAGGAATGAAATCTGATCAATTTAGACTTTAGGGAATTTCTTTACCTCTATGGGTTAATGTAGCATTAAACAAGTATATGTTAGGCCTATAATAACACTCAAATTACCTAGTAGAAAACGGCCTGTAAACTAATTTTACATTTTCAAACACGACTGTAATAATATACCCACTCTGAATTACGTATGAGAATTAACACTTTCGTTTTACATTCAAATGATTTTTTACAATAGTATTGGGCAAGGTTTCCCAATACTTTGGCCTATTTTTTAAATTATTTTTTTTAAAGTAAGTCCATGTGGAATAAAAGTGAACATCGCCAAAAATCTGTTTTGAGAAGTGGAAGGGGGGGGTGATCGTTATTATGCGAGCGAACAAAGTGATCAAGTGAAAATAACAGCAAGAAATAATACTTTTAAAAACTAATCATTACATTCTCTAAATTGGCAATGCATTGAACATCACTATTTAAAAATGCAAATTTGCAATTTTTAAATAAAACTTTGCAGTTACCATTCATTTTGACTCATGTTAAATTCATATTTATTTTTCAAACTATGTAAGAGGGTAAGAATTTAAAAAAATTATTGCCAGTTTGAGGAATGAAATCTGATCAATTTAGACTTTAGGGAATTTCTTTACCTCTATGGGTTAATGTAGCATTAAACAAGTATATGTTAGGCCTATAATAACACTCAAATTACCTAGGTAGAAAACGGCCTGTAAACTAATTTTACATTTTCAAACACGACTGTAATAATATACCCACTCTGAATTACGTATGAGAATTAACACTTTCGTTTTACATTCAAATGATTTTTTACAATAGTATTGGGCAAGGTTTCCCAATACTTTGGCCTATTTTTTAAATTATTTTTTTAAAAGTAAGTCCATGTGGAATAAAAGTGAACATCTCTAGGCTTACAGAAATTTATAGATATAGAAATCACATGTACAAAATACTAATTGTATAGCCTTGTAAGGTTGTAATTATAAGGGTAAAAAGTGAATATAAAACGAGCATGAGTTTTCTTTTTAGGTGGTCTGTCGGAATCGACAGATCACCTTTTAATTTCGTCAGAATTTTCTTTATTATTTATTCTTTATTTACGCCACTTTTTTGTGACAGTGATTTCTCAAATTCGGCTCAATCAATTTTCATCAAATTTCCGTGAATGATCAGGCCTATCATGGTCAAGTGCCAGAAATTTTTTCAAGGTCATCAGGTCATCGTGACGTCATCCAGGCGCCATTTTGTGAAATCACATTATCTATCATATCTTCATAACGTGTCATCAAAAATGAATCATATTTAAGACACATAAACTTCAGATCAAGGGTCAATGTAACATGTCAGCAAAATCCGCGCGGGCATTAAGACGTGCACGTACGCGCGCGTCAAAATTTAAAAATGCTTAAAATCATCTCAAATTCATTTTGCACACGTTTCAGCCCATTGTAAGCATTTCAAAATTTTCCGTGCGTGCACGCTTGCGCGCGCGTTGTGCGCGCGCACAGCGCGTACGGAAGGTAAAAACGCCGTTTTTTCGCATGGTTTAGATTTCTGACACTATCCTTGACAATTTCCAACTATTTCCAGTCATTCTCGACCTTCCATAATGCCACACGCGCGCGTCGAAGTTTAAAATTCGTGCGCGCGTCAATGGGCAATATAATGTAAAATGTGGTAAATACATGCCTATATGGAATCCGCCATAGCTCGTCAGAATGTGTGGCTACCCCCCAATTTTTTTACATTTTCTGAAAGCCTATGAGTTGGAGATATGAATTCATGAAAAAAAATTGGGGGTCGATCGATCGGAATGTCGTCATATTTGCATATGAACTCAAAAATTCGATTTTGAAAAAATGACGTCATAATTTTTGTATTCATTTGACAATATTTCAGTAATAGAATGTCGATTTTCTTCCAAATTTTGATATGTTGTAGCTGAGACAATTCTCTACAAGATTAGTTACCACCATTTTTCATTTTGACAAAGGCATCATGACGCATTTTTACGATTAAAGGAGGCATGTCAATTTTTCACATTTTGCGTGTATTCTCTATGGGAGATGACTTTTTCTCAAATCTTGATTCTACATTCCCGTCTTCTTTGAGCAGTATCTCTGTTATTTCTGCTCGATTTTCTTCCAAATTTTAGTATGTTATAGCTGAGACTATAAGCTTTTACAAGTGTGCCCTCCAATTTTTGATCAGATGTCGGGATCATGCCCCCTTTTTTAGTACAAAATATCATTTGAGAATCCCGTTTTTCGTCTACGTGTTATCTCTATTGGAAAACTTTTGGTCTATTGGTAAAGTACTTGCCTCCCATCCCGCCGACCCAGGTTCAAATCCCGGTGGGTCCATTTTTTTTGGAATTTTTTTTCCCTCTTTTTGCCTTTTATTTTACCATTTGCTTCGACTACTGTAACATATAAAATCACAAAAAATGTAATAAACTTTTTTATTTTGCGTGTTATGTCTAATTGAATATAGTTTGTGTACAACCCTATGCAAAATCTGATTGCCTGTCGTGTATTAACCTATGGGTTAATATCCCATGTATAATGCAATATGAAATTGTCTGATTTTCTTTGACGCAAGTCTCCATCCATTGTCAACATTATCAGGAATATCATCATGCACAAATATTATCACATCTTGCAATTTACCAACGGGTAGACAGACCACCTAATTCGTCTTCAGTGACGAATTAAATTTCTAGTTTTTTGTTGTTATTGTAATAAATGGGATATAAGGTGCATGCACCATATATAGGCCATTTGGATTGGATGACATTGCAAGTGCCTTGCCTACCTTAATTGTTGTGGATTGCTCACCCAAAATACACAACACAGCAGGTCCTAGAGATGCTGGGTAACTTGCCTACTGGAAGGCCATTTGCCAGCACCAACCAAAGACAAGCCGTTATCCTCAGCTGTTGACCACATGGAGAATGATCCCGGGATGAGCCACCTCCATTGGCCCCAGAGCCCTATTCTGTGTGTGTGTGTGTGTGTGTGTGTGTGTGCGCGCGCGTGTGTGTGTGTGTGGTGTACCCCTGTGAAATAAGCTGCATGGTGGTTTCCTAAACCGTTTGCCTTTTGGATTAAAAAAGTAGAATCCCTATGCATTAATGACAAGCTTGAAAAATATAAATTGCACACAACATGAAGATTAATTATTGTGAACAGGGTTAGTAGAGGAAAAATATAATAGAAATATGCCATTGCTCATGAATAAACTACTAAGATAACTTCCAATTACATTATTTACCTCTACATTATGCATACATTTACCAGGTTAGAAGTTATTTTAAGTTATTGTAACAAGGAATTTCCATGTACATCTGTGACCTAAGCTTAGACCTCTGACCTCATTACCCCAGTTCTAATCAGATCATTATCACTCAAATATACATACACGGGCCTCGTTTAAAGTTGATTTGTCTCATGCTTCTTAAAGGGAAATCCAACCTTGGTAATAAGATGATTTGTATGAAAGCAGAAAAATAAGAAAAACAGGATGTGAAAGTTTGAAAGAAATTGGACAAGGACTAAGAAAGTTATGGATGTTTGAAAAATGAGATCACTACATCTATGCGAATCTCAAATTGGCAATTTGGTGAGTCAATTGTGACATTTTTGTGACAACTCTCCCATTTGTCGTACACAAAAATATCATTAATTTGCGGTTTTCTTTGAGGCGCCTTTACCCTCGGGCAGTACTCAAAATATATTGGAGATAGCATATTGTTATAGGTCCTCATGAACGAAAAGATCCTATTGAGTAATGCATTTTGAAAAAAGTGACATTTTAGTCATTTTGTGTGTTACAGCGAATGGGGGAGTTGTCCACAGCTACATCACAGTGACATTACCTATTCGGCCAATTTGAAATTCCCATATGCATAGTGATTTCAAAAATCATAACTTTCTTATTACTTGTCCGATTTCGTTCAAACTTTCACCAATCTGCTTCTCTGTTTTTTCTTTCCTCTTCCTTTCAAAGCATCTTGCTATTAAGGTTGGATTTCCCTTTAAGTTATTGTTAGAACAATCCGTTACATGTATCCAGTGACCTATGTGATGTTGACCTTTGACCTCATGAGCCCTAATTTCAATTACATTTCTCTGGGAAGCCACATTTGACCAAATGCAAAATTTAATGCAATTTTCTTCGTTACTTGAGATATTGTTTTCACAAGCTATTTCAACATGGTTTTATCTAATCTACCTGTGACCTTGAACTTGAACCTCATGACCCGAAATTATAATCAAATCAGTGGTCATCTTTATTTGAAGTAGCTATGTCCCATCATTTAGTTCTTGAATATAACAGACAACCTGTAAACATAATTCCTCCAGCACCATTTGGGCAGAGGCACAAAAATGTTCTTGCCGCAAACACCTGAAAGTAATTAGATTTCTTTACCTGTGGTAATGTACTCAATCATCAAGTTGAACTCGACATCTCTCAAATTTTTCTTGACATGTTTGCAAACTCATATGCCCTACTTTGTAATAAAACTTGAATAAACGATTAAGAAATCATTGTGATGACAAGAAAGTGGACGGATGGACACATAATGCACCTGTACCTATGTTTGCTGACGTTTAAAACTGTTAATGCAACATGCATTTTTATTTATTACATGTATTAACTACCATCCCTTCAGCCATAACTTATCCCATTAATCTGTAATGGTATAGTCTATATATCTATTTGAGGTCTTTATGCACTCTAATTGGAAATCATTACCTGGCTATATCAGGTAGGAAGCCACACACCTCTGTTTGTATGCAAAGAATCTTTCCTATCCAATGCAATGCAGGATATACCAATTCTGAATTATAGTTGATAGCATTAAATTATACTGTCCAATAATTTTCTTTCCTTTCCCCTTATATTAGAGAAATGCAGTACTACAGTTTCTTTGTATATATTTTATGTTTACAAAAAATTGCGAGATCAATGAATAAGAACAGACTCACCAAATCCATTGTTCCTTTCACTATGAACAGATATCTGACCTTGAAATGTTCTTGCAACATTAATAGCAGTAATTACTTGAATTAAGATATTCCTGCTAAAAGGATAAAAGCTCAGGAAATGTGACATGCATTTAAACATTCAATCCCAAACAAATTATATGTGTATTTATTCATGATTTATCTATTTCCAAGATTGACAAAATAGCCTAATCCCATAGTAAACAAACTGACCAAGATCTGTTAGAATCCTCCTGTTCATAAAAGATCCATAAAAATCAATAAATTTTCACAAAACAAGAGCTATCATATTGGGCTAGCATCTTTTTCATCTTCTGGTTTCATTCTACCGTATAGTTTGAATCATATCATGCAATGAATAGAGTAAATAATGACAGGCAGACAAAATAATATTGAACGTGAAATCATAAAAGAAGAAAAGGACAAGGGAAAAAACTGAAATAAATAGGTGACAGTGAAATTAAAATATAATCAACAAAAATCTGAAATTAAAATAAAAAATAGGAAGAACTAATAATAACAAGAATGAAAGGAAATGAACAATGATACCTGATGGTGGACTTGAACCACCTTGCTCAATATAGAAAATGAGCAATGCCATTAATCAGGTTGACTGTATCAGAAACATAAATAAAGTAGACAGGGAAATACACACAGTACCTGCCCATCCAGTGCATGAATGATCCTTGTTTGTTCCACTTATTTTTTCCACTTTCTTTTTTTTTTCTTCAAATGATGTAATATATTGCGTTATTATGCAAAGGGCATTCAGAGTTCATAATAGGGGAGAAAAAAATCTAATTTTCCCCTGAAAATCTTCACCCTCTATATCCCCCAACAAAAATTTAAATGACAATAATGATGCATGTATTCTCTATTTGAAGACAAGATTACATTCTTTGAGGTAGTCTTACCAAGTAGGTGTCCTGGTACAGCAGCTTTGGGTGTAGCCCCTGTCTTCAATCTATTCCTTGCAGCTATGTTGGTGAAATCATCATCTCCAAAATGATTGGCACATACCACACTGTTTGAATGAAGCTGGTCCGCAGACAAGTCAAAAAGATCAGGCCTCCCGATTGCTAGTGCCCATTCGAAACAGCTATTTAGAATTTATAATCATAACAAGTGAATTTTATAAAATATGTGATGTGTAGTAAATGTCCCCGTTTGAAGTGAACTTCTTTGGAATCGCGCTAACTTTTGTAATTTCTTGTCAGATGTTTCTAGCAAATAGGAGAATTATTAAACTAATATTTTGTGATTATTAATTTAGTGACATTCTTTGTGGAAGTTTTGAAGCTAATATCAGACCCAATCAGACATAACAAAATTAAAACAAGAATATCATTGAAGGGTGATTAATATACCCTGCCCCAATGTGTGTGCCAATTTTCGTGAGTAATGCTGGGAAATTGAGGTATTTTGATCCACCATACATTTGCTGATCCATTGCAACAATATGATGTTACCATGGCAAGTGCAACTTGCACATCTTCATCCCAAGAGCAATGTTCATGCCGAATTTCATTACCTCTCCTCGTTAGTGCTTGAAAAATGAGTTAGTAGTTTGATCTGCCAAGATTTTCCCTTGCTTTATAATAACAATAATAATAATAATAATTATTATAATAATAATAATAATAATAATAAAATATATTATTAATAATTAATAATAAAAATTATTGTGACAACTTATATAGTGCACATACTGTCCAGGGATGCTCATGGCGCTAGCCCAGCAAGTTTTTGCAATAATATGCTGTTACCATGGCAACAGTTTAATGTATGTCTTGCACATCTTCATTTCGAGCCCAATGTTTGTGCCAGATTTCATGACCTCTGGTTGAGCAGTGAGGAAGTAGAACGATCTGCAAGATTTTCCCTTAATTTATTGCAATAATATGCTGTTACCATGGAACGAAAAAACATCATCATTAACAACTTTTATGTCAACATACCTACCACTTTGGGGATCGAGTGAACCCCCTGGGCACTTATTCCTATAATACCCCCTTCAAAGTTCATTTGGTGGGGGTATAAATATCCGCTCCATAATTGAGAATTTCCCTTTATTTCATAAATTGAAGTTGCATATTCACTGCATAGAATTTTTGAAACCCCTATCAAACCCTATCAGATAAAAACCCAAAAAAGTTCTGTTGCAAAGTAGAGAATTAGCACTTTACATTGATTTGGAATTAATAAGGATATTTGTTAAATTTTGAAATTATGTTTAGATGTTTTGGGGGGCCCTCACTAAGCTCTATCACATAATATAAACACAACTGAAGTCTGTTGCAAAATAAGGCATATAATTTTCCATTGATTTAGAAATAATTAACATAAATTTGCAAAATTAATATCTAAATTCTGTAAAGAAGTTTTGAAGCCCCCCACTCAACCCCATCAGATTAAACAAACAGAATGTAAAACTGCTGTGAAAAAGGGAACAAGTAGCATTTCTTTTTGGTGATTTTGAATAAATTTGCTTTAAAAGTGATGTCTTGCACATCTTCAACCTGGGACCAATGTCTGTACCTAAGTTTATTGAATTTCATGAGAAAAAAAATGAAAAATAACCAACCTACTGTAATCCTTAGGAAATCTGAAGAAAGATATGCCAGCCCCCATGCCCTTGACAGACCTGCACTGCACACATTATTTTGCTGATTTGATTTCTTCTTGGCCTTCTTCGTCCCTTCAGGAAAGAGAGAGATATGATGATATTGAGTGACAATGGTTGTTTCTCATGAAGAGCTCAGGTCCGTCATCCATGTTACTCATGACACTACCAGGTTAATATAATAATTTCAATCCAACAAATACAAATAAAATCTCTTACTCAGACCAAACTGATCGAATGGATAGTGCAAAGTAAATGAATCCTAATCTATGTATGAAAATGCAAATATACTTACAGTTTCATAATTTTGTATGAAAGACTTATGTATTTCACAGAGTTGCTGTATATAAACATGTGCTAAACATATAGTTTATGCCAAAGGCAAAATAAACCCTCCTCAGAAAACGGAAATTAAAGGCACTTTAACCAAGCACCCTGTATAGGATCACCTCATTTCAGAATTACTAAAATTTTCGAGATTTCCTCACATTGAAAGTTAACATTTCAAACATACAGTGTACATGTAATCTGAAAATGTTCATGCCTACTTATAACTAACAAGTTGCCTCACTCAGCTGCCAATTTGCCTTTGATTGATTAAAACTTTAACTAGATGAATCATAACTTTTGTATCCCATAACACTGATGGAATTTTTGGGACAGCCTTCATTTATCAGCCCCTCACATTTTTCTTTTGCGGCAACTTACCTATTCTCACTTTGTTTTCAGAAGCTTAAAGGGCAATCCACCCTTGGTAATGAGATGACTTGTGTGAAAGCAAAAAAAAAAAAAAAAAAATTAAGAAAAACTGGATGGTGAAAGTTTGAAAGAAATCGGACAAGGAATAAGAAAGTTATGGATGTTTGAAAAATGAGATCACTACATCTATGCAAATCTCAAATTGGCAATTTGGTGATCATTGTGACATGTTTGTGGACAACTCTCCCATTTGTCGTACACAAAAATATCATTAATTTGCGGTTTTCTTCGAGGCGCTTTTACCCTCACGACAGTACTCAAAATATATTAGAGATAGTATATTGTTATAGGTCTTCATGAAAGAAAGAGATCCTACTGAGTAACACGTTTTGAAAAAAGTGACATTTTAGTCATTTTGTGTGTTGGAGTAAATGGGGGAGTTGTCCACAGCTACATCACAGTGACATTACCTATTCGGCCAATTTGAAATTCCCATATGTACAGTGATTACAACTTTCAAAAATTCAAAACTTTCTTAATGCTTGTCCAATTTCGTTCAAACTTTCACCAATCTGCTTTTCTGATTTTTCCTCTTTCTTTCAAAGCAACTTGCCATCAAGGTTGGATTTCCCTTTAATGTCACAGAATAAAATGGTTAACACAGAATTCCTTATCTCTTTTCTGGTTCTACATGTACATATTATAAAGTTCATTTATGGAGGAAACTGCAATGAACAAATGTCGAGTTGATATCAGTATCATGTCAAATTATGCTGGGAAACTGATGGGGTGCTATGCACATGTAATGAATACAATTTTTGAATTTGAAGCTGCAAAGTGTTGATTACTCCAATATCTAATTCCAATATCACAAGAAATACAGGATAATAACATGATTCTTTTTTTTCGCAAACCTTGTGTCATTGTGACATCTGTCTCCTTACACTATACAAGCTTATCTGAAGAAAACCTTGTACTCCAGACTAGCTTTTACAGGTGAATAGGCTTTAATAGCTTTTGTGTGTATCAGCAGGCCTTTTTCCAGTCTAGATCATTCATACATGAGAGGAAAATAATTATTTAAAATTTCACTTTCAATTCTGAATCCCCAAATTTGTGGCAAAGGAGGAGTTGAATATTCCCTGAAACAGGTAATCTCGCAAATTTAAGAAAATTAAATCTCGCTTTCACTCGAGCAATTTTGTTGTCTGTTTTTGACTGCTGAAAAGTGAATGTTAGCTACAGTCCCGCATAAGTTTGGCCCTAGTATGAGTGGCGTATTAGAATGAGTACCCAGGCAGCATTAATGGGCAGTCACTCATAGGTCCCTGCCTATGTGGGACTGTGTCCAACATTCACTGTTGCAGCAGTCAAAAACAGACAACAAAGTTGCTCTAAGCAAGATTTAATTTTCTTAAATTTGCCACAAATTTGGGGGATCAAAATAGAAAGTGAAAGTTTAAATAATTATTTTCCTCTCATGTATGAATGATCTAGACTGGAAAAACGCCCGCTGATACACACAAAAGCTATTGAAGCCTATTCACCCTTAAAAGCAAGTCCGGAGTAGGTCTACAATTTTCCTTCAGATAAGCTTGTACATGTATAAGTGACGGGCAGTAAACCGAATTTTCTGTCCCCCATTCGTTGTTAGCCTCTTAATGTCAGCTCTCTCATTTAAGAGAGCCGACCCTACCCCAATAAGAGGCCTGTACCCAGGCAGTTGTTGTGTGGCCGGCACTCATCCTGTGTACTCGGTCAATGAATGGTGGCCGGAATGTCGGACGAGTTGTGTATCCATCCATATCCAGACGAACAGCATTTTGGCAGTGTTTGAAAAACTTACAAGCATTAGACCTATTTCCTAATTTTTTTAATACAAGTGTTTGATCTAACTTAGACGAAATTATTTATAGAAAAATATATCGATTATGATTATGACAAATTCAATGCATGGTTTAAGTTGAATCTAAATACAAAAAAGAAGGCTTCATTTATGTTAAGTGTCCGGTCATCCGAATCTGATCCCCTTTCCATCAAATTCATATCGCTCCAGGGGCTCCATCCAGCATCCAAACAATTTTTTTTTTAATTTAACGTTACATGCATGCAAACAGCTCGTCCCTATTACCCTGGATTGCCAAATTTGTTTCACCATCATTTCAAATAAGTTAATCTAAATTTATAACTAAAATCAAACCTTGAATTGATTGATCCATCATCGAGCTCTGACTCAGCTAGCCGGCCTTAGGATAGGAGGTCGGATCGACAGTGAGACTGTCTGTGAGAGCTAGCTAGCTAGCTCTGTATACAAAGACGGTACGGTACACGTACGTAGTAGCAGCGAAATAGAGCAGAAGAGCGTTAGCAACCTCACAAATACATATTATTGCATCGTAAAGTAAAATTATAAATTTATCACTATTTTAATCTTTTTTCTCCAGAAAATTATAAAAATCATTCTTAAAATCATTATTAAGTATAACATTTGATTTTAAAATTTTAATTCAAAAGTTTTTGAAAGTATAAATTTAAAAAAAAATCAAATCTACAATCTACCAAAAAACCTCTCTGAGAGAAAACGATGGTCACAGAAATTTAGCGAAGTGAACCTTCCTAATAGCAACACTGCAAAGTGTTGACGCCCTCTACGTTCGTTGGTTGAGGGCATCCATAGTTGGTTCAAAAACGTTTTAAAAAGGCGGGGTTTTTTTTTTCAATGGAACAAGCTTTCTCATTGGTTGTAGGATCACATCGTGATATAATTGGGACATTACGTACGCATGGCTGTGTCTATGGAAGGCCATCGACGCCATAAATCGTATCGGATACGTATGCTCTATTTAACGTACGTACCGGATACGTATGCTCAAATAGAGCATACGTATGCAAACGGACCAATCATAGAGCTGCATTTAAGCATACGTATGCTGAGTAAACTTGCATACGTATGCAATTTAGTTTAGCATACGTATACTCGAGTACCGCCCAAGCAGCTGTTGTTTTGTCTCTGCGGCGGCAGTGGGTGGTTCGTTATCAGTGTAGCGAAGAATGCCTAGTCTCAGCCATCAGTCTAGATATCAGTGAGCTCATCAATGAGCACCCAAGCCTATTATAATCATCACAAAAAGATATTAAGGCAGAATTCTGAGGGGCGTCGATACTGGGGGGGGGGGGGGCAGGGAGGGCAATTGAGAGAAAGATAACGGCTCGTAGCACTTTTTTTTAGGTTGAAAGTTAGTTCGACGCCCGGACTGTTTTTCAGTTATTTGGACGCAATACTGCTCTGTATGTAATAGGGATTGGTGCAGGGAGGGGGAGTTTTTCCCCTCCCGCGCGAAGCGCGAAAGCTCTGACGTTTTATAGCAAATTAAGAGAAAGATAACGGCACCTTTTTTAGGCGGAAAGTTAGTTCGACGCCCCGACTGCTTTTCAGTTATTTAGACGCAGTACTGCACTGTATGTAACAGGGGTGGGTGAAGGGAGGGGGGGGGGGGGTTCCCCCTTCCCGCGCAAATAGCGAAAGCTCTTAAGTTTTATAGCAAATTTGAAACATAACGGCTCGTAGCACCATTTTTTAAGGTGGAAAGTTAGTTCGACGCCCGGGCTGCTTTTCAATTATTTGGACGCAATAATGCACTGTATCCAGGGGCCGGTGGGTGCAGTGGGGGGGGGGGGGGGGGGGGGTTCCGTTTCTCGCGCGAAAGCTCATACGTTTTATAGCAAATATGAGAGAAAGTTAACGGCTCGTAGCACCTTTTTTAGGCTGAAAGTTAGTTCGACGCCCGGGCTGCTTTTCAATAACTTGGACACAAAAAAGCATATGGAACAGGGGTGGGTGCAGGAAGGGGTGAGTTTCCCCCTTCCCACGCGAAGCGCGAAAGTCCTGACGTTTTATAGCAAATTTGAGAGAAAGATAACGGCTCGTAGCACCTCCTTTTAGGCAGAAAGTTAGTTCGACGCCGGGCTGCTTTTTAATTATTTGGACGCAATACTGCATTGTATACAGGGGTTGGTGCAGGGAGGGGGAGGGGGGTTCTCCCTTCCCGAGCAAAGCGCGAAAGGTCTGACGTTTTATAGCAAATTTGAGAGAAATGGCTCGTAGCACCTTTTTTTTAGGCTGAAAGTTAGTTCGACGCCCGGGCTGCTTTTCAATTATTTGGACGCAATACTGCACATTATCCAGGGGCCGGTGGGTGTAGGGTGGGGGGGGGGGGGTGGGGAGTTTTCCGCCTCCCGGACGAAAGCTCTGACGTCTTATAGCAAATTTGAGAGAAAGTTAACGGCTCGTAGCACCTTTTTTTAAGCTGAAAGTTAGTTCGACGCCCGAGCTGCTTGTCAATTATTTGGACGCAATAATGCACTGTATCCAGGGGCCGGTTGGGTGCAGGGAGGGAGGGGGGGGGGTGTTCCCGCTTCCCGCGCGAAAGCTCTTACGTTTTATAGCAAATATGAGAGAAAGTTAAGGACTCGTAGTACCATTTTTTAAGGCGGAAAGTTAGTTTTTTAGGCTTTTTTTTTTCTCTCACTTCCCCCGCTTTTTCGCTCTCACTTTTTTAAAGGGTCTGAATGGGGCGGCATGCCCCCCTGGCCCCCTGTCTACGCCTGTGGTGGTGGGTTGTGCCACCCAGACGCCCCCAAGTGGCAAACGCCCATTAATGCACGATAATGATAAATGAATGTAATAAAAGAGCTACATTAGCGAGAAAATTAACGGGATAAAAGCTGGTGGAAAACTTTGAGTATAACTCTTTTAATCATAAATGACCACTGCCAGACGTTTTAAGTGGTAGGTTGTCAGCGCCGGAGGCCCAAACTCCAGATGCCCATTATAAAATGAAAAATAAAATAATAAAAATAAAATAAGTCAACTAGATCAGAGAGAAAAGACGTTCTAAGAGATGGGTTGTCAATACCAGACGCCCCCAAATGCCAAACGCCCATAACTGATTAAAAATCTTGGAAATGAAGTAAAATAAAAGAGCTAGACATTTTGAGTGGTGGGTTATGTTCCTGCCAGACGACCCCAAAAATCCAAAACGCCCGTCACTGGTGAATAATGATAATAAATGAATATAATAAAAGAGATACATTAGCGAGAAAGGTAACGGGTTGAAAGCTATAGTGGAATATGTAGAGCTTAAGCCCCTATATCATAAATGACCACTGCCAGACGTTTTAAGTGTTGGGTTGTACCAGCTAGACGCCCCAAAATGCAAAACGCCCATCACCATTAATGGTTGACGTACTCTGGGGTGTCTGGTGGGCACATCCACCTCTTGAAACGTCTGCCAATGATTAATACAGAGATGGTTGTGCTCCATATTTTCCATGAAGTTTCATCCCTTTACTTTTCTGGCTAATCTAGCTCTCTTTTTTCTATGGGCGTTTGGCAGACACTACCAACAATCATGTTTGACAGTGGTCGGGTGGTCATTCATAATACAGGGGGTTATGTTAAGCATTTCTACCTCAATTATTTTTAACCTCAATTATGGGCATCCAGCATTCGGGGGAGTCTGGCGGGCACAACCTACCTTTCTCGCTAATGTAGCTCTCTCATTTATTTTATTTTTTATTTCTTTTTCATTTTATTTTTATGAGCGTTTGGCACCTTGGAGCGTCTGGTGGGCACAACACACCACTCAAAACATCTGGCAAGGTTCATTTATGATACGGGGTTTATTTCTCAATATTTTTCAACAAGTTTCATCCCGTTACTTTTCCGGCCAATCTAGCTCTTTTATCTCATTTAATTTCCAAACTTTTAAAAAATTTTCGGGCGTTTGACATTTGGGGGTGTCTGGTGGGCACAACCCACCTCTCAGAATGTCTTGCAGTCGTTATTCATAATTCAGAAATTACACTCAATATTTTTTACCACTTTTCATCGAGTTATTTCTCTCGCTTATCTAGCTGTTTAATCAATTTTTTTTTTCTAATATTTTTAATCAGTTATGGGCGTCTGGCATTTGGGGCATCTGGCGGGCACAACACATTCCTAAAAAATTCAAGCAGGGTTCATTCATGATTCAGGGGGTTATATTTTATATTCTCCACCACTTGCCATCAAATTAATTTTCTCGCCAACCTAGCCCTTTTATTTTATTTATTTATGATTACCATGCTCTAATAATGGGCGTTTTGCATTTAGGGGCGTCTTGCGGGAACAACCATCCCTTAAAATATCTGGCAGTGGTCATTCATGATATAGGGGATTATACTCTATATTTTTTCACTAGCTTTCACCCTTACTTTTCTCGCCAATCTTTATGACTTATTTTTTCCTTCCTTTTTAAAAAATCAGTTATGGGCATCTGGCATTCGGGGCGTCTGGCAGGCACAACCTACTGCTCAATTTATCTGGCAGTAGTCATTCATGATCATAGGCGTAGCCAGGGGGCCCAGGGGGGCCACACCCCCCCCCCCCCCCCATTCAGCACGTTAAAAAAAAAAAAGCGAGAACGAAAAAGCGGGGAAAGTGAGAGAAAAAAAAGCCTAAAAAGGCGCTACAAGCCGTTATCTATCTCTCAAATTTTGTTAAGACGTCAAAATTTTCGCGCTTCGCGTGGGAAGGGGGACCCCCCCCCCCTCACTGCACCCACCCGTTACATACAGTGCAGTATTGCGTCCAAATAATTGAAAAGCAGCGCTTCAAACTAACTTTCCGCCTAAAAAATGGTGCTACGAGCCGTTAACTTTCTCTCAAATTTGCTATAAGACGTCAGAGCTTTCGTCCGGGAAGCGGAAAAACTCCTCCCCCCCCCCCCCCCCCCATCTGCACCCATCGGCCCCTGGATACAGTGCAGTATTGCGTCCAATGAATAATTGAAAAGCAGCGCGGGCGTCGAAATAACTTTCCGCCTAAAAAAAAAAGATGCTACGAGCCATTTCTCTCAAATTTGCTATAAAACGTAAGAGCTTTCGCGCTTCGCGTGGGAAGGGGGAACCCTCCCTGCACTCACCCCTGTATACAATGCAGTATTGCGTCCAAATAATTGAAAAGCAGCGCGGGCGTCGAACTAACTTTCCGCCTAAAAGAACGTGCTACGAGCCGTGATCATTCTCTCAATTTGCTAAAACGTCAGAGCTTTCGCGTTCGCGCGGGAAGGGGGAAAACTCCCCCCCCCCCCTCCCTTCACCCATCCCTGTTACATACAGTGCAGTAATGCGTCCAAATAATTGAAAAGCAGTCCGAACGTCGAACTAACTTTCCGCCTTTCTCTCAAATTTGCTATAAAACGTCAGAGCTGTCGCGCTTCGCGCGAGAGGGGGAAACTTCCCCCTCCTTGCACCCACCCCCTGCTGAGCACGCTTCGCATGCTCATCACCAATTTCGCACGCTTCACGTGCTCACAACCGCTACCCCTAAAATGAAATCCTGGCTACGTATACGTTGTTGGATCCTTCACATCAGCTCCCCGCCCCCCTCCTATTGAAAAATCCTGGCTACACCTGTGTTCATGATACAGGGGGTTATGCTCTACATTTTCCAGCAGTTTTCACCCAGTCACCTTTTACGCTGAGCTATAGCTCCAATGGCGTAATGAGCCCCAAAAATTTGAGCTGTACTGTACTCGGATCTCAATTTTTTGAAGGGGGATATATCGCTGCCCCTTCCACAAATAATAAAACATTGCATTTTGCTATACCGTGAAAATGTCACACGTCTTATCAATACCCTGGATAACTTTAATATCCTCTATTGGGAGGTCGCTATACAAGCTAGAAATTTTACGTTTAGTAGTTTGAAACTTTGTATTTAAGACCCCTTTTATTCACACAGGTAAATCAAAGTCTGAGCTTAAAGGGAAATCCGACCTTAATAGCAAGTTGCTTTGAAAGTAAGAGGAAAAATCAGAGAAGCAGATTGGTGAAAGTTTGAACGAAATCGGACAAGCAGTAAGAAAGTTATGAATATTTTAAAGTTGTAATCACTATACATATGGGAATTTCAAATTGGCCGAATAGGTAATGTCACTGTGATGTAGCTGTGGACAACTCCCCCATTCACTCCAACAATCAAAATGACTAAAATGTCACTTTTTTTGAAATGTATTACTCAGTAGGATCTCTTTCATTCATGAGGACTTATAACAATATGTAATCTCCAATATATTTTGAGTACTGCCCCGAGGGTAAAAACGCCTCGAAGAAAACCGCAAATTAGATATCTTTGTGAACGACAAATGGGAGAGTTGTCCACAAACATGTCACAATTGAACCACCAAGTTGCCAATTTTTTTTTTGTAAAATAACCATTTCTGGTCTTCTTTATTTCTCTGCTTCTTCATATAGTATACATACATTTTTTTCTTCTTCATTTTTTTTTTTTTTTTTTACATTTCTCATTTTTTGTTTAACATTCCAGTCATTTGTTTCCATTTTTCTATAATTATATTCGGTTTTCTGGTTGAATTCTTTTCTATTTCTAGACGGTAAATCATCAAATAATGTAAACTATTCAAAAGCCTCTTTTTTGTTATTTTCCTTTTCAACATCTTTCCGGCAAAACCTTGGTAAATAGCAAAAAGTGCATAATTCAAAATTATATCAACATCCTTTTTCTTCTTTGACCCAAATTCGTTACCATACAATACATGAATCGGCTTAAACTGAAAACTAGACATGAAGTACTTTTGAATATTCTTTTCAACTTCTTTCCAAAACATAGTAACTTCTTTACAAAGAAAAAACATGTGCATACAGTCACCTGTATATTTACAGGTATAACATAGATCATTGTCGTTAACCTTCCATTTAAACAAATTAGTTGGTATCGCCAAAATATTGTACATGAATTTAAAATTAAAATCGATTAACAAATTGTCCCTTATACCTTTTAACTTAAAATGCCAAACATCTGACCATACAGGTGTAAATTCGACTCCTAAAGTATTACGCCAAAATTCCTCAGCTCTAGACTCTTCAGTTTTTGTTTTGATTAACTCATAATATATTCTTTTCACTGATAACTGTCTTATTGGAATTGTCACATCAACCAATACTATATCATTATATATAAAAGCTCTGGATTTAAAATACTTATACTTTTTGTGTTCTATATTCCCATCTGTATCTACCAAAATGTTTCTGAGTGATTGAATTGCCCTTCGAATACGTGCATATTGACTGAACCACCTTCCATCTTTAAAAAATATCTTCAGCTCTAACTCATTAACTGGTAGAAATCCTTTACCATCCATTAAATCTCCTACAAACAATATGTCAGAGTTTATCCAATTCCTATAGAATAGCATTTTTCCTTTATACACTACATCTTTATTCAGCCAAATCATTTCTTTTCGAAAATTATTAAAAGTTCCAACTCGGGGGTTCCTTAAATAGGAGTAGTCTTTTAACGAGAAAAATGTCACAATTATGTTATAATAGAAATCAGGAATCTTATTTTTCAGAAAACTCGTATCTTTCATATTATATTTACAATTCATGATAACCTTTATACCACCAAGTTGTCCAAACCAATAGTCAAACATACCGTTGCAACTTGCATTCAAATCATTACTTAAATATTTACAAAACCAATTCATGTTTAACGACGCAATCTTCGTTTGAATATCTAACATATTTAAACCTCCTTCTTTTATTTTATTTACTACATTTGACCTTTTAACCTTAGCAGGTCTACCTCTCCAAAGGAAGTCAAAGAATATTTTATCAAGTTCCTTAATTATTTCTTTTGGACACGACAAAACTTGTGCAGTATAAATAATTTTGGACATTATCAAAGATTTTAGAATTATTATTTTCCCTTTCAATGTGAGATTTCTCTGTTTCCATAAGTTTAACATTTGTTTTATTTTAAACATTTTCTCTTTGGACCAATTCATATCAAGTCTCATCCCTTTATTTTTACAGAAATAAATACCCAATGATTTAATGTACACCTCTTCCCATAGCATACCTCCAATATTATCTGTTGGAGTATTTATCCCCAACCAGAGAGTTTTTGTCTTGTTTTCATTTAATTGTATGCCAGAATACAATTCAAAATTTTTAATAACTTCAATAGCTGTATTACCCGACTTAACTGTATGAACAAATAAAGTCATGTCATCTGCAAGCTGCAGTATTTTAAATGTTTTCTCATTATGACCAATATTTAATCCTATAATATTTTTATTTTGTCTTATCTCATTTGCTAGAGCTTCAATGCTAAGAATGAATAATAATGCAGATAAGGGACACCCCTGTCTTATACCTCTAGATGGTTTTATATCCTTCGTTAACCATCCATTCATAATAATATTAAGATGAGGATCATTATACATCACTGAAACCCATTTCCTGAAATTATCTTTAAAACCATAGTTCTTCAAACATGCATCAATAAACTTCCACTCTAAAGTATCAAATGCCTTTCTAAAGTCGGCAAAAATGATAGCACCTTCACTGTTATTAAAAGTACTATAATCTATCACATCCTGAATTAATCTGGCATTATGACTACCACTCCTGCCCTTAATATACCCTACTTGGTCTTCACTGATTAGTTGGGGTAACACCTTTTGGAGTCTGTTTGCCAATACTGTTGCAAGTAATTTGTAATCAGTATTTAGCAAGGTAATGGGTCGCCAATTCCCTAATTCCATAGCCTCTCCCCCTTTGAAAAGTAGAGTAATAACTCCTTTCCTTTGCAAGTAGCTTAACCTACCCTTTTTATAGCTTTCATTTAAACTATCTAAAACTAGCTCCTGTATTTCGACCCAGAATTCCCTATAGAACTCTACAGTGAGTCCATCTATACCTATTCATATTCATCCCCTTTAAAGCCTTTGTTAGCTCACTTATTGAAAGTAATTCCTCACATTCGTCCGCTTCATTGCCATACAAATATGGACTCTTTATTTGCCTAAGATATGAATTAATTGCTGTCGGATCTGGGTATTTTGTTGTGTATAATGAAGAATAAAATTTTTCAACAAAGTTTATCATTTTATTGCAATCAGTTTCCACGTTTCTACCTATTTTCAATGCTGACATGTACTTTCTTGCTCCATTTCTATGTTCTAAGTTTTAAAAATATTTGGAATTGCTTTCACTTTCTTCAAAATGAGTAACTCTAGACCTCACCCTTGCTCCATCACACTCTTTTTTGTAATACATATTAATCTTTTCCTGTACACTCGCCATCTCCTCCTCTACCTCATCATTGCCTAAATCCATTCTTTCATGTAATTCTTTTAGTCTTATTTCTAAGGCCTTCAATTCTTTCTTTTCAGACTGCCTAAGTTTCTTGGCAAATAAGATAGTGTAGTTTTTAATCCTTAATTTACATAGATCCCATACATACTGACGATCAGTTTTTGATCCAGATTCATTTTTTGTATGCCAGATAATGTTTTTAACACCATCTTGATACGAATCATTTTTAAGTAGTGAATTATTCATTTTCCAATATGAAGGACCATGAGTATTATATAAAGTTATTGACATAGTAACTGCACAGTGATCTGGACACATAGAAACTGGTTTAATGTAAACGTTTTTTTATATAGTCAATATATTCAACTTGAACAAGCCAAAAGTCTATTCTTGATGACATTTTCAAGTATTTACTTCTGTAGGTTTATTGTTTTTTATTTTTATGTATCTTTCTCCATATATCTATCATCTTGTACTTATTAATAAATTGCATATAGTTTGTTGACTGTTTATACACTGTCTTATTTCCTATCGCATCAATTAATGGATTGTTAACACAATTAAAATCACCCCCTGCAATTAATACATGTGAACCAATACAATCATAGTCATTCAAGAACCTTTCCAGTTTTTGAAAGAACAATTCTTTACTCTTCTTCTCTGTAGGAGCATATACGTTAATTAAAAGCACCTTTTTACTGTTTATCTCTGTACTTATTATCAATATCCTCCCATCATCTGATGAATGAATCAAGGTAATTGGTATTTGAATATTCTTTTTCACTAAAATTGAGACACCTCTGCTATGACTGCTTCCAAATGATTGAAGAACAGTACCATCCCATTCTCTTTTTACAGTACTATCTAAATCCTTCGTGAAAAATGTTTCTTGTAAGAAATTTATATCCGTATCTTGCTTCCTCAAAAATTGAAACAATAATTTTCTTTTTTGCCTATTTCTTATCCCTCGTACATTTAGGGACAAAAGTGAAATATCTTTTCCATTATTCATTTTTTGTTTGATCCCTTTCTCCGTCGTTTTCTCGTTTTGCCTCTGCTCTTTTCTTTCTGACCATTCCTTGAATCACATGACTGGTCAGAATCTGTATCATATTCCGTCACCGGCTGTTCGCTATCAACTGAATGAGCTGATGTCTTGTCGCTTTCTTGAGACCACATGTCTCGAATGCTTTGTTGTCTTCTCGTAGTAACTCCATTCGGCTCTTTTGGCCTCACAACCTGTGGCTCTTTTGTTTGTGCTTGTGCTTGCTCTACTGAAGATCTTTCATCAGGACTCCCACTAATGAGATTTGCACTTGAAGTGGAGAGCTGTTGTACCTCATTACACTCAAATGTACGATGTCTGGGATTCCTGCACTGCTTGCACACAAAAGGCTTGGAACAGGTGGAGGCGTGGTGCCCCTTCGCTAAGCAACGCGAACAAGTTGCTACTGACGCTTTTTTCATCTGCCCATCATGGAAAATACGAGCTTTAAAAGCCGCAATGTTGACGTGTCGGGCTAATGGCTGTCGTGGCGGATCTATGTATACCACCCTATCCCCGTTAAGACAGGTAGTAAGCTGACCACCTACTCTCAAACGTTGCCTAAGAACTTTTCCTTTCACCACATATTTCCATCCTTCCAATTCTGCTACAATGAGCTCATCTGAAACTGATAAGGAAACATTTTTTTTTTTTTTTTTGATTTTTTTTTTTTTTTTTTTTTTTTTTTGATTTTTTTTGATTTTTTTTTTTTTATATTTATATGTTTTATTATAGCATTGGTCACAAAAGGTGTACAATCAGATCATACAAAGGATTAATGAAGAATTTAAAAAAAAAAAAAAAAAAAAAAAAAAAAAGATAGTTGCAATAAAAAAAAAAAAAAAAATAGTTCCAACGATACAATAAAAAACATGCATATAATACATGTATGATGTATATGCAACCGTGGGGTACCAAGGAAACAGGCACAGAATCCCCCATAGAATTCCATGCAGTATAAACTACTCGATTACACATTTATAGAAAAAACCAGTCCAGCCAAAGACCCAGGAAGGGAGGCAGATTCCAATCTGTATCTTACATTCCCATTCAGACACTAGCAAAACATCAGTACATGAATACCACCATGCACGTACCAAGTACAATACAATCTGATGTGAGAATGAAGCCTGCCTCACGCCGCTAGCTCTCAGGCTAGACAAAACAATACCGACCACAGTCGGATGCCATAGATACCGAATGAGGAGATAAGGCCGCTCCCCTGAATCCCCCACGGTGCATACTGCAAGGGATGGCAACGAATACTCAAAAATTCTTATAAAAAAACAAAAACAAATCTTCGGAGTTCAGACAAGGATAAAATTTGTTATGCCGTGAACAGATTCTACATCGGGAAAAGGTTAAACATCAAATTTCCATTTTTTAAAGTGGACGGGAAGTTTGTTTCTCTTTTTTGCAAGAAAATATTCAGTTTCTTTAAGTGACTTGACAAATGATTTAAATGCAATCTCATTTGGTAAGCTACCCTTGAATTTACAAGTGTAAATAAAATATTTTAAGAGAAGGAATAAATATGACAAGAATTTGTCAGATGGGGTACCAAAAAGTTTTTCGAAATTGGTTAAATTAAAATTTGGATCAAGTTTGAGGTGAATTAAATTTAACAGTTTATACCAAAGTGGTGTCACCTTCTCACATTCACAAAATAAATGAATTGTTGTCTCTTCTACTTTATCACAAAAACTACAGTTGGGGGAGTCCTTCCTCTTGATTTTATACAAAAAGGCATTCAAAGCAATAGCTTTATGAAAAACTTTGAAATAAAACGAACGCAGTCTTGTATCTATGGTACACTTAAAATTGTTAACATGAATCTTCTCCCAATTTGTATCTTGTGGTACTGTAAGTTTGTCATGCCAATAATCATATCGATTCTGAGGAGAACACTGATTACAAAGTATTTTATATGCATAACTGGGGACCTTTCTAATACTCATTAACTTTGCGATTAAAGTATTAAAAACATCATTGTTCTGACCATGTGGGTCTTCAAGCCACTCTCTGGGTATATTACTCATCAAGAAATTATACCTACGTCTGTCCGATTGAGGAATATTAAAATCCAGGACTAATTCTTCAAACAATTTGAAACCAGGAAAAGGTGGATTCAGTAAATCATCAATAGATCTAATATTATGTTGATACCAGCTACTATAATAAAAATGACTTTTCGATTTCGAACGAATTTGTCGATTAAACCATAACATCTGGCAAATACCAATATCAGAAAACTTACAATCAAAGATATCCTTAGTAGCCTCCTGCCTGAAAATATACCATGAGCGTAAACATTCTGCAACTTGAGAATTACCCAAAGCATTCAAAATATTTTCAGGAGCATATGATTTCCACAGGATATCTGTATCTTCATGAAACTTTCTGAGAAATGTTAATTCAATTGTTTTCCACATACTTTGAAAGTTCTTATCAACTAAATGTTTTACCCATACCATCTTTTGTGAAATTGAAAAAAAATAAGGATCAATCATTTTCAGACCACAAGATTGAAAATCATTACACATCAATTTCCTTTGAACTCTATCCTTCCCTCCATTCCAAATAAATTTGTAAAATATACTGTTTAACTCCTTAAAGAACTTTTGGGGAATTTTAATACAAAGAACAGAGAAAAGGTACAATAACTGTGGTAATACAAGAGACTTAATGACACATATTTTATCAATCAAAGACAGGCTTCTCATTCGCCAGCAGTTAACTGTTTGTTTGATTCTTTTCAATTTTTCTTTATAATTAAGTTCAAACATTGAATTAACGTCCAGTGAAAAAAATATTCCAAGGGACTTAAACTGTGACGTTTTCCATACAATTCCTCTATCAGCGAGTGGAAATTCCTGACAACCTCTTTTGGACCCAATCCAAATAGCTTCTGACTTAGAGAGATTAATTTTACATCCTGAATGGAGACCAAATTTATCAAGAATCTTAAACAAATTCTCAAAAGAATTTTTAGAACCATCAAGAAAACAAACAGAATCATCTGCTAATAAAGAAATCCTAGCTTCTTGATCCATTACAGAAATGCCCTTAATATTTTCATTTTGTCTAATCATAAGAGCCATTATTTCAATTACAAATAAAAACAGGTAAGGAGAGATGGGACAACCTTGGAATATTCCCCTTTGCATGGGGATACGTTCAGTTAAAAATCCATTATTCATTACATAACTTTGTCTCTGTGTATACAAAGTTTTGATCCAATAAATAAATTTATCTCCAAAATTAAACTGCTTTAATGTTTGAATCAAAAAATCGTGTTTCACACTGTCAAACGCCTTTTCAATATCAAGCAAAATGATAGAACCAGGAATATCATTTATATCACAATATTCAATTATGTCTAAAATAACACGTATATTATTCCCAATATTTCTTCCTTTCAAAAAGCCAGATTGGTCTTCATGAATAAGGGATCCCATACAACGTTTTAGGCGATTAGCAAGACACTTAGCTAAAATTTTATAATCGACTGTTAATAATGTTATAGGACGATAATTTTTAATAAGCAGAGGGTCTTTATCTTTTTTGGGAAGTAAAGTTATAACCCCATTTCTCTGAGATGAGGACATCAAGCCATTTTGCAATGAAAAATTGTAAGAATTAAGGAGCATATCACTAATATCTGGCCAAAAAACTGTATAAAATTCGATTGGAAGGCCATCAAATCCAGGAGTTTTATTCATTTTTATTTCTTTCAAAACCTGTAATAATTCCTGTTTAGAGAGAGGATTTTCAAGAAATTGTCTTTCTTCACCAGACAATTTAGGGATATTGATATTATCATAAATTGATTCATGACAAGCACCCCTATAGTCTCCATCACAATTATTCACTGAACTATCTTGACATGAATATAGTTTTCTATAGAACTCATGAATCTCTTTTAAGATTTTAGTTTGATCCAAAATCAAATTACCCACAGAGTCTTTAATTCTATTGATAGTTTTCTTTTGCCAAGATCTATTTTCTAAATTACAAAAATATTTTGAGCTTTTCTCTCCCTCTTCTAGCCATCTAACTCGAGAGCGAATTATTAATCCTTTTGTCTCGTAATCATATATTTTATTCAATTTAGATTCCAAATCCTCCAATTCCATAAATTTAGAATCATCAGATGGGGAAGTATCAGACAATTCACTTTTAATCTTACCAATATCATGAAGTAATTTATCTTTTGTTTGGTTTCTTTCTTTCTTTTTTCTAGCAGTATATTCCATACAAATGCCAGTAATAACACATTTTAAGGAATCCCATAATGTATTAGGATTACATTCTGAATCTTTATGGGTTTGTTTGAAATCTTGAATGGTGTCCTTAATAAGTTGAATAAATTTTGAATCATGATGTAAATAATGACAATTTAGTTTCCAAAAACCACGACCTTTTAAGGGTTGATTATCATGGAGCTGTAAAGAAACAATTGAATGATCAGACTGAATACCTGGTACAATTTTTGAGCTGACACAATTAGTCAACAAATTACTAGAAATCAAAATAAAATCTAATCTGGATAAAACTCTAGGACTTTTTTGGTGTCTTGTGTATTGCTTAAGATTAGGATGAAAATTCCTCCATATATCACACAAACTATAATCATCTATTAAAACAGATAACATTTCACTTGATTTTACATTAGAGTGCTGTGTTCTTGTACCCTGATAATCTAAAGGTCCAATAACAGTATTAAAATCACCACCCACAATCAAGGAAGAATCATCAAATTTATCAATTTCAGCAAAAACTTCCAATAAAAAATCTGGTTCATCATTATTAGGAGCATAAACATTAACCAGTGACACTGACAAGCCATTTAATAATGTACTTAAAATTAAAAATCTACCATTGGGGTCCCTAAAAACTGACTTCACCCTAACTGATAATGTATTTCTAATCAAAATAGCAACCCCCCTACTACTGGATGTAAAACTTGAGAACCAGGCTGATTCCCCCCAATGGGATTTCCAAAAAAGATCATCCTTCTTATCAGAGTGTGTTTCTTGTAAGAAAATTATATCACTGTTTATATTTCTAAGGTAATGAAATACCTTTCTTCGTTTAACATGATCCTGCATACCACAACAATTAAATGTGCATAATTTCATAATCATTTAAATGTCATTAAATCAATGTACAACAGAACTGAAAGCATACTCCTTCCATGTCTGAAAAAACAACCAAAATAGTCACAGAGAAGTAAAGAGAGACATCCCTTCAAGAAACAATGCATCAAAGTACAAGTTGCTGCCATTACAAAAAAAAGAAAAAATAATGAGATCATGTAAAAATAAAAAAATAAAAACAAAAAATACAAATAAATCAAGGCATTAAACATGAAAGAACAAAAGGAAGGCAAGCACAAGATGTAACACAGGGCTTCAAATCGAAAATCCAGCCCTGTGTACAAGTGCTTAAATACCGAAATGGAGCAAGCAAGAAAACACCAAATCCTAACTGATAGCTCCACAAACAAATGATGATAAAAGAGCTCAGCTCTAATACTAAAAAAAAACATGTATAGGTAAGAAAGAACATCATGAATATCACTTTCTTTCAGAAATCTTTGTTTTGATAAAAGATTAAATACTAGACAAAAACATGTAGAACACAAAAAAGATCAAACAGTCATTATGTTCATATGACAATAAAGATGTATACAAAACATACCACTGTTTACTTGTCCTTGAGAGTATGTTGGTTCAGTAAAGTCAGCCTACTATGAACAGTTTCCCTTCTGCGTTACGGTATGCAAGTCTATCAGGAAATAGGAAAAAGGGTTTCTTTCCTTCACTTTTCAACCGCTTGAGATGGTCCAACTTGTTCTTCGGCTTCTGCATGACACGCTTCGAGAAATCTTCTGACACATAAATCTTCTCACCCTTAAATGTGCTTTCCTTGAATTTCAAGATGCAAGCCTTCCTCACCTTCTCCTTTACTACATATGAAGTAAAAGCCACGTGTATGATTCTGGGCTTATCCGTAGTCGAGGCAGAGCCAGATGGTGTACGATGACATCTCTCTATGGGGCATTCATCTGAAGAAATACCAGCAAAATCACACAGCAGTGCCTTAACCGTCTCCTGACACTTCTCACCTCGAGCCTCCGGAACTCCGTGGAACACCAAGTTGTTCCGTCTGCTCCTGTTTTCCAGGTCGTCTAATTTCTCTAACATCTCCTCTTTCTCCTTCTTCAGCTTTTTCAACTCCACCACCACATCGTCTAGTTGTATAGAACAGGCAGTAATCTTTTCTGCATTCTCATCAAGCTTCACCTCAAATTCATCTAGCCTCTTAACAAGCAACATCTCCATTCTCTCCTCTAGTCGAGAAAAGCGATCATCTAACTTCTGAGAGAAAAAGATGAACCACTGGGGTGGCTGACTCTGATCTCCACCTCCGCCGCCGCCGCCGGGCAAAGCAGGAGCAGATTCCATATCACCGTGCTCGTAAGCAACTTTCTTCGAAGCCATCACAGTATCTTTGTTTTTTCTCAGGCGTATCAAGACGTCTTTTGGAACTCATTGTACATCAATCGAATCCTGAGAACATAAGTTAACAAATCATCATATTTGCTTACCACCGTTACTTCTAGTTCAGTCAGAATTGGTGAAATTCAGAGATCAAAATGAAAGCATGCTTTCACTCCACTTCAGATAGGGCGCCCTCCTCCATAAGGGAACATCTTTGATAGTAAGCCTCAAAGAATTCTCAGAGTCATACGAAATGTACGGGTTTCTATCATGTACACTCACCATTGAGCCTCTCATCATGATCCCACTGCTAATAAGGGCAATCCTTGCCTCCTTACTATCAATATAAATTCGCCATAGACCTCTGACCTTCTGTACACCAGCTATGCGTTGGGGGTCGATGATTTTGGCCAGAGCTACATATATCTCTTCTCCTGTTGCCATGTTGTTTTGAATGTTTGGGATATCCCGCGGTCTAATAAACACTGGCTTCTCTCCTTCCCTTGGAGCGGGAGCTGTGGGCGTGGCTCTCCCAGCATACGTTGGCTTAGTAGCAGCACCACTACCAGCGGATGCCTGATGAGGACGCAGCTCATTTTTCTCACCTTCCTTTCTGCTTTCGTCCCTTTTTCTGTCTGAAGCACTTCCTTGTACCATCTTTATTACTATGTTATATATGTCCAATTTCAAGATACCTGCTTTTTCGCAAAAAAGGAAATAATCCTGGACAATTTTCATACAACCTTAGTTGCCTTGAAAATAGCGCCCTCCTATCCAATTTGAGATTCGCATAGATGTAGTGATCTCATTTTTCAAACATCCATAACTTTCTTATTCCTTGTCCGATTTCTTTCAAACTTTCACCATCCAGTTTTTCTTATTTTTCTGCTTTCACACAAATCATTTCATTACCAAGGTTGGATTGCCCTTTAATATCCACATTTTCTCTCTTCTTTTATGGAGACAGGCAGCTCAAATCGTCATCTTGACAATGTTTTGCGGCTTTCAATTTTCGGGGGACGATTCCTCCTTGCCTATGTAATAATACCTGTTTACAGATTTTTAAAAATGTAAATATTAAATGTATTAAACGAGGGAGCGGAGTGAGAACATTTTCCATTTTTAAAAGTGAAACTTTGCATTCTAGAGCACTTCAGAGCTTTAATAGTGTGCTGTAGCCTTACCTCATTATTTACTACATATTTTAAATGTTTTCCAGATTTCCTGGGGACGTGTCACTAAGTCCATCCCCCCGAATTGTGCGCCGCTTGCTTTAATATTTCACATTAGATTTCACACATCTTCCCTCAGTTTGAAAAATATGATTTCCTCTCCCATTATAAGAAAATTATGATAAAACAAAGAAATTTTGCATGCATAATATAAGCACAAAATGTATTATGGAAGGGGAGATACTAAGACAATTCAAACATTTATACGTATGTTTTAAAAGAAGTCCTCAAGTTTTTTTTCAAGCCGGGGTTAAATAAAAGGAATGTGTTTGGTTTTTATGTTTCTTTCTGTTTTAATCCCTTTTCTTTTTTTCCTTTTCTTTTTCCTTTTTTGTTCTGGGAACTTTTTTTGGGGGGGGGGGCTGCAGCCCCCAACTGAGCTCCCCACCAGCATGCCAGTGGCTAGCTCAAAATGTTGACCGCTTTGGAGGGCTCTCCTGACCGTCCCCACACTTTGAACACGGCAGACATTCATTTCCTAGCATAGTTTTTTGTCCATGGATCATTGCTATATGCTATGCATTACATGCAAAGGAGTTACTCTTTTTTCGATAGGGTGACCCCCTCTGGCTACCGGCTAAAAAAAAGTGCATGCATTCATGCGCGGCGATTTCTTGTCACGACCGGGGGGACGCGACCAATCTTTACTCATTATTATTTTGCTATACATGAATATTAAATCTTTAACATTTCCGGGGTACGTGTCTCCCGCCCCCCCCCCCCCTCCCCACCTCCCCTGCATGCATTTATTCATTCAAAGATTTTATTTACCTGAATCACGTTTGAAAACGCCTATTATAGCCGTGATAAAATCAGATTTACCAACACCCTATGGGCAACTCAACCTAAAAAAAAAAAAAAAAAAAGCCGTTAATTTTACTATTACCACCGCAATGTATTAAAAAATGCATTCTTGCATAACAATAGGTTGATACCATATAGAGGACAGAGAGTTGATTTGGGGGCAAATTCAAGAATTGCATTTTTCTTTAAATTAAATGAAAAACTAGGCTTTGACGACTCTCCAATTTACTATTCATGGGGAAGTAGCTGCTTCTACGGGCCATGTTTGGGCACTCAACATTATCACGCGATCACTATACATGCACAGCAAACCTATAGGAGGTGGATTCTACGCCAGTCCTGTTAAAAATTAAAATGATAGTATTTTGGAAGGAGTGAGCGGTGGTTCAGGCAGGCTTGGCCATCTGCTGGCCGGGAACTTCATGAAGTCGAAAAAATGTCCCTGCAATCAGGCGCGCCAGGAGGGTTCAAGCTTATATAAGGGGGGGGGGGGGAGGGGGAGGGGGAAAATTCTGCTTGGAGGGAGATCCGTATTTTTTTTCTTCTCACCAGCCTTCCAAAACTCGCTCAGTGGGGGGAGGGGGGGCAACTTTTTTCCCCAGCCCTCAAAAAAGTCGCTCAGTGGGGGCGGGGGGTGGTTATCACATGTTTTCCTTCATAATTCTCTGACAAGCAACAACAAAAAAAATGGAGGAAAAAAAAATTGGAGGAAAAGTTGTCAAGGGGGCACTCTGCCCCCCCCCCCCCCCCCCATCTACGCTAGTGTGCTTAAAGCATTCCACCCCCTCGAACTAGCACGCCCCCTTTTAAAACATATTCATTTATATTTGGAAAGTGCGAGGTATATAGTTCGAGCGAGCGGAATGAGATTTTTTTTTTGTTTTTTGTTTTTTGGTGCATTTTATTGTGCCCCTCCTGCCCCTAGCTCTGCTGTGCTACATTGTACTGGTAGAAATAGGGGTACCTTCTACTACATCAAGCCGCACCGATTCTTTGAAACTAAATGTGGCTCGTTTTGTAAGCAACAATGAGAAATATACTAGGTAAAAGACTTATTAGAGAGAGAGAGAGAGAGAGAAAGAGAGAAAGAGAGAGAAGGAGAAAGAGAGAGAGCGAGAGAGAAAGAACTCATCAGATTTGAATGGGCATTCATCATAAGGTGAAAAGGGGCACTGTGATATCAGAGTGGAAGAGGGCACTTTAATTAGAAAGGAAAATGGGCACTTTTAGAAGTAAAAAGGGGCACTGATCAGAGAGAAAGAGGGCAGTTTTCATAAATAAAAGTGGCATTATTGTTGCTAGAAAAGGTTGGGGCACTGTGCCCCCCCCCCTCCTCTGCTTTTTACTCCACCTTTCCTTTCCTTATATCTTTGGGTTTATAGATAATAATGTGGGAAATGAGCAAGGTGAGTACGCGAGTCCCGTCACCCAAACTGGTATATACATCATTTCCAATTTTCCGATAGTTTATGCATGTATATATTTCAGAGTTGAAGCGGGAGATGAGGGCACGGAAAGTGTTTTCAAACAAGGTATTTAGAGCAGTGACCGTGAGCCCGTGAGAGTGAGGGGCACAGACCTCCCATTTTTTTCAAAACCCCCAAAGGACCCCTTGTACTCTTTAATTTTAATACATGGGGGGAAGGGGGGGGGATGGGTGTCCTCATCGAATGGCATGAAAAAAAAGTACAAATCATAACGTAAATTTGTTTCCAGTAGTAATAAAAGATGAAAAATTGAAGAGAGAGAGAGAAAAAAAAAACACAACTGAATAATTATGAAAATTCAAACTTTGCACTGAATTATACACGGAAAAAACTCTTGTAAAATTTCAACACAAAAAGTATTAAACTTTACCAGAATTCCAGGTTGACCGGTTGACCGGTCAGCCAACACAAATCCGAGTTGCCTGGTTATTTCAAGCGCGTCTTCTCTAATCAAATTATCAAATTCGTGATGAACTAATGCGATTATACACGGGAAATGATTTACATGGAAATTTTCAACCAGGCTTTTCTGTGTGTATATATTCAGAACGTTTTTTAATGGCGTCATTTCAAATGAAGGTATATGGTACCCTTTTTAACGCCTCTTAATTAACCCTTTCAGGACAAGAATTATTTAAGGGCTAAATTGATCACATTTTGTTCTTCAAATTGGCAACAATAATATTTTTCTTTTAGTGCTACATGGTTCTAACAAAATGCAATGTCTTTGAAAACAATATACATCATTAGAAACTTAGTCGAAAAGTTGAAAAAATTGCCAATTTTGATAAAAAATAGTGATTTTGAACCTCTCAATGTGTTGCCAATTTAAGGATTTTGAAGCTTATTCTCCTTTTTAAAATTCCTGGCATCAAATTCAATATGGTCATGCAACAAAAATGGACACAATGTGTGTAGAAATTTTTGCTTTTTCTGCTCCTGCATCTGGTATATTTTTTAGAGCTCTGAATCAAAAGTTATTGAGCCAAACCACAAAATGTGGTCAAATGTCTTGAAAGGGTTAACAACTTCTCCACGGTTACATGGAGCACCTAGGGAAAAATTGGAGAAGCGAAATTGAAGTCTGATCGTGTAATATCTTTTGTATTTCATTGTTTGGAAGGTTTCATTTCCCAAGTTTTGCATCACTTTTCCTTATTTTAATCTACTTTTACACATCCGGATTTATTGGGGGGGGGGGGGGCAAAACGATATGTTTGCCCCCAATATTTTCAGGGGGGGGGATTGCCCTCCCTGCCCCCCCCCCCCCCCCCCAGGATCGGCGCCCCTCAGAATTCTGCCTTAATATCTTTTTGTGATGATTATAATAGGCTTAGGTGCTCATTGATGAGCTCACTGATATCTAGACTGATGGCTGAGACTAGCATTCTTCGCTACACTGATAACGGACCACCCACCGGCGCCGGAGTGATATAAACAACAGCTGCTTGGGCGGTACTCGAGTTAACAGAGCATACGTATCCGGTATGTACGCTAAAATAGAGCATACGTATCCGGTACGTACGTTAAAATAGAGCATACGTATCCGGTACGTACGTTAAAATAGAGCATACGTATCCGGTACGTGTCCGATACGAATAATGGCGTCGATGGCTTTCCATATTGAAGCTGCTGCTTACGCATGCGTATTGCCAAAGACTTTTAATAGTATCAAGACAGATTACTCTCACCTACTTCCGTAGTACATTTGGCAGGCGTAAATTGCTGTGTTAAAAAGACTCGGGGGAAAATACGTTCGCCATAGGTATAACACGTGAAAAGATGTCACATTTTTTCTTGATATTTCATATCTTACTCTATCTTTTTTAAATCTGATTTCTGCACGAGAGAAAGGATGGATAGTTCAAAAAACATGTCTTGAACCTTTATTGTCAATAAATGCCACTATGAATCCCCGGGATCATGCCTGCTTTTTGACAGTCATCTGCCATAGGGTTAACACGTGAAAACAGGGAATTTAAGAATGATTATAGCTCCCCTAGTATTACCTTGAATTTATTGTAAATTTGGCTTACCATGTCAATAAGTTTCGCGCAATTTGTTGCATCTGCGCGTAGCCTGAATGTCATCAGAATGACACGTGCGCACCACTGATCTCTGTAGAGATCAGTGGTGCGCGCGCACAGAATCAGTCTAAAACCATAGACAAATTAAATAGTATAGACGAAAAGGTAGCACGCGCGGATTTGCCTCATTTGCATATAAGCTACAGCGTCACCATTCAATCTAAGCGTATTTAAGCGTATTTAGGCTCCGCCCCCCGAGAGACATTTCATATCTCCCGAAGCCCCCATTAGCATAAAAATCCGATTTCACTTCATGCATTATTTATTTTTGCTTTGCGTATCCCGACAATATTCAGCTCTGATTGGACCTTACCTCATGAATATTACAATTATCCAAAAGAATTAATCGACAACAAATATGACCTTTTTCGTCACTTCCGCTGTGTGTAAAGTCAATGTAATGACGTCACCCGCAGGAAGTGTGAATTTCTTGTGAAAAGTTTACCGGTGAGTACAACTATAATTACGATTAAATTTCATAAATAGAATAACAATCATATCAATTACTACCAAAGTGAGGGATCTCCTGGAATTTCTGTACATTTTGAAAGTATTTGAAAGTACTGTATGCTATAAAAATATGGGCAATCTGTTGTCAAACTTTCATTACATTTTCTATCGTTATGATGAGCTTATGTTTCAGCTCGATTGCCATTACCACCCCTGCCACTCTTGACAGCTTACCGGGAGTTTCGGGCAGGACCGTGTCATAAAATCAAATACATTACCAGACAATTTCATCCCCATCAATGTCAATGACAGTGATCCAAAGTACCAAACTAACTGTTGGAACACATAATTTCAAAACTTAGTCGGAAAAATATCTAATATGACTCTAATGTGACGTTAACATATTAACTAGGACCAGGTGGCTTGTCGAGATTAATTTACTTTTTCAAGCTCTGGTGTGAAGATTTCAACAGCTCACAAGTTCCATGATTTTGATTTTATGTCTGACTCTGAGAGTAGAATGTAACTTAGACCTATCCTAGATCTGCATTTCAATTTAGTTGATTAGGCCAAAATTCTTTGGCAAATCGGTTATCTAAGTTAGATGTAGACATAGAGTCTAGATCTAGTTAAGCTAGAGATCTGACAGTTAGACCTAACAAGTTAGTCTGGAATAGATGTAGGCCTAGACCTCTGTTTTCTCTTAACAAAGGTCTAACTGTTATGTTAGATCTACTGAGGATTTTGGGGGTTTATTTTTTTTGTAGGGCCTATATATTATTGGTTATTTATAAATTTATATATATTGGGGGGGGGGGGCATGCGAGGCCTAGCCAGTCATTGACGTAGGCCTAGGTCTTGTCTTGGCAAGTCCTAGAATCTACTACTCGGTGGTCTAAGTCTAGATCTTTTCTAGATCTAGATCTAGATCTAGTCTATAACGTACATGTAGATCTAATCGTAACAGTTAGACATAGACCTAGACACAAGAGTCTAGGGCAAAGCACATTACTAGCCTAATGGAAGAAAGCCTGGTCAGTGATTGAATTATGAATGGGGGGGGGGGGTCCCGGTCTAGTTAGTCTTTACTCTAGTTCTGCCCGACTTAACTCATTGTAATGTTAAAATGAATAAACCTCTATAGTGTTGTTAGCTTTTAGCCAATTAAACTAAAAGTTAAAGTTTGATTGAATTTGAAAACGAACTTTAAGAGAAGTCGGGACATGCATGTTTTGGTTTTGGGTTTTTTTTTTTTTTTTTTGTTTTGTTTTGTTTGTTTTTGTTGTTTTTTTTACTTAGTGTAGCAGGGAAGGAAATCAAAATCAAATGGGCTAGTCATTTTCATTTTTAGGCAGGACCAAAAAAATTGTTGAAAGGTAATAAAGAGAATCACCATCAATTATCATTTCATTTTTTTTTCTTTTTCAGATGGACATGAAATGAAGAATATGCAGACCTACCAAGTGTTTTGTTCTACATGTATCTACCCATCAACGCATGGCTGAACATACTACTACCACTAACTATTGGAGATGATGGATGAAATGCAGTGTAAATCTGCTAAGATGCCATTTTATTTTCATTTCCCTGATTGCATGACAGGTATGGTAGTTCTAGATCTAGATGTCTAATCTTGGAAATCAATTAAAGTGGCAGCTCCATGGTTATTTCAATGGGAATGTTAAGATCCAGTTAAGGAGTTACAGATTTTAAAGATGGAATGATAGATTGAGCTAATACTTATAGTATCAAGGATAGATGTATGTTATCCGAAGTATATAATAAATATAAGAGGGTTTTATGGGATCTAAAATGTGTTGACAAGTAAATACATTATGTTATTTCCTTTGAGAGTGTTCTTCAACCCTTTTCAATAATACATGTACACAAACAATAGCAAGTAGAATATCAAATGAAAAAAAATTATGTACTTAAATTTATTTTGAAATATTTCTGAAGAAAGACATTACAATTTCAGATAGAATCTGTGAAAGGAATCTATGTCTTACTTGTATTCTCTTTGAGAATCAATGAGACCAGCAGGAATGGAGTATAAATACTTATTATGTGATGTATGAACTATTTTATTTTTCCAGGATGATGCTTCTCGTCTTCAGTAACAATAGATGCTGAAGGCATATATCCCACTTTTAGTAAAGACAATTCAGAGAGGAAGAAAGAACTACCGACTTGCTGAAGTTAAAAGAGGTAGGCTCAGCTGTATGAATAAGTTTCTTTGTATACACTCCCACAACTGAGGTACTAAAGGATGTCCTTGGTTCATTCACAAAGATAGATTTTGTAAAGGGGGGGGCACAAATCTCAGAAGAAGAAGAAAAAAAAGGGGGGTTGTCAGATTTGTTGGGTCCAGTTTTCCTTCAATATTCTCTGACAAGCAAAAAAAAAAGAAAAAAAAAAGAAAGAAGCTTATTATTTCAAGGGGGGGGGGCACAATTTTAAAAAGAGAGGCCACAATGTACACTGCTCTTTGAAAAGGGAGGAGGCCGGAAGTGACCCCCCCCCCCCCAAACTGCCACTGTGTTCATTGATTTGCATATCATGTGATTTCAACATGATTAATTCCATTCTTTTCTCATTTCATTCAACAGACATGCATGGAGTTCAACTTGACCTCTTCATCTTTGATCGCTGCTACAACAGATCAAATCCTTCGTATTCCGGAGAGTCTGAAGTGTAACAAGCTCATTTAAGGGAAAAGGATACTGCATCTAAAGCTTTTCGCATGTGGCACCTTCACCCGCCCCTCCACATGTCACTTTATAAATTCTAATACAGCTAATTCTTTCATGTAGATGTATTTAGCTCATTAGGCCTATTGAGTTGAGGGTTTCCTTTTCGAGATGGCCTAGGGACATTGCCTGGCCCGTAATGTTTATGATAATAATGATAATAATAATGATAACAATAATAGAACAGTTCTTATATTTCGTATAATACCTTTGAAAAAGGTCTCAATGCACAGAGGAAAGGGTGAGAAAGAGAAACAAGTAGGAAACCTGCCGGAAATGTTATAATTATATTAATCAATTGAATGAGTATGTTTTTAGTGCAGATTTGAATTGCCCTACTGTATTAGCTTGTCTTACATTACTGAAGTGATTGCCAGGCCCAATGAGGTAATGCTTTGATCCATTGTGCATCTCAACAAATGTAAAAAAAAAAAAAAAAAATTAATCCCATGAACTGATCTTATATCTGATGATTGAAATTATCATTTTGGGTAAGTCTGTAATACTGTTTATATGATATTATAAAACTAAATGTCAAAAACAATCGGTATTGAGAAATTGAAAAAAACAGGTTAGTTCATCTAGCTCTAGAGCCTTACATGCATGTAGAGAAAATTAACATAACCATCTTTCATTTTCAAGTAAAATAATTATGCCCTTGGTATGTGTGGATCAAATTTCAACCAACAATCTTTAGGACTCTGAAATGTACATTAGTTGGTCATCGTTTCAATGCAGACTTTGTGGTTTTGGAGTTAGGGCACTAGTGTAGCTGGGGGGGGGGGCAGAGGGGCAGACTGCCACCTGACAACTCTTGACGAAAAAAAAAAAAGGTTATCGGGTTCATAAAAATTTCTCTGTTGTGGATTTAGGGAGGGAGGCAATCCCAGCCCGTGCCCCCCCCCCCTTTATGAAAGAACAGTATACATTGGGCCCCCTCCTTTTTTTTTCTTCTTTTTTTTCTTGTGCCCCCCTTTTAGAACTTCTTTTGTTTGTTTGTCAGAGAATTATGGAGGAAAACTGGACCCCATGAAATCATGAAATTACCCCCCCCCCCCCCACTGAGCGACTTTTGGAGGGCTTGCAACAAGAAAAAAATACGAATCTCCCTTCAAGCAGTTCCCTAAAGTTGACAGACCTGCATTTGTGTGCCCCCCCCCCCCCTTAGAAAATCCTGCATACTGCACTGAGTTAGGGTAAATTTGTTATGAAAACTCCTGATGATTTCATCAGGATTTTCAAGTATTCTATGTTGCATAAGTCATCATTTTATAAACTCCCCGAAGTATAACAGGAACCTATAATGCGTTCAAAAATTCCAAATAAATCAACAAATGCAATAAAATTTAAAGATGTAATACTTCCATGTAGCAGGTGAGGTCATTTGATTTTAATAATTCATTTGTGATGAAAATGTACTTTTTGTTAGTAATATAAAGTATATGTTTGAAGTTTTCGTGTAGGGCATTATATGATTTATTCATATAAAAGTTTAGAATAATACTTATAGGGCCCTTTCATATTAGTAGAACAAATACATTATAAATATAAGTTGTGTTAAAAATAGTGGATGATGGAATACACAATTGAAAAAGTGACATAGATGCAAAAAAAAAGATGCAAAAAACATAAGGTAAAACAACAATCGGTTTGTGATCGAAGATAACATGTAGAGAAATAATCAAGCAGAAGGTGAGCAAATCTGTTTTAGATCGACTGGGCATCATAATTGCAGATTTCATCACATAAACTGTAAACATGGTAAATTACATTATTGTGAAAAGCTATGCAATTAAAATTGGTTTTATGAACATTCAACTAGCAGTAATCTAATAGTATTTCTTTTTTTTTTTTTTTTTTTTTCAATGAATCAAATCTAACTGCAGATAGAGTGATGAAACAGGACGTGAGGGAGAAATAGAGTGTGAGAGAGAAAGAGAGAGAGAGAGAGAGTTAAGAGATAATGAGAGAGATAACTTGTGAGATGATATGATAATGAGAAAGGCAACGATGTGAGATAGTGAGAGAGATGGGAAGAAAAAGGGGAAAAGAAAGTTTCCAATATTTCTGCCCCCCCCCCCTTGCCGCATGAGTTAGTGATTCTTTTTAAGAGGGGGGGGGGGGGAGAGAGAGAGAGAGAGCTGGTAAGTCTGGCCCTAGGGGTGGGGCCGGGAGTTCAATTCCAAGTTTGCTAAAGAAAAAAATCAACAACAAAAAAGAAAAATAATTACATTTTTTTTTTTATTACTGTCAGAAGTTCCCACATATGGATTCGTTTCTTGTGACACAGCTTAACCAAGTTTGATTTCATATTTATTTTTCAACAGTGAATTGAAGTACGGCAATCATTTCAATTGTATTGTTGATTATTATAATTAATCGAAAATGGAAGGCACTGATTGGCCAATACTGGTAAGTCGTCAAAATCCATATCATGAATACATTAACATACATGAATAAATTAATTGTACTTGACCTCTCTCAATGCGCATGCTCGGCGCTGACCCGCGTTTTTGTTTCTGTTGCATGAAGAGCATGTACGGATGTTGGGAGCATCTTAAGAAATGAATAATTCATAGTATGTTAATGGCGGCTTCGGGCGCGTTAAAATCGTGTTCAAATGTCTCTGACAAAATGGCGGAGCTTTAGGGGCCTGTCTAAAACACAAAATATTTCATAACTAATTCATAAAAAGGCCAGAATTCTACAAAACCAGTAGAAGTCAAAATAAGAAAGGTCAAACCTAGAACTCTTACTCTTTTAAGAAACCTTTTAACTGGTTAATTCCCACCATTAACAGCACTGCTAACCAATTAACAAAATTACCTTGTCCCTGCGAGTCGATTACCCCATAGAAACACGTGTAATTTGGGTGTTCTACGTTTTTGTGAGGCAACATAAAAAGGCCGTTTTCAAACAAAATTGGCCAGAATTCTACATATGAGATGATTACATTTTTATGCTCAGCAGCTTCTTTGTTTCTTCAATATTCATATTCCTTTTTAACTGAATTAAATTGTTAAAAAGTGAAAAAGATATAAGTATTTCTAAAAGTTGAAATTTACGTTTTTCATGATTAATGTACAGGGTTCTATGGAGGGAATCGCAGAGGGAAAGTGATACGCGCGCGCGCATGGTTGAGAATGCAACACACTTTTTGGTATGTGTAATTTGAGACTCTGAAAAAGATTAATGAAGGCTCAAAAAGTGGAAGAGACACCGCATGAATAAACGGGAATATGCATGCTTTTGGCCTTCCAGCTGCCATAGGTTAACACGCAAAAACAGGGATTTTGAAATGATTTAAATTCCCATAATATTTATTTGAAATTATGAGAAATGTGATTTACATGAAATTTAAACCTCTGGAAAGGTATAATTAAGGCTCGATGAGTCCAATAGACCCCGTATATATATAAACGGGAATATGCATGCTTTTGACCCCCAAAAAAGTCTCGCCTGCCATAGGTTTACACGCCAAAACAAGGAATTTTAGGATGATTATAATTCCCATAGTTTTTATTTGAAAATACAAAAAATGTGATTTACATAAAATTTAAAGCTCTGAAAAGATATAATTATGGTTCGATGAGTCCAATAGACCCCGCATATATAAACGGGAATATGCATGCTTTTGACAAAAAAAGTCTCGGCTGCCATAGGTTTACACGCGAAAACAAGGAATATTAGGATGATTATAAATCCCTTTGTTTTTATTTGAAAATATAGGGAAATGTGATTTACATGAAATTTAAATCTCTGGAAAGGTATAGTTAAGGCTCGATGAGTCCAGTAGACCCCGCATGAATAAACTGGAATATGCATGCTTCTGGCCTTACAACTGCCATATAGGTTAACACATGAAAACAGGGATTTTGAAATGATTTTAATTCATCTATATAGCATATATTTGAAATTATGAAAAATGTGATTTACATGAAATTTAAATCTCTGAAAAGGTATATTTAAGGCTCGATGAGTCCAGTAGACCCCGCATGAATAAACGGGAATATGCATGCTTTTGGCCTTCCAGCTGCCATAGGTTAACACGCAAAAACAGGGATTTTGAAATGATTTAAATTCCCATAATATTTATTTGAAATTATGAGAAATGTGATTTACATGAAATTTAAATCTCTGAAAAGGTATACTAATTAAGGCTCGATGAGTCCAATAGACCCCGCATATATAAACGGGAATATGTATGCTTTTGACCAAAAAAAAGTCTCGCCTGCCATAGGTTTACACGCGAAAACAAGGAATTTTAGGATGATTATAATTCCCATAGTTTTTATTTGAAAATACAAAAAATGTGATTTACATAAAATTTAAAGCTCTGAAAACATATAATTATGGTTCGATGAGTCCAATAGACCCCCCATATATAAACGGGAATATGCATGCTTTTGACAAAAAAAGTCTCGGCTGCCATAGGTTTACACGCGAAAACAAGGAATATTAGGATGATTATAAATCCCTTTGTTTTTATTTGAAAATATAGGGAAATGTGATTTACATGAAATTTAAATCTCTGGAAAGGTATAGTTAAGGCTCGATGAGTCCAGTAGACCCCGCATGAATAAACTGGAATATGCATGCTTCTGGCCTTACAGCTGCCATAGGTTAACACATGAAAACAGGGATTTTGAAATGATTTTAATTCATCTATAGCATATATTTGAAATTATGAAAAATGTGATTTACATGAAATTTAAATCTCTGAAAAGGTATATTTAAGGCTCGATGAGTCCAGTAGACCCCGCATGAATAAACGGGAATATGCATGCTTTGGGCCTGCCAGCTGCCATAGGTTAACACATGAAAAGAGGGATTTTGAAATGATTTTAATTCATATAGTATATATTTAAAATTATGAAAAATGTGATTTACATGAAATTTAAATCTCTGAAAAGGTATATTTAAGGCTCGATAAGTCCAATAGACTACGCATAAATAAACGGGAATATGCATGCTTTTGACCAAAAAAAAAAAGTTGTCGTATTACACACGTTCAACCGTATGTTGTTATTGATGACGTGAAGTGGTCGTGTACATAGGCGTGTAGTCCATCACGTGAGATCCACATCCAATGAGATCTTGCGCTAGCAGACGATGTATGTCCGCCCGAAGGCAAGCGCAGCCCAGCCGATAAGAAGAAACTCTAACTATATTATTCCAGTCCAGTATTATATTTCTAACGGACCAGAGGAAAAATTCAATGTGTAAAATTGATAAATTCATATAATCAATGTTCTATCACCGAATTACGCCTAGCCAAATGACAGATGTTAGATTATGCAAGCAGAATAGCTGAGCTGAATAGTGACCGAGAAGGTGTCTATATAGCCCTAGCGGCATGGCTATAGGGTCTACCCCTCTGCGATCCCGATCGAGGTTGTGGCGTTGCCGATGGAACTCTGTCTGCCTGCCTCAAACTTGGCTCATCAAGGTTTTTTGTTTGCTGATCGCCGTTTAGTTTGGCTTCAGCCAACGAGACCGACAGCCCCGAGAGACCGACAATGTAGTTGGAGGGGGCTTCTGAACCAAATGAGTCTGACACTGACAGTCCATGACAGGGGCGAATACAGGATGTAGTAGAAAAAAAAAAGAAAAAAAAAGAGGGGGGGGGGGGATGGGGGCACACAAATGCAGGGCTGTCAACTTCGGGGGAACAGCTTAGAGGGAGATTCGTATTTTTATCTTCTCGCAAGCCCTCCAAAAGTCGCTCAGTGGGTGGTTATCAGATTTTATGGGATCCAGTATTCCTCCATAATTCTCTGACAAGCAAAAAATAAAAAATAAAAAAATAAATAATAAGTTATCAGTTCTATAAAAAGGGGCAAAATGATGTATAAGTTTCTTTCAAAAGATGGGGGCACGGGCCAGGATTGCCCCTCCCCCCCCCCCCCCTAAATCCGCCACCGGTATGAGACTGTCACATCAGTCTTGCGGGGTGGGCCTTTTTATAAGTTTTCTCGGAGGATTAATAGACCGACATTGTTAGCCTCATGGGCTCCCAAACTAATGGTGCTCGTTCCAGTTTTATTTACGTTTTAGGCAAGAGCCCGCGTATGCCTATAGTTTGTAGTTCAAGAGAATATAATTCCTATTCCAGGGGTGGATCCAGGATTTTGTAAAAGAGGGGGTACAGAGCCGGAAAAGTACACAATGGAGGAGGCAATTATATTTTTATTGTGTACTTAAGGTATACCAGTTGGGTATCAAAAAGGGGCCGCAGCCGATTCACCCCCCCCCCCCCCCGGATCCACCCCTACTATTCTGTCATGGATGTGAAAAATGGGATTGCATAGTGTTGGCGGTCGATCTCATTAAATGTAAAGACTGAACAAAAAAAAAAACAACAACAACAATAAGAGATCATTATTTTGTGCTCATTTCTATTGGAGTCATTTTTACAGATGGGTTGTAAGAGAGAATAAGAGAATAAGAGAGTATGAGAAAATGAAAGCCTGTGAGGGGGGGGGGAGACAAATAGAGCTGGGGCGGGTAAGACAGAATAGGACTTGTAATAAATGAATTATATCGTCAGTTGCTATTGTTGGTTAGTAGTTAATTCAATTCAAAATACGGAGGCCGTTTTCCCCCTTTCCATCATACAATTAGTAGCCATTAGGCCCTAGCTATTGCGCTGGTGAGGGCTTCGGAGCAATCCCCTATACTGCTTTCTTCGCCTGCCGTCTCAAACTGCTACAGCAGAATATCAAAAATAACTCAACGTCAGTTATTTATATTGGTGGCGTATCCAGGAATGCAGGGGGGAGGGGGCTCACGCCTGACGAACAAAATATCAGATGCCTTCTATTCTGAATTTTCGGACAAGGAAGGAAAAAAGGACTTATCACATGTTCATGTTCCTTCTGTGCCGGGGTTGGGGGTGGGCACAGATTTCCTTTCATTCGATGTATAACTAAGAAATGTCAGATTTGGTTTTGGCTAGCACGTAGTAGGGGCACGTGCATTCATGGACACACCACCAATAACAATAGGAGAATCTTTTATACGCCACTCTTATAAGCCTTTTCTGTCTTGACTTTTAACAGAATAAGGCCAATAAATTTACATTATAGGTCTATATAATCCCTTTAATTTGCAATAATCATGATATGAAATGAAATATTCTGATTTAGAAAAAATAAAGATAGCATTTTATTATTATTACTTTTTAAAAATTACTTTTCTCGACATTCCCGTCAGATATCGCAGTGTTTGCTCATACAGAGCTTAACATTAGGGAACATGTTTGGACCACCCCCCCCCCCCCCCCATAACATAAATATCAATAGAAATTTCACAGCAAATTAAAAAAAAAAAATTGGCGGGGATTTCTTAGGTTTTGGCCATGATTTTGACTTTGGATTTTGCTGGAAATATCAGAAGTTCTTCCTAACGGCCATTTAAGATAGGAGTGAGATTTTAAAGCGCTGAATTTGAAAGGAAGTATTTGAAATATTTATCTTATTTTTCCCGCCATACTTTAAGTAAATGCGATAGAAAATGACTAGTATTTTTGCATTCGTCCCGCGCAGTGGTCAATATGATGATAACTATAGTATTACGTGGTGTGAGGCACCCCACCTTTTAAAGGGTGACTAAAATAGAAAATTAATTGCCCATTTTTCGTAGGAAGGAGTCATCAGGAGCCAAAAAATATCTATCATACACTTTTTTATGCATTCAGTCGTATTTCATAATCATTTGAAAAGTACATTTTTGCTGATTTACACAGTCATAAGCCCCGCCCCTAAAAAAAAACATCGAGCGACATCATGATCACGTGATCTGTGACGTACGAGAAGTATTCCACCAACCTATATACCGTGCGCGCCCGCAGGCCCCGGCAGGCCCAGCCCGGTGCCGAGTATGACATTCACCGCATCGACCATTTGCATCGCATATTTTCGTGTGTTTAATTCCTCACAATAACTTTGATTTTGGGACACAATTTCATCAATAATGCCAAATCGGGGTATAGTTGCGGGCTGTAGCAAGACCCCTAAAGATGATGTAAGCCTACGTACATCATTTTCCTAAAGATGAAAATCTACGGAAATTGTGGGTCGCAAAGGTGTGCTCACGCGGGCAGAGTGGCAAGGGCCAAGCGAGTGGAGTACAATTTGCAGTGATCACTTTTCTTCTCTCGCAACTGCAGCAGCTTCACCCGCGGCCCCTTCCCCCGCGACCCCTTCACCATGTCCTGGCGCGTCTACCGCGAGGGGTTCAAACATAATGGTCGAATTCCCCTTGCCACTGCACTTAGGCTTCTTCTCTTTCGGGATCGATAAATCATCTGATAAATCAGAGTTCGTATCTGGCTCAAAAAAGTCCTCCAAATCGGACTCGCGATCACTATCCATCTCTCTAAGTTACTCGAAGAATTCAGCCAAAAATCTAAGTCAGTACTACCGTAGTATTATGTAAAGCGAAGTAAAAAAAAGGCGAGAGTAAAAACAAACAAAACAAAAGTGTTCACCAGTCGCTTAGTACGAGGGGGAACATAGTTGCCGTACTAAAGATGTGTAGTACATTGCATAGACGCATAAAACGGCTGTGTACGCGTTTAAGACCAATGCAAAACTATCGTTCGGCAAGTTCAGATGGATGAGAACATTGTTCAAAGAAAAGTTTCAAAAACAAAACAAGAGCTGTATATTTGGGCAAAAGTGTTCACTGATCTTGAAGAAAATATATTGATAATAATTATTCACTCCTTAGACTGTATTGATTAATTTTCCTTTTTTATAAATTGTCCGTTGAACAGAGGGGTCAAATACCGCATTGTGTGTATAATGTTACATTGCCGCAGCCTGCACAGCTTGTGCCTCTTACTCTTCATACGTCACTTGGGGGTGTGACGTCAATTAGCCAATCAGCTCACGAGTTTTAAGGAACGGTCCCCAAACCTCTACTTTTCCCCCTTTTTCGCCAAAACGAGACATAATTTTGACAATCAATTGCCAGATTCGTGATTTGAATGCAAAAATACATGGAAACAGCACCTTTTTTCTTACTAATTTAGTCACCCTTTAAAGGAGTGCTGTGCGCAGTCCGAACGCTAAGCGTTCGGGCTGCCGCAGTAAATATGGGACTAGATTCTACATGTACACTAATAATGAATGTAGCTAGTTCTGCTGCCACCGCTTATATACTCATCTGAAAGCTATGGAGGTTAGTAATATGTTGATTCTCGATCTGAATTAGCTAATGAAATATCGGATCATGTCGGAAAATGCGTTTAAAGCATTATTTTCAGACGGTTAGTTACCGACTAAGAGTTAAGTCCGTCACACTTCCTCATCGAATGAGTGTATCGCGATTCGGGACGTACTGCGCCTTACTGTAGTGCCAACATAGCGTATACTCATGGTATGGAAAAAAAAGTCTCATTCATACTTTCCAGGAGCGTCTTTTTTAACAGCGAGGCCAGAAACCCAGTTTTGAAGACTTTGAAAGAGACTACAAGTATAAGACTCATCACACACATTGACCGACGAGAGGTGTTGCTTGTCTAATACCGCTTGTTATTTTGGATATTTTGGATAACATTTTGGATTACACTTCGGATATTTTGATGTATTTGGTATATTGGATTCATATTGGATTCATATTGGAATTATTTGATGGAAAACCTGCGGGTAAGCAAACATTCTGGGTCTTTCTCTCTTTAGTTGCACAACTAACTTGCACATATCGATAGGTAGGCACACATCGGATTTTCCCGCCAAATTTGGCACATTTTTTTTTTTTTTTTTTTTTTTTTTTTAAATAATAACACACATGTTCACGCTGGTATCATTATGCCTTTAGCACTTCATTTATTTGATGTACGGTAAAAGAGCAATGTAGATAAAATGCCTTGCTCAAGGGCATAAGTGCCGTGCCGGGGATAGAACGCCCGATCCTCGCATCTCCAGTCAAGCGCCTTAAACCATTGGACCACGGCACCTCCACGGCACCTCCACGGCACATGGTCATAATGACCGACACCTCATCACTGATTATTGATTCCGATCAACTGCATATACCTAATGAGGAACCCTGGTCTGTCGCATCCGGAAGAACGGTTAGACGTAAAAAAAGGAAAATTCGCGAAGGAAGTCTTAGTGTAGAAAATCTCTCGCCGAAAGGCGATTCTTCATCTGACATGGAACCCCAAGATACTGCCTTCCTTACCCCCAACGCCCACACCCAACGACCCGACTTGAAAGTAGTCATAACTCCAATCAATAGAGAAAAAACACTTAGGAATACAAGTTTGGTGGTAATTGCCAAAGCAATTCACAACTGCTGCGGATCAGCCCCAGATTTTATAAAGCCGACAAGAACAGGTATATTGCTAAATTGCGTAAACACCAAACAACACAAACTACTAACTGAGATTCAAGCTATAGGGAATATCCCTGTCAAAGTGCAAGAAAAAATGAATTTACAGAAAGGGGTAATATCAGGGGTCCCTACAGAGATGACTGAACAGGAGCTACTCACAGAATTAAAGAATCAAAAAGTAGTAAATGTAAAGAGAATCGAAAAGAAAGGTCAAAAGAAAAACGAAGCAACCAACGAACAGGCAAACTATCCCACACGTACATGTAGTGTAATCATTTCATTCGATGGCAATATACTTCCTAAAGAGGTTATACTCTGTTATCAGAAAAAAGAGGTCAAGCAGTACATCCCTCCGGTTCGGAGATGTTTCCATTGTCAGAGATTCGGACATACAATAGTCAATTGTCATGAGAAGCTTCGATGCGTTAGATGCGGTGGAGAACATAAATTTGAGGAATGCACAAAAAAAGAAACACCAAAATGTGTCAATTGTGGCGGGAACCATTCAGCCGCATTCAAGGGCTGCGGAGAAGCCAAAAAGGCTAAAGAAATCCAACGCATAAAAGTAGTTGACAAAATTAACTATGCAAAGGCCCTACCAAAAGTATAACGGAATCCAAAATAATCAGACAAGCTTCACCCCATCTTACGCACAGGCTATTAACCCCTCTGCCCAACCAATCAAAATACCCAACACCATAAACACAATAGAGCAAGGAAGTCAAAAGATAACAGTACAGGCCCAAGTTCATGAGGACCGATCCCGCAATTCTGCTCAAGAATTCCCTCCTATGCGACCAATGCTAGCACCTACCCCCCATCATACCACTCATTCCACTTTCCATCCAACCCCACGACACAGGAAACCGAATGAAAAGACCGAAAGGACATTCCCCACACAGAAGGAAAACTTTCTGACGTCAGCAACCAACGAAGAACTAATCACCTTTTTTGTAAAACTGTTCATGAATTTTGTCAGAAGTAGAGGCACACAACGGGGAGGGGGGTGTGCCTTATGTACATAACTCGGTACGCTATGATTACCCAACTTTATGTGTAGATGTAGAAATGCAATTAATAAACATCCATATGCATGATTTGACTGTCGCAGTAGTTAACTACTACAACCCTTACAAAAAAATAGATAATAATATTTTGAATCTATTATTACACTATGTCAGAGATCCGACAAAACTAATTATTATAGGAGATTTTAACTCCCATAATACACTTTGGGGAAGTAAGAAGACAGATAGCAGTGGGCAGATGATAGAAGATTTTCTTATGCAACATGATATGGTTGTACTGAACGATGGTTCGGGGACCAGAATGGACCCAAGAACTTGGAAAACATCTTGCCTAGATTTATCTATCGTTTCCTCCTCATTAGCTAGTAAATGTGCATGGAATATTTTACCAAATAAACTTGGAAGCGATCACTTTCCCATTATTACTAAGTTTTATGCCGGGAAAAAGCTATTTCTGCATGAAACAGATAGCCAAACTAATAACAGTTGGTCCTTTAAAAATATGGACTGGGGAAAAGAGAATGTAGTAAACAAATTCAGGAATACTTGAATTTACTAAACGAATGGTTTTTATCATGGGGATTAAGTATATCACATGAGAAAACCGTCCCCTTGCTCTTCTCCCATTCTACTCGAGAAGAACACTTTGAGATATCACTAGGGGACAACATACTTACCCCCCCCCCCCCCCCGAAAGCAATATAAATACCTGGGTGTTATTTTCGATACGAGATTAACATAGAAGCCTCACATAGACGATATAGTGGGGAGGTGTAAGAAAAGAATAAATATATTGAAGTGTATATCTCATGCAAAATTCTGTAACAATGTTCAGGAACTTCTACATGTATATAGAGCAATTATACGCTCTCTTATGGTTTATGCTTGTGAAGCATACGATTCTGGTACAACTAATGTAAAGAACATTCTAAACTCATGTCAATACCAATCCCTTTTAATCTGCGCAGGAGCAAAAAGAGGAACCTCTCTCCGGACTCTACAGGTAGAACTGGGAGAAATGCCCCTAGATATACGACGTGAAATGCTCAGCATAAGACTTAAAAAGCGTATAGACAGCATCCCAAATCACCCCATGAAACAAGACGTCCAAGAATGCTGGCAATTCAATTTCTGTACAGACAAAAATACAAGGGAACCTTTTGGGCAAAGAGTGTTCATGTTACCCGATGCTCTTAATTATAATATAGAAGAGATATGTACCTATACCAGCATACCCTTTTGGCATTTTACATGTAAGTCTCCATTAGTTTCTACGGAACTTAGCAACTATATTTTAAATTGTGACAACATTTTGTTACAAAAGCAAAGGAGTCTGGAACTAATCCACCAGAAATGGGATAATCTTTTACAAGTTTTTACCGATGGTTCAAAATCTCCGGACACAGGAAAAGCAGCTGCAGCATTTTATGTACCGTATTATAAATATACTAGCTGAAGCAGCCCGTGGACATATCATCCACGGGCGCTAGCTGTGTTTATGATTAATCACAGTACCGTATATTTGTCACAATTATCAAGTGAATAAAGAAAAAAGTCGGGTAATGTGTTATTTTTTTACCAAGAAGTATTTACAACATGTGAGTATGTGTTATTCATCCAAATCTTGCATGAGTTCTGAAGAAAATACATTTCTATCTTGATGAAGACTAAATGACGATTGTTTTACTTTATGAATGACTGAATAATGATATTTATTTATGTTACGTCGGCCCTGTGGCCTGTGGATGACACACGATCTCATTTACACCTGGGCGGGATTCTCGCACACAGAGCATGGATATAATTATGTTCGAATAGTATATCCATGAATAGAGCCAGAGTGAGCGATTTGATCTTGCCATGTTTCTGTGGTTTAATACTCAGAGAAATTAAGGCCATAAAAACATAACATGCATAATTAGCGTTACATCCCTTGTAAAGGACACAAAAATTAGGGAAAAAATGAATTTATTGTTATTTTCTTTTCAGGGGGATTATGGCCCCCTTATAAGTCTTGGGAGGACCGACGGATTGACCTTTCCCTACCGTACCCCCTCCCCCACCCCATCGGCCTTCCAATCACCCCCAGCGCGAGGGTTAGTATCCTATACGTATTCATATCATAGTGGAAATATTTTCGAAGGACATTTTGGTGGGGGGGGGGGGGGCTTCTTCTTTACACCGTGGCAACCGATATTCCTAAGTGAAATAAAGAGTCCTAAAATATGAAGTGGCCGAAACCCCCCCCCCCCCCTTTTTTTTTTTTTTACATCTAACAGTTACATGTTCCTCCCGGCTTCACCCTGTCTCATTGAACATCAATTCCCACAAAAAACAACAACAACAAACAAACAAAACAATTGTATCACAGAAAGAATTAAGTTCAACTAAGAAACAGCCCCCCCCCCCAAAAAAAAAACAAAAAAAAACACCAACAAACAAACAAACAAACAAAACCTTGAAAGTTCAATGTATAAAGTAATGGAATGCTTACAAAAATCAAACTTCCAAAGGAACCGAATTTTCACAATTAAAAGGCAGAAAAGGTTACGGGCACCTGAATCGATCCGAATCGATCGCGACGACCGCCCCCCCCCCCCCCCCCCGATGTTTCATTGAGGCCTGTACATCATCCGCGTAATACATCTAACAGTTACATGTTCCTCCCGGCTTCTCATCGAACATCAACCCCCACAGAAAACAACAACAAAAAACAAACAAAACAATTGTATCACAGAAAGAATTAATTTCAACTAAGAAACAGCCCCCCCCCCAAAAAAAAAAAAAAAAAACCAACACCAACAAACTAACAAACAAAAAAACCTGTTGAAAGTTCAATTTATAAAGTAATGGAATGCTTACATAAATCAAACTTCCAAAGGAGCCGAATTTTCACAAATAAAACGCAGAAAAGTTTACGGGCACCAGAATCGATCCGAATCGATCGCGACGACCGCCCCCTCCCCCCCCCCCCCCCCACCCAGATTTCTCATTGAGACCTGTACATCATCCGCGTAAATCATTTGCTGAATTAAAAAGCAGATTGCAGTAGGAGCAGATTGTGATACTCTGAACAGGGAAGCCCGTCTATCTCTGATTTTTATACCATTATTAACGGCGATTTTATATCTTGCTTAAGGTATTTTACTTCCTATTTGAGCATTACATCATCATCATCGTAGACCTCTTTTTAGCCAAAAAGGAACCGTAAAAGAAATTTAACCTACTTTGGAACACACTACCGAACTCCCCCCCCCCCCCCCTTCCGCGGATCAATCATCTCTGAATATGCTATACCCTTTTTCTTGATTTTTGCTTTTTATGATACCCTAAACGCTTAATCCGGGTTATGCGCTTATCGTTGAAAAGGTACCCTTTTTATCCGTTTTCATGTACGTGTACCGGCTTCAATGAGATGATGTCCCCCCCACCCCACCCACCCACCACCCCACCCCCCCCCCCCCCCCCCCCCCCCCCCCGTGAAACCATAGAGTTACACACGCACTAAACTGTTATGTAACCATGAAGCTACAAATAGTATATGGAGCAGTACATGTACATGTGCGAACAAATAACACGTGTGCTGTATACACTGAAGCCAATATACATGCACATGCGGATATGGCCATGGAGAATACGTCACGTTGTTCCTTGGCAATACACCAATGAAGTTTCTCCCTTTCACAGGTAATTGGTATGGGTTGGGGGCATAACAGAAGGTACTTTTTCCTTGCTACGACAGTGAGCTGTTCCATCGACAGAAATATTACTCCCTCCGGAAATTCAATCTTAAAAAATGAATTTATGAAATATGAACGGCACTTCAGCACTTAAAAAGTGCCTCCCAACCATCTGGGGACTATTCCCCGCCCGTGGGTACCAAAAGGTGGGGACCTAAAGAGCCAGGGGAGGCGCCTATTCGAATTCAAAAAAAGACCCAAAATCCTTAGCGTATTATATATAAAGACTAGCGGGACCCGTGGAAATCCACGGGTTCCTTTTTTACATTGCACATTCAACATTTTCACAATCGATGTGTACATTCTTGTGAGTTTATTCATTTTTTTAAAAAAAATTGTTAATGAAATTATCACTAAATTGCTCTAAATGGAAACGAAAATGGTTATGAAGATTAATTAATTTTTGTAGGTAAATTTTGTTGTCTTTAATTTCGAGTCCGTCCACATTCACATACAAAGACGATACACAGACATCATTTATAACTGAACAAACATGACACTTTTTTTTTTTTTTTTTATAGTTACAAATTTTGTAATAGGATTTCAGAGAGAGAGAGAGAGCGGGAGAGGGGGGGGGGCGGGTTGGAAAAGGGTTGGAGAGATAACAGGTGGGAAAATTAACCGGAAGTTAGAGAGACGGAAAGAGAAAATAGGGTGTCTATCGATGTGAGACTTTTCATTGAAACCTTGTAAGTGCTATCTTGGAAGGGGTCCTACTAAAAGCCGCCAACAGCAGCCAACAGCAGCCAACAGTATACCAAGAGACGGTAATCGATTTACCAAAAGCCGCCAAGAGCCGCCAAGAGTCCGATCTACTAAAAGCCGCCAACAACCATATCGATCATTTATTTTTTATAATTTTATTCTTTTGCTGATTTTAGGCCCTAAAATAACTTATTTTTTGCTGATTTCGTACCATAATATTCAGAATAGCCTTAGCAATATTTAAGGAGCGTTTTGGTTGTTTCTTGGCTGCTCCGGGATTTGTTTTCGGCTAGTTTTCAACTCTGCTAATGGCGGCTGTTGGCTGCTGTTGGCTGCTGTTGGCTGCTTTTAGTAGGACCGTCTTGGAAGTTTTAAATGGTCGATTGAAAGCACCGCGTGCGGATTGGTGTTATTTGGTTTGACGGACAGACATAGTACATCGTTTAGATGGATGCACGTAACTGTCATTCTTTTGTTCAAATGGCACACCCTTATATTATTATAAACAAAATCATGTTTATATACACACAGGCATTCACTCAGAGAAACATGTATTTACATGTACACACGCATACGTGCGTGTTCATGGTCACAATTACTTACCCACTTACCCACGAACTCAGTTAAAAATATTGTATAATGTTATGTAATGTACATAATTTATGTTAGATATCATTATGACATAAAGGGGGAGGGAGAGAGAGAGAGGGGGGGGAGTGGGGGTAGACAGATAGGAAGAGAGAGGAATGAATGTAGAGAATATAAACATAACAGAAAGATAGAGAAAGAGTGGAATAAAAATTTAACAGAGTTTCTTTTGAAGTTATAGTGTTTCCATTTAGCTTATTGTTTTATTATTAGAACTTAAATATAGTTGTAAAATTAATTACTATGGCCTAGTTATGTATATTTTGTGTATGGAATATTGTTGTCATCATAGAGGTCGCTCATTACTTAAGTCTATAGCAAGAAATAAAATTTTGGTTATAGAAATTGGTAGTCATTATATATTTTCTATAAGTAATCGAGTGAAGATTCACCTACATGTATACACATATCATAATTCTCAAATTCAATCAGACACTTACATGTATGAGCAATACATGCGTTCAATCACATCCTACAATACACATGAAAAGTATTCAAAGAACAGAAGCATGAATTTTCCGAATATTGGGCCCCCTCCCATCACAAAATCCTGGATCCGCCGTTGGACATGGTGGATGGTGAAGGCAGGCCCTATCATGCCCCTGCCCTCACTCTTCTGCCGCCAGTGGCGTAGAAAGGTCCCAAATACAATGAAAATAAAAATGATTGATGCATTCACATAATCCCGCATCACCCATCAAATCCTTCACCCCTGCTAGTGCTATCTATACTGTGAGTTTATTTTTCTACAATGAATTTTTTTTTTTAAATTGAATGATGCATTCACATACCCCCCCCCCTGCCCGCTATATACGCCCATGACTTCAATGGAATAACGCTCCTAGCATAATGTTTGCCCCTCAAACGGATAATGTTCATGGAACGATTTTTTTTTTTTTTAAAGAAACAAAATAGATGTAGAATATACTCAAATAAAATGAATTTACCGTCGAATAAAAAAATGAGTACAGGTGTATTCGCCCGGGGGGGGGGGGGGGCCACTCAGGTATATTGGTGTACACATGCGCGTCCAAAAAAAAAACGCGTAAAAAGGGTGTTTTTTTTTCATCCAGGACGCGTAACGCGCGTTACATGTTAAGGGGTCGAAAACGCCGATTTTCAACAAAAAGGGGGTGCTGAACGGAATGTGGCCAAACGCGTTTAGGGGGTCATTCCAGCGGCAATGGTACGAACAAAACATTTTTAGTTCGATTTTCAGGAACTTGAACGCCCTTTGAACGGTGGCGTGTGCAGAAAAACGGGTGTTTGATCTCAATTACAGGAACCTAGGGAGTTGTTAAATGGCTTTATGTGTGTGATTATTGTGCATGGATTTCTTTCCGATACAGTTTATTTCTCTGGAAGTAAATTACAAAAGTTGTTCTTTTTTTTCAAAAGTAAGCAAATGATGATCGTGTATTAAACCTAACGGAGTACACAGTTTGAAACCTGCCCTACATAATTGAAGTAAATTATAACATTTGTAGGAAACAGTATTTCCTATATGTGCAGTTTATTTTGTTTGCCTTGTGTGAAGAATATGTCAGTTTGCAAAAGGTGATCTTGAATTCAAGTGGTGTATTTTTTATGTTGGTTAAGTTAATCTTGTTTAGGGAGTAATATTTAAGACAAACTTGTTTAGGGGGTAATATTTCAATCAAACCTGTTTAGGGGGGTAATTTTTATGAAAAAACACGCGAAATCCTTGTTAAGGGGTGTCTTTTCACCAAAGTATGAAACTTGTTTAGGGGGCATTTTTTAAATCCATGGACACGCATGTGTACACCAATATACCTGAGTGCCCGCCCCCCCCCCCCCCCCCCGGGTGTATTCGGCCTAACCTGTTTCCAATCTTGAAATAAGAAACGCAGTGAGACATTTACGGCAGTGCGGGTTTTAAAATTCAAATAATGTAGAATCTACTCTGAACATGCGCGTACCAAGGGGGTGTTTTGGGTGTTCAAACACCCCCCCCCCCCGTTTGGTGTTATTTGAAGTTAAAACACTTTCCCCTTTAGAATTCATGATAACCTTTTTTTTTTGCTTGTCAGATAATTTTTGAGTAAAAAGACCCCCCCCAAAAAAAAAAAAATACTGATAAACTTTTTTGTTTTGCTTGTCAGAGAAATAAAAACCACCCCCTTTAAAAAAAATCCTGGGTACGCCACTGCTCTGATATATGGTAGGATGAATTCATCGTCAAATGTTAACTGTAGTATTAAAAAAATGGTAAGTATACTATTTTCCATCTTGAAATAAGCAGCGCTCAGTCCCGGGGGGGGGGCACTCGAATTATATTTTGACGGGGGTGTGCCTCACGAATCCCCGAAAAGGGGGTCTAAGGAACTGACTTCAAGGTGTAAAATACGGGGTCTTGGGAACTATGATCTATTGGGCAGAGTGAAAAACAGGGTCTAGGGAACTACAAAACTAACCTCGCTTTATCGGCGGTACACCTTCGCTATCGCAGGATCTCGGGACGGGCCGCACCGGGGGCCGCGCCCGCGCCGTGTAGCGCTAGTAGCTAGCTATAATCTGGAGCAGTTTTCAAGCTAGGCTCGCGCTACGAAAGGGCCTAGGGCGCGAGACCAGGTCGAGCGACCACTGCCTCCGCCACGCTCCCGGCCGCATGCGAACGGATATGTTTCATAACGGGGGTCTTCAGAGCGGGGCTGAGCGGCTCCTGAGCGGAACTGAGTATCTAGAGAACGGAAATCGGGGTCTGAAAAAGGGGGTCATCAAAGCGGCACGTCCCCGTACCACCAATATACGTGAGTGCCCCCCCCCCCGGGCGCTCAGTACGGTATTTACTGTTAGACTCTTCGCTGAGAGTTCAACCAGCCAAGCCTTACTACAGCTCAGCCTCAGACTGTGGGCGCTGCCGTGACAGATTACCAGCGTTGTAAAGAAGAATGTCATCAGTTTTTAACTAAATACAGATCGAACAGGGAAAAACAGAGCCCATAAATACTATACTCAAACATTTTTTGTTCTCAACAAAGTCACTCACGTCCAAAGTTAACCTTAAAATCTCGAAATAAACAGCTTTTACTGCAGGTTTCTTCCCCCGTAGTTATTTCAAGCAGCCAAGGCTTGCAGTGCATGCTGGTACCGCTCAGAGCAGAGTGCAACGACGCCGAGACAGAGTCCGGCTAAAAAGAGAAGAATTTCATCAGTTAACTATACAGAGAACATAGAGACAAACAAAGTCTATAAATACAGTTTCTAGCATTATTTAGTTCTAAATAATATAACTCACGTCCAAAATCATCTAATGTATGACTCTCAGTTCGCTCGGGAATTCGCGGTCATCTTATGTTGAGTGCTGTGCAGTGTATTGTTGTATTGTATGCCTTGTATATATGCATGACTTGTGTGTATAGTCGCGTCGCACTGAGCTTGCATTGTATGGCAAGCCATCGGGTCTACTTACGTCTACTCACCACGTGTACTTGATTTTCGATACACGTACCTATATTGACCAATCAGAAGCCAGTATTCAGTACGCGTACTGTTTTTGGTCATCACGTCACGTGTGTTTAAGGGTACGTGTACTTTACTTTTACAGACGTTACTGACCCCTCCGGCCATAGGTGGCCAAAGGGTTCAGAAGCGTCAGTTACTGTAACGTGTGCTTTGTCATTTAGGTAACGTGTACCTTGACTAGTCATTACGTGACGTCTATACAATTACGTGTGCTCTGGTCGTTACGTGACGTCAGCTAAGAGTTAGTCTATTTCCAGGATTTTTTTTTTTTTTTTTTTTTTTTTTTTTTTTTTTTTTGTCAATAAAGCAAACCATGCACGTTAATAATATTGTTCAATAAGGGAAGTATAGGGCTTGGCAGGGGCTCAGGGTGTTTAATATATTTCTGTTTGTGACTGATTATTAAGCCGTCCTATAAAATTTTAGAGTAGTAGTAGGCCTACACTCTTTTTAGCAAACTAACAAAAATCAAAGTAAAGTATAAACCGTGCGGAGTTGGTTTATTATTGTCATTACTACTACTACTACTACTACTCATTTTTATTTCATTATTATGATTGTTACTATTATCATCATCATTATTATTATTATTATTATTATTAATATTGCTTTTATTATCGTCATAAAAATTTGTCATAATGAAATTAATGTATAAAGTTTATTCATAAATACCATGTAATGAGCGGAGGAAAGAGAAAGAAGTTGATGATTTAGATTAGGAGAACTCCCCCACATGTAATGAGCGGAGGAAAGAGAAACAAGTTGATGATTTAGATTAGGAGAACTCCCCCACATGTACAGCTCATGTTTACTATAATAGTCAAAGCTATATAGTGCATACAAAGTATACAAACTTCTACTACATGGACACTATTCATCACGCTCTTATCCTCCATCTGTTGTGCAATTAAGGGTCATGACCTCTGTGGACTCGTTGTCATGACCACTGGAAGGCCGCCTGTTTACCCATCAAGGATTAACCAGCTGATATCCAGTGCATAAGAGGTACTAATACATTAATGGGGAGATGGCTTGCCTATCCTTGCTATAACCAGGGAATCCTAGTTACATTAATACATTCCCATGCTATAACCAAGGAGTTATCTGCTATAATAATTGAAACGAGACATCCTCGTCCTCCTCCCCCTTCCCCGGCGAAAAAATGTGAAGCCCCTCCCCCCCCCCCACCCCTTAATTCCCCCCCCCCCCCCAAAAAAAAAAAAATAGAAGAAGAAGAAGGAGAAGGAGAAGAAGAAGAAGAAAGGAGAAGAAGAAGAAGAAGAAGAAAAAAAAAAAGTAGTGTAAAATAATGATGAGTAAATGATAAAACAAACGGTTTGTTTTCTTAACAATTAAAGAAAAAAATCTTCATCGGTTGTTACACTCCTTGGCATTATATACTTGAACTTTGAAAAATCATAGAAGATTTGTAATCCATGTGGAGGCAGAGCTGGATTCCACTAAATTTCGTCATAGGGTCTATACTAAGGCCGGGGGGGGGGGGGATCGGCTGTCAATGTCACACAGGCCTAATGAATATTCTAGTCGCAAAGGCGTTAGTGAAAAGACTGTTGATAAATTCAATGTATTCATTAAAACAATTATTTCTTTAAAGACTGAATGTTCATACGTTATACAGTGAGGGGGGGGGGGGAGTGTGACTGTTGCTGGGATAGAACAAGAACGCACGCAAACAATTGTATGCCTATTATAAATTAAGAGAGATCATCTTCTCAATGAAGCAGTATAAATCAGATAAATTAAAGGACAATTTTATCACAGGATTGGCAATTGACAGGAGGGGCATTTTGTTCCTCAGAAGATTTTCTTTTGTCACAGCAAGGACACTTTTCTTGATTTCGGAACTCTGCAGAGGGCCCATCGAGCCCCTTGCCGAACCCCGGATCCGCCGCCATGGTAATGTACATATTATGTTCAATCAATTGATGTTTAAATCATCATCAGAATCGATCCTCCTTCTCCCCTACCCCTTTTTATATAGAAGAGATCGAGCCTCTTTACCACAAAATCGTGGCCTCGCATGTAGACTGAGTTTCTATAGTACACAATGATCAGTACTTCATCTACTAGTAAGTGCAATATAGGTTCTTGTTTCGCTAAGGGCGGGGAAAAATTGAGTATAGCCCCTGCCCCTTACTTCCGAGGCCTTGACTTGAACCGTGTTTCTAATACAGAACAGTCTTTAGAAACACTACCTTATTAATATGAGAGGGAATGGTGAAGAGACTGAGTAAGAAACAATAACTTAGAGCACTAGAAAATATAAATATTTTCCATTGTTTTACTGTAAAATGATTTATGTCACATTATTTTTCCTTGCGAGTGGGCGAACAGACGGTGTTACCCATTCTATTTGTGGGCCTTGTAGTAGACGGGATTTGTAAATAATAATAGTGACCATTTATACCGCGCCATGTTTGTCAAAAGTCATAAGTAGAAAAACACTGCATCTATATTAATCTGCAAGGGAGCGAAGCCAAGGAACTACAAATCCCCATTCTCTGCCCCCCACCCCCCTCCTTTTCCTCGGCTTCTATGACAGGCCTGGGCACGTGTCGAGCCCAACAGTCTGAGAGCTAATTTGAAAGTCCTTGTATATTATTCACTGAGATAAACTATGATACAATGTATTAACTTATAAAACAAAGAAATCAATAGCTTATGCATTATTGTAAAGTACAGTCATGTAGACCTTCAACAACAACAAAAAAAAAACTTTCAATCAAACATAGAGGCCAAATTTTTTTTAGTCGCTCGCAAATAGTTACATGAAAGGGGAATTTCACCCTGGTATTTAGCTGATGTAAATAAAAGCAGAAAATATTTTTTTAGTACTGCAGGGCAAATGGGATGGGCCCTTACAAGATACGTCACGGAGTCGGTTGCCAAGTTGTGTTTGATTGATTACAACTTTAACAAATTAATAACATTCTCATTTCTTATCAGATTTTACTCAAACTTTTATTGGTCTGTTATTTCAATTTTCCCCATTCCTTTAACATTTTTAAAACAATGTAAGAAAGAAAACTGTACAAATGTATCTGAATTTTCACTGGGGCATTATTAAAAGAGGAAGTGGGCACAGCTCACTGGAAGTGATAAGGGGCATTTATAAGAAGGGGAAAGGGGGGGGGTACTTATGAACAAAACCGTCACTTATCAGACAAAAATAGGCTGAATCTACTTGAAAATGTGGGGGTATTGTGCCCCCAGCCCCCTTGGGAGGGGGGGGGGTGGAGAGGAGGGAGGCTGTCGTTGTGATACCAAGAGCTAATTGTGCTAGGGGGTAACTTTCCGGCGGGGGTAATTGTCATTGTCTTAGATTCATCTCTCACCTCCCACGAAATTTTTGAAATTAGAAATAATAATAATGATGATGATGATAATGATAATAATAATAATAATAATAATAATAATAATAATAATAATAATAATAATAATAATAATAATAATAATATAATAATAATAATAATAACAATAATAATAATAATAATTATAATAATAATAATAATTATAATAATAGAATAATAATAATAATAATAACAATAATAATAATAATAATTATAATAATAGAATAATAATAATAATAATAACAATAATAATAATAATAAAATCATGTTACAATTATATAGCGTATATTCCGTGAATACTTCATTGCGCTTTACAATGTAATTTATTATTATTACCCAAGAGAGGTAAACGATGCACGAATTTTACTAATTTGGAAAGAAAACTGATAGTAGGAAACTGCATATACACCTAAGTGTGGATGTGGAAGGGGGTTCTCCTCCAACCCTGAAAAATTATAGTTTTGAAATCCCTGATGTGTGTCATCATACGAGAGGGTCTTTAAAAAGAAAATCAGAGGATAAGACAATGCAATGTACATCCGGAATGGATGTGGGAGGAAGGGGTTATAGAAAGATGTAGAGCGGGGGGGGGGGGGGGGGGGGGGGGGGACCCGGAGGCGGCCCTTGGGGGCTTCGGTTTCAATGAAGTGGAGCACAGCAGTGGCGAGTTGTGTTGCAGGAGTGTATTCCATAACATGGCCCGCGGAACCGGGGGGGGGGGGGCTGGGGGCTGCTGCCCCCCACACTTGTTTGAGTAGACACGTTTCATAAATTCCCCGAAAAAGGTGCGAGATTGTCATTATTCAAGTGAAATCAAATCAGCCCCCCCCCCTCACTTTCAAAAATGCTTTGCGGCCCCTGCATAACTATAGCTTATTCAAACTTTTAAAAGACTAACTGGATGATTATTCACTATAACGATATAATTTCCTCACTTTACTGAAAGTTCCTATTATTTCTAGAATTTTCAAGGGGGCAACTTGCCCCTCCCATTTACCCCTTTAAATAAGATATCGAAGTCCCTTCGCACTGTAGGGAGCTTTTGTATTTTCAATCTTCTAAATTTGCAAAGAGAGATTTAAGGAAAATGAGAAGTCACTGCACGCTCTGGTGACGCTCCTGCGCCCTTCGTAATTTATTTTATATATTTCAAATTAGGCTGGTTGGTGAGGAAAACCCCTTTCGACATTTCATAGAGTGGCCCTTTCATCCATGATTTTCTGACAAAGAGTGCGCAGGTTTGGCGAAGAACTAATGTTCCTCTATGCATGTAGCCAGACCCCTCTATCCCATAACGGCATCAAAAACAAGTACCTTCGGACGGGATCCCGTGTCTTCTGGTAAAGGTTATGCCACCCCCCCCCCCCCGGCATGTTCATGTTGTAAAGGACATGGGAGCGACCTTATCAGGTACATTCATTACCACGAGTGAGTTGCCACTGACTTGAATTTGAAGCATCGCAAATGGCCGAGCACATTGATGTTCGCCCCCCCCCCCCCCCCCCCCGTTCCACCCCATTTAAGAAAAAAAAGAAAAGGGGAGGAAAAGGGAAAAAAACTAGGAAAGACCAATTTTGGGGCGATTTTCACCTCCTATTCCAGCAGCGAGGTAGACTGTTAATTTTATTCCATGTTTAGTATATTTTCATGACAAAATTAAATTTTTATTATGAATAAAGATTCAAGTTTGGCTTGGTCCCTTTGCTCACTCGCAGAAAAATGTTTCGTTAGGATCTTGAAAGTTTTTAAAAACTTCCTGTAACTATCCAAGGTAAAGTGCCTCAAATTCATTTCCACAAAGTGTTTGAGGTTAATATCAGTTTTGTTTTGTTTTTTAATCAGGGAGGGGCGGGGGCAATTTTATAGTTTGTCCCGGGCACCATAATTCCCTAGATAAGCACTGTTTATGACATTCCTATACCACAAGTTAAGTGCCTATCAAACGCCATAGAATGCCCACCCCCACCGCCCCCCCCCCCCCAAAAAAAAAAAATAGGACGGGGGAATTGACTGGATCAGTAAGAAAAGTGCAGTATTAGAGGAAGTCAGGTTGTACATACCGGTAATGCTAGAATCCGTGTATAATGAATGGTCACTGGATGCCTATATGGAGTATGCTGCCCCGCGAAAGGCCCCTCCCCCCCCCCCCCCCCCATTTTCGGACTATTACGATATGCTGCTCCACTATTACGTTTCTGGTTGATCTAGCTACTTTTTTGTGCAATTCATATTCATGGGTGTTGGGCAGACATTCCCCCGTAACTTGGTCTCACTCCGTCATTTTCTTTCCACCTACGACTTGAAATGTCTTGCTGAGTATAACTGAATTCACCGGTTCAGCTCACTCGGAGGTGGGCGGGGTAGGATGGAGCCCGGGGGCGAATCGTAGGGCACAACCCAAGACTTGATGCCAGCCAGTGGCTCTTTTTAATATGTGGGGTCATAGTATCAAGGCCAGGGGCGGCTGAGCGCCTTTCAAAGTGTGGTGGGGGGCAGCAAAAAAGGGCACTTATTTGGGGAAAGGAGGCACCTACAAAGGGTGAACATAGAGAGAGAGAGAGAATTGTGCCCCTTTTGCCTCCAGCTCCGCTGCCTTGCATTGTAGTTGTAGTAATATGGGTACTTGAAAGCCGCACCGATTCTTTGTAGCTAGATATGGCTCTTGGCTCTTTTTGTCAAAAAAAAAAAAAGAGTTGGAAATATAGGTAAAAGGGGGCATTTATAAGAAGAGGAAAGGGCTCTTATCAGAGATGGAAAGGAGCACTTATAATAGGTGAAAAGGGGCACTTATCAGAAGGAGAAAAGGATAGTTATCAGAGAGATAAGGTGGCAGTTATCAGATTTGAAAAGGGGCACTTTTCAGAAGGCGAAAAAGGGGCGCTTGTCAGAAGGGGAAAGGCACTTATTAGAAAGGAAAAGGGGCACATCTAGTAGTAAAATGGGCACTTATCGGAGGGAAATGGGGCATTTTTCAGAAATAAAAATGGCACTTTGGGGGTACTTGAAAAACTGGGGGCACTGTACCCCCTGCCTCCCCCGCGGGCGCGCCGCCCCTGATCAAGGCTTTTCTTGATATAAATTTATTACTGCTCTTGCTAATACAGCTAATACTTGCTTTTTTTCTCTCTTCTTTTTTGTGCAGGGGCAGTATAATATAATATTCATAAGAACCCACTTCATATGACATACACCATACGAACATCATACATTATGTAAATTTCTTTTGAATACTTTCTATCCCATCCTGATACCTCTCCAGCTGACGTATCTCAGTGAATGGGGATTAGGTCATTTATTCGGGGGCGTCTGACGGACATCCCCCACCATTTCAAATTTAATGTCTTACAGTGGGCACGATAGAGGGAGTTCTGCAGCATATTTTCATCCTATTTCATTTCGTTATTTGTCCTACCCCTTTCTATTTATTGTCTTGCAATTATGAACATTTACGACTGGAATTCACCAGGCAGCCCTTCCCTGCCGATCATTATTATCATTCTTATCTAGAGGGGGGGGGGGGGCATGGGGTCTTATCACTGTTGTAGCCCAACAATATCATCCAGATGTCACTTGTAATACGTGGAATCATGCTTGATATTTATCCCCTGACTTTTTTAAATATTGAGGTTCTCCTACTGATCCATTCAATTCTGCCCTCCTCCATTCACCCCCTTTTTTTTTGGGGGGGGGTACAAGCAACCATTTAAGATGACGTGTGGCATTATACAGTCGTGACTATATTATTCTGCTTGAGTGCATTGGGTATGATACCTTTCCAACCTAGACCTACCTCGTTCAATGAGGGAGGGGGTGGGGGCGTCTGGCGGGCATCCGCGCATCTGCCGCAATTTGAAATGTCTGACAGTGCATGGCCATTCATGATAGCAGGAGTTTTGCTGAATTTTTTCCTCTAGGTTTCATCCAGTTATTCTCCACCCCCCCCCCCCCCGCTAATCCAGGTCAATTTTGATTGTCCATCGAAAGGGTCCTTCTGATTACCCCCACCCCACTGTTCGAGTCACACGTCCGTTTCCTTCCATGAACAAAGCAAGAGAAATCAGAAGAAGACGGCAAGGGAATAAATGAACAAGGAAAACAATAGACGAAGAGAATATTTTAATAGGACGATACAAAAAGTGGTAGAGGGGAAAATACAGGGCTGCACCGACGTACCAATGCACATACAAAATGTGATAATTATTTTTTCTTGTGATTACGTGTTATTTATTCCCTTATGGAAACCAAGTAAAACAATGAACATATATAAAACCAGAAACAGACATGCTTTCAGAAATATAGTCCTGCAATAAACCTTTCTAAGGGCGCACTAATTTCAGGTTTGTTAACACTGTAAATGATGTTTCTATAAGTGGAAAATATAATGCATGATTTTTTTTAAATGGAGGGGGGATTCAGAGTTTTATTGGAATTCCACGGTATTAAGCATAATGAAACGAATCTCTAGTGTGTAAACATGGAGGGCTGCAGCCCCCTAGTGGGGGCAGGAGGTTGAGCATGAGTAAGAGCATAATATGTTATTATTAATATAAGCAAAGGGGAGTGTGTGTGTGCGTGTATGTGTGTGGAGGGGAAGCCTGCACTCCCTAGCCAGATCACCCCCCCCCCCCCCCGGTTCAGCGACCCCTGAACTTGATCATGATAGAGCCATCCATTTTCATAACAAAGAGGGGAATCCTGATAATCGGGATTTGATTTCCCAAACTCTCATAGTCATATCCCGGCACATCCCCTATGTAGAGAATAGAAGCGGTCTCATTAAAAAAAAAAAAAAAAAAAAAAAAAAAAAAAAAAAAAAAAAAACGCCTGGAATTAGACCATTTCAAAGAAGACGTGACGTATAGAACAAAGCACACGTAACTGAACAGACGTGACGTGACGTAAGGTCACGACAGAGTACACGAAATTGGGTACACGTCACGTAGCGAGTAGACGTGACGTACCGTTTGGCTTTACGTGACGTCTACTGGGTACGCGTACTAGTAGACGTAGGTAGACCCCGATGGCTTGCCATAGCATTGAGATTGCACCGCAGTCTGGTGGGTGCTACTCCTACATGGTATACTTAATCACAAAGCGGACTATGACACAAATCGTGGATAGTGGATAACGCAGCCAAGCAGGCCTTGCACCATATTCAAATTGATGTCAATAACAAAATGAGTAAGACCGAATCCAATAGCATCTTAAAAGCTTATTACAAGCAGAAATGGCAAAGAAGATGGGAAGAAACTTACTCCCCATTAAAAGATATACAAAAATCAGTTTCAAAGACGTTTAAGTGTAACCTAAACCCCAGAAGTAGTGAGTCTATTCTACACTGCCTACGAATGGGCAATATTGGCCTAAATGAGAACCAGTTACATTTGAATAAGCATGAAACAGGTCTATGTTCCAACTGCGGAGTACTAGAAACTACAACTCACTTTCTAACTCAATGTCCCAAATATCTAATTGAGAGAACCATGCTTTTAGTGGAAACAAATCAGCAGGAAGAAACCGATATAATAAGGTTACTCAACTCATCAGAGTTTTCTCATCAAAAAGCACTAGTGGCCTTCGTGAGGACACAAAGAACATTACTCTAAACCCAAGTTTGATTAGTATAGCCATGACACTGCACATCAATAATCAAGTTTACAGAGGTAAATACAGAGAATAAAAGATTGTCCTCAATACGAAATTTAGTATATGAATTATCATACATGTATTATCAATTTTGTATACCCATGATATATAATTATTACAATGAACTACATTAAGTTGGCATACAGTACGCCTATATCATGTGAATGATGTGATCATGTTTCCACATACTATGTTTTATGTTGCAATGTACTAAATAATATATATAGTGTGTGATATGTTATATGTGTACTATGTGATAATTGTTGGAAAGGAAAACACGTGGTAGAAGATGAACCCCGAAAATAACAACAAACAAGCAAACAAGTTACAAACCGAAACTAAGAAAAAGTATGTGATAATTATCAAAATTTAATGTTGCAGTAAGCTTCAGTGGCACGCATACAGAGAATTGGGCACTGGGGCCAACGGAGGTGGGCTATCCTCCGTGTGGTCAACAGCTGGGGTGAAACCCAGTCTGGCTTGTCTTTGGTAGGTGCTGGCAAATGGCCTTCCAGTAGGCAAGTTACCCATGATCTCAAGGATCTCGTGTGTCGGTGTCTCTTGTGAGCAACCTGCAACTAAACAACGCCCCCACCCGGTACCCCGTTGTTATCAAAAGCTGACCCTCACAATAGGGATAATACTTAACTGATTTATAATTATGTATAATGTTTACGTGTGTGTATATATATGTGTGTGTGTACATATTAGGGTGTGTATATAATATAATATATGTTAGGCTAAAATTTTAAGAGGATTAAGAGAACAAAATTAGGCTATCTTCATGTAGCTACTACTAATTGCACTATTAGGTCCTGAAAACCCAGAATGTCTGTCAACACCTTTTTAGCAAAATGAATTTCTATTCGTATGTGTTCCTTCTTCTGTCTTTTCTTATTTATATCGAATGGAGAGATGTTACCAAATGACAGGCATCACACGGTCTTGACTGGTATTGGAGGGGCCTAGGCTGTGTCATCAAGCCAGCTGAGAAGCCTGTTCAACGTACCGAACCGGGCTGGCCAGAAAATACGTTAAAACGGGACAACGATCTGTGATGACAGCCTGCCATGTACCTCCCACAAATTGCGCAAAACATACAAATTAAACATATTATATTTTAACGTGTTTGAAGATACAGTTCATTTAAACCCGCATTCAAATTATATTTCCATTTTTTTTTTTTTTTTTTTTTTTTTTTTTAAGCGAAATTGATTTCTGGCATGAATATTCAAAATTGAATGAAGCGCCGTAAAAACTAAATTAATAACAACAACAACAACGTATTTTCTCAAAGTTTCACTCATGCCGACTAGTCTTGACGGAATAAACCATTATTATCACTTCACTTCCACAGAATTTGGCCTGGCTGTGGTACGTTAAAAAAAGCGCTTTCGGGGCTGGTCTCCCTACGCTGTGATATAATTATGAATAAAAAGATGATCCCTGCGCTGTGTGTCATACGAATAAAAAAACGCACCCCGCATCGCATCTTGATCGTCTTCGGGCCGCAAAAAAACCCTAATATCTCTACCACATGTTGCTCATGCGGGTGCAGATTCTCCAGCTGAATGATTTTTGTCCATTTGGGGCGCAGTGAAATTTGCTTGCCTGTTATATCTGGAATGATTACAAATCTTTTTATTTGTTTTAGAGGCACGAGATTTAGCTCGTTATAGGCGATATCTCGTTATAGCCCGACCTCGCTATAAAGGTACGTTGCTGCCGCCATAGAACTACACGCAAGTAAATGGACCGTGACATAATTCTCGTTATAGCCGTTACCTTGTTATATCCGACCTCGTTATGTATATTGACAAGTTTTGATATACATGTATATTTAGGAGGGAGATATTCACAAAGATGCAAAGTACCAACCACTGAATGGTTCCAGCTGTCAGCAAGCCATCCTATGTGCTGACAGCTGCTGACATTGTTCACAGCATTTTAGGCAACAGTTTACGATTATTGCACAATTCATTGGAATAGAGGAAAAGTTTGAGATATGTTACAATGTATATACAGTGCGTCCCAGAAAAAACGAAACCCTAAAATAAAGGGTTATACTTATTGTGACCACGCTATGTGCTCTATAACAAAAATTATCTATTTTCCATAAACTAGAAGTATTATGCTTTAAAGGGATTGATTAACTTTGCCCAGGATTGAAAAAAAAATCACTGTTCCAGCTAATGCTGTAATCATAATTGCAAACCTTTAGGTCAGACAGGAATTGCCTGAGTTTTATAAGCTAGCTGATCGGTCGTTTATATATCAGGATATTTACGATTGAACATTGATGTCGGGATACTAGTACCACCGATCCCTAAAGAACTCTTACGGTTCTATCACAGAATACCGTACAATGAACGAATCCCTATTTCTTCACGGGCTGGACACCCGCTCTGAAATCGCCAAGCGCTGGTGCTTGGTTTTTGTGACTGCAGCGCGCTGCAGCGCGCTGCAGCGCAGTGAAGAAGCCGAGCGACTTGCGCTATAGCGATCGATCGCTATTTTCTCTTTTTTAGGATAGTAAACGGGTTCCATTTTCTCTCATACATTCACATATCCTTAATTATATATGTAGTTAGAGGACTGCACACAATTCACTGGCATTTGAGCTGATTTTTTTTATTTTTTTCACAAAGTTAATCAATCTCTTTAAATGATACCTTGATGGCATCCATTCGTAAACGCTTTACAGCAGCAGCATTTTGAATAATTATGACATGTAAAACCGCAGTTGTGCCGGATTTGGGTAAAAGCGTGAAAACATTAGGATCACATGCAAAATGACTAAATTGAAAGACCAGCTTTAAGAGATATGATACGTGAAATTCCATTGTGTGATGGCATACATTCAATCAGAAATTCATAAAACACGGGTCAATAACCAATTTCCAGTGGCGGCAGGGGCATACGCCCCCCAAATTTCCAATATCAATAAATATCCGTTAAAAGATAAAAAAGTGCCCTTCTTGTGATGGAAAAGATTCCCCTCAGGTGGGAAATTGCCATAATCTTTATATTTTTTTCTGCCTTATGTACCCTTTCTATCTTTACAATGTAAAGTGTCACTTACTTTAATTTTATGAAAAATATCACCTTTCTGTCCGCTTTTTTCTTAAAATGAATTTCAGTAAAGAAAAATGCAAAAAAAAATTGGTTTACATTTCGATTGCAGGTACCATTTCAAATCAAAACATGCCCTTTCGTTACCCCCAACATTGACCATCCTTTATTTTATGATGAGGGCATTATCCTTACCCTCATTATTGAAAGAAACATATGAAAACAGTCTTCTCATAGGGTTTTAAAAGTCATGTTGCATTTGGGTTATGGTCGTATGTGATCTTAATGTTTTCATGGTTTTACCCAAATCCGGCACAACTGAGATTTTACATGTCTATTTCAAAATGCTGCTGCTGGGTAAAGCATGTACGGATGGATGGCATCAAGGTATCATTTAAAAGCATAATACTCCTTGTTTATGGAAAATACATGTAGATAGTTATTGTCATAGAACACAAATGTGGTCACAATGACCCTTTGTTTTAGGGTTTTGTTTTTTCTGGGACGCACTGTATAGCAACTTCACTACAAATGGTAAGCAATATGCAGTGTGCACAGGATTCTGCAAATGAATTAATTGTTATTGAAGAAATCTCTAGGTTTTTTTAAAGTCTAACCCCATTTTGACCTCCAAAAGAAAACAATGTAATTTTTTCATTGTATTCCAGATATTGATCTGCTGTGAAGTAAAAACCTTGGATGAAAAATGGCATTGGCTGACATGAACAAACAGCCAATTAATTTGACAGAAAGAATGCAATGTTCGAATCCATGGAGTCTCGATGACATCAAACGAATCGTTGCTACTCAAAATGTTGATTTGGATGCTCGAAGCGGAAGTGGTTGGTCACCTCTGATGATCGCCTGTGCTCAAGACAAGAAGGAAATGGTCGAGTTCTTCCTTGATATTGGCGCTGACCCTAATGTAAGGGGTACCTACTATGGAAACACGCCATTGCATTGTGCTGCCTTAGGCTACTATTGTAAAAAGACTCCATACGGGTATACTGACTTTTGTAGAAACTGGGACAAGCGATCGAGAATGGGGATCATTAAACTTCTCATCCGACGTGGTGCGACTTTGACACCTAACTCAAATGGACTCGATCCTCCTTGCCTTGCAGCAATATATTACTGCCAAGATCTTGTTGAATTCTTTGTACAGGAGTTGCAGTTGCAGTTGTCCTATGTAGAAAAAGCAAGAGCTTATGAAATTCTTGGAGTGGCATTAGGTCTTAACACAGACCTCGATTCAATTGCTTACAGAAGTGAGAAGGAACTTTGTGTTCATTTTGCCAGAGCTCGGTCTATTCGTGAGGAAAGTGGTATTACATCATTTCAGGATCACGAACAGTCAGATATAGCTGCTTCTTTCTCTCTTTTCTCAACGAAGGAATGTAAAACTCAAAAAGACTGGGAAAGCATCAAGTCAGATGCTTGGTCTTATAAGAACCAATGCTTCGTAGTTGCAGAGAGAGTGTTTCCAGAAGAACTAAAAAACATCTACCTCTTGCATAGACTTCTCAAGTATGCAAATGATGGCTTATTTTGCGGTGGCATGAATAGAGAAAGGCTGTCACAAAGCTCTCAGATCTACAGAGATGCAATACAGTGGGAGCTGCAATCTAAACTAAGTCTTGGATCAGTCCTTATAGATATTGTAGATGGCATCCATACTAAGGGTCTTGAAACCATGGACCATTGTCTTGATAACAACATCATCTTTAAGACTCCTGAAGATGATATTGTTAAAGAGAGTTATGAGCTACTAGATCTTTGTCTGCAGATGTTCAGTGAAGTCTCCCAAGAATGTCTGCTTGACGTACACCGTCATTTGGTGGATCGAGTCAGCTATGTCTTGTATGAGTTTGCTCTCTACGACTTCTTCAAGTCAAAGGAAATGTTTGAAAAGCTGCTCCAGGTTGGTGAAAGAATGGTAAGAGTCATCAGGAGGAAAAGCAATGAAAAGTGTTGTGCATCAGTAACTCATTACATCTTGGAGAGCATCAATAATAGTTTCTGGACGTCCTCCGAAAACAGAGAACAGATGAAAAAGAAACGGTTGCAGCGAATGAAAGAGAACCGTATGAAGCGCTTGATCTCCCGGATGGTGCTATGTGAAGATGCAACTCAAATCTCATCGAGAGGGAACTCCATGTTGCATTCCTTGCTGGCTGATGCTCGATTTGTCAAACAACGGTTTACCAAAGAAATCGCTCTGCTCCTTATTCGTAATGGATGTGATATTGGAGCACGAAATAACGATGGTGAAACGGCAAGAGAGATGATCTGTAAAAGTACCCGTTTTGATCCAGATGCACCAGAAAATGATGAGCTAATGACCCTGTTATCCCTACCCTTGCCCCTTCAGGTAATTGTTGCAAGAACTATCCTTCGGCACAAGATACCGCATGAAGGTGTAGTGCCGAAGCGTTTATCTGTCATTGTTACAGGGGAGCTTGAGCCAGATTCGGAAGTCTTTCCACAATACCCTCCCAGTGACTGTGAGTCCTCTTCACCATCATATCATGGATCAGATCATTCTAGTCATGATGGTAATATGTCTGATTGATAAGATATTCCAGATTTAGACGCTCATACTTCTTGTAAACCCGAATAAAGCAGAAGAATTATTGTCTTGATGCTAAGTTGTCATGTCACAAGTCATTTGTTTTGCCAGTATGCTATTTGTATATATTCAAAATATCATCTTAAAAAACTAGTGTTGATAAGATATGGCAATTTGAGGCTCATTGTAGTTTTGATAAGGCCACCAAATCAGATTTCTTTGCTTTAAGCTGATAAATAGAAAAATTAATCCCCTGCAAGTGAAATACTAAACAAGTGAGAGGTGAAAAATAATTAATTTTCCTGCGTGTCCTGGGCAGGATGTAAATTCCTTCTTGTGACAAAAATGTGTATGGCAAAATGATTATCATGTGTGCAATGATTTCTGCAAACCTCTGTGGGATTACTATGGGGTGCACTTCCGGCACACATATATGACTGGTACTCTTTATTTGGAGTTTCTTTCAGATGTTTACTCTAAAATTTATCAAAAACAATTCACAGAACTTCAAAATTTCTGCTACAGTTGAGCAGTACGAGGACTTACATGTGTGTATTATTGTATACGTAATGTTTTATCCACTTAATTTCTATGCAATGAACAGTGATCCAACATTTATTCTGGCGACTTATGCTGGACACATGGGTTTTATTTTGTCATAGATATAGTGTGAGCCAGTTCGGTATAGTGTTTAGAATTAGGAATTGACAGTGGAGCATTTTTCCTTGATGTCTCCTCCAAAACTAGATGTACATAGAATCAGGCTTCTTTACTGGAAATCATGTACCCTTCGTCCCAAAATTTGCATCCCAGGGGGTGATTTAAGAGGACCAAAATAATTTTGACTCTGTTTCAGACCAATGATGTAACTTCCAAAATGGCTACTTTTCGACCTGTATAACCCAATGTACAATACGTAACCTCCTTTGCTATATATCATATGAAAGAGCTCTAAAACTGCTACCTTGGGTAGCACAACAAAGTTGTATGACCAATCCCTTCGGATATCGTGGCCCAATATATGGTCCAAATTGGTCACCTTGCTGTGACATTTTACACACAAGCATATTTTGAACGCCAAATTTTTTTTATGAAGTATTCCTCAATTCGAATGTTTTTAATGCCTGGGTGAAAGAGAGGGAATGAAACAAAATTGCTATCTCACTTACAAAATTTTAATGTCTTTTGTTTTTATGCGAGACAGACGCAAAGTCGATCTTTCGGACCTGTCATTTTCTGCAAACAATGGAAGGTCTAAAGCAGGGGCGGATCCAACCCAACTGGCATAACTTTAAGGGCCCCTGCAATCCAAACGCAACCCAAATGCAAGTTTATTGCTGTTGATGTGCAGGGATGCATACTACTAATGTTATTCAAATATATGTATATGTTTCATAGATTTTTAAATGTTTTTTGAAATATTTGTTTCCAGCCTCCTAAGCTCCACCCTAAAAAAAGCTCCAGATCTCATTCCTGCAATGACATCATCTGTCAATCATCAGTCAGCTACACCAACATTCTACAATACAAAGTGGAATGTAACTTTTCCCAGCTCAGCACATGCTCACAATAGAATTGCATGCTTTCAAACAATACCTCCTCATTACCATTCTTTTCCTGATGATGCTACAGCATGTCTGACATAGCAACTCCTACGTAGGCATTGTATGGTCTATTAGAACAGATGATGGTCATCTCTGGCAAAGCTACATACCACTGTCTCTCCTTAGCTCACTAATGATTGACAGATGGTGTCATTGCAGGAACGAGATCTGGAACATTTCTTGAGGTGGAGCTTAGGATGTTTGATAAAATGATTTTTAGAAATATTTAAAAATCTATGAAACACATTTGTGAATAACAAAATATAAGTTGTATGCATCCTTGCACCTCAACAGAAATCAACTTGCATTTGGGTTGTAGAGGACCTTTAAGTACAAAATAAAAAAAATGCCTTCTTAATCATGTTAATTGTGTACTTTTCCGGCTCTGTGCCCTCTCTTTTACAAAATCCTGGATCCGCCCCTGTAAAGTAATGAATGCTCGGAATATTTGATATGCAGATATATTTTTGATTTGATGTGGGCTATAGTCCATATGACTTGTAGTTTTAGCAAAACCAAAATGAAGTCACCAACTTTTATTTTTTTAAATTATGAAGAAAAAGTATGTGCATTAACAATTTTCCGTTAACTTTTTTTGTCACGTCCGAAACATTCAAACTGGTGATGACTGATGATCATTATCTTCATAATGATTTTTTAAAATTATTTTTCAAGAGTTTCTGGAGATTCGCCTGACCCTCCTCATTGTTCATTTCAAATTTGAATTTTTTGTACACATTAAATAAATTTCTTGTAGCCAGTTAACATTTTCTATTAACACCTGTCACGTCCGAAACAAAGTTTAAGACAAATCCTTGTCAAACTCTCTCATGTGTGAGTTAAATCTGATTGTCAAATGTTTCTTATTCTGTCCATCTCACTGATCACAAAAATCTTCATTAGGAAGAATGTATCGTATAGTATTTTTTTAAAAGACATTTTTTTTTCAAATAGTGTTTTGGACGTGACATGTTAACAAAGAATTCATATTATCTGTGTTATGCCTAGGTTAATAACGTTACTTTTCCATACAGTCATATATACAATTAGTTCATATTCGTACAAAGTACTCCAGTTTAAGCCGGTTATGCACAATAACCAAGGTCGCACTATGATTTTGTGTGATGATGCTTGTTAATAGACAAAAACCTCCATTTTTTTTTTAATCACAGAGTGCAGTTGATTCCCCTATTCTTTCAACATGAATAAATACAACCTACATAGGTGACAACACTGTTTGGCATGATGTGCTTTCCCCTCATGTTATTCATACAGGATACTGGCATTCTGGAACAATAGTATTTCCAGATGTGATGGAGGTGTTTCGGATGTGGCATGTTATTCCAAGGAGTTATCACTGTGATAACTCCTTGGTTATTCGTAACGGATACTGGCATTCTGGAGTAATAATAGTATTTCCGGATGTGATAACATCTCTCCATCCTTTTGTATATATTTTCCCCTTTTCTCCTTTTTAGATATCAGGCTATCCCTTTTGTAAATATTTTTCCCACATGTAATTGTTTCTAGTCTTATAAGGGAGTTTTACTTTTAAAAATGTTTCAAAGTAATTAAAACATTCATGTATTATATTCTCTTTGGGGACCTTGCTCTAACAGCTTCTTTAAGGTCTCCTCTTTCATGAATTGTGTAGAAGAACGTGATTTTACATAAGTAACTGTTAATAGAATTTCTTTTGTTAATGGCAAGAGTTGTATGTTCTAAATATTTCACTTCAAAATATGTTTGTTATGTTGATAATATGTTATTCCTGTTACTTATTTGATATCCTATGTACAAATGTTTGTGAAAGAAGGAAATAAAATGAACCAAACAGGTGTTTCAGATGTGACATATTCATGTCAACATGGGAAGACCTAGTCCTAATGAGGTCTTGCACCTGGATATTATAGTGGATATTGTAGTGGATATTGAATCGGTCAATATAATTCACATCCGTAGTCATGCACTACTATACAATTTTTATCGGAAGTTTTGTTTGTCTTGATTGATAATTTCCATATTGTGAACAAAAGACAAATGTGTACAGATGTATATGTACAGGTACACATCCAGACCTAATAGTTTGGGTCCCGAAATAGTCGCCCCATTTTACCCATCATTTGATCCCTTAAAGTTGCTTTGACCATCTAATTCATTGACAAAAAGGTTGTGAGCCTGACCATAGATGTCGGGTTTAGCCCCCAGAGCCCCCAAAAGAAGCCCCCAAAGAAACTTCAAAGTCGGGTCGATTTCACCCCATCTCCCCCATGCACCAAACTCTGTCAGTAGGAAGTAGTGTGACTGGACATTACAAAACACAAAAAATGACAAGGTGTCTAGACGCTCCCTAAATATTGGGGTAAAATTTTCCCCTTTAAGCCCAGGGACCAAGTTTTGTCAGAATAAAGAGCTATGGATGTATATTCCAAAAATATAAAAACTGACAAAATTGTCGATCGGGAAGGGGGTGTCAGACCCCCTGAAAAGAAAACCCCAAAGTGGCCTTTGACAATGTTTTACCCCCCATAATGCTCTGTATGTAAAGAAAAAAACATTTTCTTACCTTCTGACTATGATAACTCAAACGTCTTTTATTCAATTCAATTCAAACTTTCATAACATAATTTTTTTGTCAATGACTTAGATGGTCTAGTAAGTTTAAGGGGTAAAAAAAATTATGGGTAAAATGGGGTGACTATCTTGGGACAGGCTCCTGGCCTATAATTCATATTTTGTCTCTACAAAAATTCTCCATTTATTCTTTACTATATATGGACAACAGAAATTATTTCTCTTCCTGAGAGGATGGTACTATGTTTGCAATTAAAAATTCATAAAGAGTACCCCCCCCCAAAAAAAAAAAAAAATGCTGTCATGATTATTAAAGGCCTCCACATGTATGCATATAAATTTGTGAGAGTTTCTTAAATGAGCTGCATTTGTTAATACATGTATGCATTGCAGTGAATTACCCACTTTCTTCATGTTTAGATGCTAAAACTAAAAGAGAAAAGGTGAACTTTTGTTTAACATGAAAAATCAATTGATGCAATTTGAGAGTTTGCAAAATATTTCCATATATCCATGAATGACATACTGGCGTAAATCCCGGGGATGGGGGTATATATCCCCCCCCCCCACACACACACACACACTTTTCGGGGAAGGGGGGATGGCCTGTACAAATATACCCTCCCCCCCCCCCCCCACACTTTTCAAGGAAGAAAGAATTTCTATATCAGTTATTGATAAATTGATAAAAATTAATATAAAAGACTGTTATAGTTGTGAGAATTCCTCCTTAAAATCCAATTAAAATTCTAAAGATGATTTGAATGTCCCGATATTTCCGATTTTAAATATCAAAATCATGTTTTTCATTGGTACAAAATAATGGGCATTACATCCCCGCCTCTTTAATGCACAGTTAATGCAAAATGTAGGCCTAATAAAACATGGTATTGTAAACAAAGTGTAGAAAACAAGCTCATGCTAAGGACACGAGGAGACTTCTTGGGTCTGTACATTATTCTCCAATATGACAGTTTATCTAATACATCTTCTACAAGTTCATGAGTCTTCTTTCAGGATTCAGAATGACGCATCAACTTTTTAGAGAAATTTTAGAATTATTTAAAATCAGGCGCTGTGGGGTGGGGGTACAGTAGCCACTGTATTGCAGGAATTTGGGTATCCTAGAAGTTCCCCCATGTACATATGAAAGTGTTCCTTTTTACTTCAGATAAGTTCCCCCTTTCCTTTATATTCCTGCCCGTTCCACATTCTTACAATTTGATTTTATTACCATTGATAATTGCCAGAGGCCTATTAAAATCTGATGGATGCCCTTTCTTCCTTGAAAATTGTCCCCTTTCCTTTTTAAGAAGTGCCCCTTCCCATTCTATAAGTATCGTTTATATTATAACATGTGCCCCTTTTCCAATCTGATAATTGCCCTTATTCTTTCTGATAAGTGCTCCCTTTATTTTATTTCTAAAGGCGAGTCTCTTCCCTTTTCACCTCTCATAAAACCCCTAATAAAATCTTTCAACAATTCCCTTTTAAATCATTTGCATCAACAAGAATTACCCCCTTTCCATCTGATAAGTGCATCTTCACATGTGGCGATGGCCTCTATTCAAATATGAGAGCTACCCGTTCTAATTTGACAAGCGTCTTTTGCTAAATGACACTTGTCATCACTGGTTAATGCCCCTTTACACCTCTGATAAGTTCCCCTTAATTCATTTTGACACGGGATCCTTTTCTCTCTAAGAAGTACACTTATTCCTTCTGATAAGAGCTCCTCTTCCTTTACACACGCACACACACACACACACACACACCTACCTGTGCGCGCATATTAACCGATGACATCTTTTACAACCTAGAATTTGACCGCATAACCGATGACTTGTTAGTGTAACACTAACTGATGACCTACCCCTATATGCAAAAGCATGTAATTTCGGTCTAACTGCGCAGGTCTGCCAACCGATGACGTCATCGGTTCGCTGTGTGTCATCGGTCCGAATGTAAAGTTCATGCATATGTCATCGCTTTACATGGGCGCACATACACACACACAAAAAAAAAAAACCAACCTTTTTCCATTCTCATAAGAGCCCTTTTCACCTCTGATAAAGTGCCAATATTCATGTGCGACGAATACCACATGTTTCATCCTCTGATAATTGCTCTTTTAATATGACACAATCCTGCTCCTTTTCTTTTCCGATAAGTGCCAGTTTCGTTCTTGATAAGGCCCCCTTTTTTCTTCCTCCATAATTTGTGCCCCTAATTAATAGCGATTTAGAGCAACTTTACTTTAAACGAGAATGAAACCCTGGGGGAAATCATTTTTAATGAAAAGAGAGGATAGAGAGAAGCAATTTAAAAACAGTTCCATCAAAATCGGTTAAGAAATGAGAAAGTTATTAAAGTTTGAAAAGTCTCAATTTACTTTCTATGGCGATCCTCAAATTGGCAATGTTGCTTCAAAATGACAGGTTTAGTAGGACATCTCTCCATATGTTTTGTACACAAAATTTCATATTTTCCCCAAGTCTTGACCATTAGGCCTGTGGTAGAATATTATTATAGATAAGACTGCCAATTCAATTCCAATTTAGAAGCTGTTGCAATTCCACAGAGAAACTACTTGTTCGACATACTGTATTAAGTATTACAAGTTATTCGTCAGAATATTATATTCAGCTCTCGGTGAATACAACATTGGGGTTGTAAAGGACAACCTGATAGCCCGGGTCTTGGCATTCCACAAATTGGAATCATTGTAAATCTGTAAACACCAACGAGAAGTTGTGAGTACACATTTTGTTTAATCTTACTTGTAGTTATAAGTTATATATTGGAACTATAATTATGTTATGGTACATATAGAATATATGCGATGTGTTGATTCTTAACGTATTAGAAGGTTGTTACTTTACTGGTTTACTTTATTTGTGTGTAGTCGTATCACATAGAACATTTTGATATGTCTATACTCTAAACCATAACTAATTTGTAATTGTGAAACTTTATCAGGTTTATTACAGGGAAATATTAATCAACATTAATATTTTACAGTATGGTAATGTACGCATTCATGTACAAATGGTTAACCTGTCAAAAGATTCTTAATTCAGATAATGATGTATCGCTAGGAATTAAGACATTAAATATGAAGTGAGCAAATCATTAGAAATAGGTTATGTTTATATCTAATTTGATAGGGTGTTTAGGTTTACGTAGCTGTTACTGGTACTAGGGACAGGACGGAACCATTGGTCCAAGTTCATCCAGCAACAGGGGCTGACGTCAGACAGACAAGTCATCGTCAGGACACTTCAAGCAAGCAAGAATACTATAGAACTCAAGAAATAGCTAAGGATCTATGTCAATCATTGAGTACCCTATAACTTCGGTCACGTCTCATATTTTTGTATTTTGTTTATATATTCTTTTGTAACCCTTGATTTAGAATAGTTTACATTAATAAAGGTTTGTTAAACCTAATCATTTGTGTGAATTAGTCTTCTGTTTGCAAGATCACTAAAGTCTGTAGTGGCAGTACCAACAATAGCAAAAGATCCCAGCCACAAGGTTCGGCTCGCTCCCCCGCCTTGTGACAATCGGTGCCCCCAAACTTTGGAAATTTCCGCTCAATATTGCGATCATACCCCCCCCCCCCCTCCCCGCCATCCTTGAACCGGATTTACGCCGGTGGACATACTGTAAGAGATTGGCGTAGGCAGGTCCTTACATATATATATATATATATATATATATATATATATATATATATATATATATATATATAAATTTATTTATATACCGCATGTCTAGATTCTAGGCCTCTGATAGGTCAAATTTACGGGCATGAAATTTACTACGGACTACCGGGCGGTCACGCGTACATTGCAAATTTATGCGCGCTTAGCTATGGGAATTTAGATACGTGGGCGAGCGGCCGGCACCATACATGTTCACCGAACGAAATTTCGAAATCTGAGCGATCGATGAGAATTACGTTACGGTACCGCATTTCATCCGTCTGTGAAATGAATTTCTGAACTAACGAAGGATGCGGTATATAAAACAAATGTTGACTGCTTCTTTTTCGCGTCAAGGTTAAAACCATGGCCCTCGGAGATCTTGCAACTGTGCTATGCCCCTCGACTGTCGTCTCGGGGCATAGCACAGCTGCGAGCTCACCTCGGGCCATAGTTTTAACCGTTTTAAACAGTCAACATTTGTATAATATATCCCCCCCCCCCCACGCACACACACACATATATATATATTGTGTTGGGTGAGGATAATTTTCTCTTTTCATGTCCAAGATACAACTTTAGCATCATGCTTTGCATTTTTGTAGTATGATTTGAATACTGAGCGAGCGAAGCGAGCGAGCAAACAATTTTCAGAATTTGTGAGGTCGTAATTACAAAGTCATATAAAAACGGGGAAAGACAATTCCGCATAGGTTCTATTTGCAAAATTTCACAATGAAAATTTATTTAATAATATGAGCGAGCGCAGCGAGCGAGCATTTGGGAATATTGGCTCTAAGTCATTTTGGATTAGGGGCATATGTTATGGAAAATGGAAACATGGTAATCATCATGGTGAAAAGGACACTGATTCATGTTATTAGAAAAATAAATGAATGTGTAGAAAAAGTAGAAAAGGCAGTTATCAGAGGTGAAAAGGGGCACTAGTCAATCACACCTGAAAAGGGGCATTTATAAGAAGGAGAACATGTTCTTATAAAGTAGAAAAATTAAATCAGTGACAATGTATTACAAAGAGAAAAAAAAAAGACTTGTTATTAACATTACAAGGGATAAATGCTCTTTTTGAAATAGGATAATTTATCAGGCTTGTTCCGAAAGGGAGGGTAGTGTCGCGGCACGTCATGTTGACTGGAACACCACCATTCGTCCGGTTTTTGCAGAAAGGGTGTGTTGACTTTTCTAAATATTGTTATTATTATCATCATTATTATTATTATTATTATTATTATTATTATTATTACTATTACTACTATTATTGTTATTATTATTATTATTATTATTATTGTTATTATTATTATTATTACTATTATTATTATTATTACTATCAGGGGTGGATCCAGGATTTTGTAAAAGAAGGGGCACAGAGCCGGAAAGGTACACCATTAAGGAGGATTTTGTGTGTGTGTGTGTGTGTGTGTGTGTGTACTTAAGGTATGCCAGTTGGGTTTCAAACGGGGGCCCCTGCCAATTCGCCCCCCCCCCCCCGGATCCGCCCCTCATTATTATCATTAACCAGGGGCGGATCCAGGATTTTGTAAGTGGGCACACAAATGCAGGGCTGTCAACTTTGGAGAGAGATCCGTATTTGGCGAGAATTTTTTTTTCTTTGCCAGCTCTCCAAAAGTCGCTCAGTGGAGGGGGGGGGGGGGGGTGGGGGGTATCAGACTTTATGTGCTCCAGTTTTCCTCCCATAATTCTCTGACAAGCAACAAAAAGTTTATCAGTTCTAAAAGGGGGCACAATCAAATAGGGGGCACAATTTATACTTTTCTTTCAAAAGGAGGGGGCACTTGCCGAGATCTGTAAATCCGCCACTGTCTTTAATATTATATTAGAAAAGTCCAAACGCACCCTTTCGGCAAAACCCTGGGGGCTTTGGACGAATGGTGGCGTTCCAGTCAACGTTCCAGTCAATGCGACGCTACGCTACCCACCCTTTCGGAACAAGCCCATTTATCAAAGGTAAGGTGAAGGATGAGGTATAATTCTCAAAATGGGCACTTATAAGAATATGGAACTGGAACTTATTCGAAAGAAAAATGGGGGTACTTATGTGAAGTTAAAGGAAAAAGTAGGGGCACTGTGCCCACATTCAACTTCTGACCGGGTCTACATATGACTGTCATTTCATCACTTTTCTATGCATAGTTGGGTGATGATGACACAGGTCATCATCCTCGATAAATATTGGGGGTGATGTATTACCTCTTTCCCCACCACATCCGATTCCTGTGACTATATTTTCATTTCGATTTTGAAAATTGTTAGTATTGCCAATAACATGACTGCTGCAAAATTGCATTATAAAAGAAAGTTACGGACTGAACCCTGTAAATCGAGAATAATTACATGTACTTTTAATCTAAATAATTTTTCTGCACTATGGCTTTGAAAAAAAAAATCCATTCAAAATATATTGGGGATGGTAACACAGGCCACCCTCCCCCCCCCCCCCCCACTTCATTTTTTTTAAATTATACCTCCATATCCCTCCCAGATCAACACCTATGTTGTATAATTTGAAGTAGATGGTTTTCATTTTTCACTTTAGTAGTGTAAAAATATATCGGGAAAAATCAGAAGCAACGACAGAATTGTATATTCATAAATTCATAAATATAATATATCAAATTTTATTTATCTACAACATATAAAAGAAATTTATATTTTCCACCATTTTTTTGAGGGGGAGGACCTGGGGGATGTTTGTACACACCACCCCCCCCCCCCCCCACCTGAAAAGTTGGGGGATGTATACCCCCATCCCCCCCCCCCGCGCGCTATCTACGCCCGTACTGTATAAGATGTTTCTTTCATCTCTCAAATTTCACCCTTTCTGTCTTTCAAATTTTAATCTACATGTACGTGTATATGTATTGAACAAAGAACTTGACAGGACATTATTAAGTACTGTACCAAATAATTTGATAGCTTAAATTGACCATTTGAGAACTATTTGAATTGATTTACACAATGTACAAGTACAAATATTGTAATGCTGCTTTGAGGTGCCCAGTAACTATATGAGATCTTACACACTTTTCCATCTATGCTTCCCCTTGAAATAAATGTGTGCGGCCTCACTGTCTAGGAGTTTTTCCATGTTAACATTCCAATTCCTGCTGACTTTGAAAAACACAATACAGTGTATATAAAATTATGAACAATACAAATTTATGCATTTCATATTCCAGTACACAATAACTGGAGTATCATAAAATTATGAAAATGATTAATCAGGCAAAACATCCTCTGTGTGAATACATGAATATCTCAGACAATGTCTAATGCTGTCTTCACTATCCTGAGAATGAGGATCAAAGTGCCCTGTGGTCACCCCTTGAGGCCATGATCCCCGGTCCCCATCCCCTGCATTTACCCATTCTGTTATAAAGTTTATATTATCAACGATTATGTTTTAAAACATAGTTTGAGTATAATGTAAGTTAGCTTCCTCAGAATCTGTTTCAAATTCATTTCACAGCATGTTATTGTTAACCATGTGTCATGTCCGAAACAACCTAAATTATTTTTTTTTTTAATATATATATTAGTTTTAAATCATTTACAGAAATGCAACTCATTTTTGTTATAATCTCAACGTTAATCAAGTTATGCGTTACTGTGCTTTTGTTTATGCTATCAAGTCATCGCGGAAAAATATGTTTATGCAAGGTAATTTTGTCTATTCTTCTGATGACCCAAAACTACAGTTATTTTTATCGAAGAAGAAACCAACGAAATTTTGTTATTCCCTGTTTGTAAATAAGGTATGTTTAAGTTTGAATAATACAAATCATTTGAATAAATGGGAAAGTGATCTAAATATGAGTTCAGAAACGTTAATTCAGTAGCAAGACCGTTTTAGAAGAATATTCAAAGCCAAGCTTGATACGAAGATAAGTATTTTTCCATTTAAGTGCATTCATAGAAGAATCGCAACTAATGAATTTTTGTTTCGTATTGGTGTCAAGTTAAGGGGCTTTCACACCGGGATTTGCGTAGAGTTGCGTAGAGTTACGTAGTGTTGCGTAGCGACTACGCAACACTACGCTGCCATACGCTGTGCCTACGCAAGTCTACGCAAGTCTACGCCGAGGAACGCAAAATAGGTACGCGGGAGGGGCTCAAAAATTAAACATGTTTAATTTTTTGGCGTACTGTCTGCGTAGAGCCAGAGAACGCAGTTTATACGCAAGCCTACGCAACACTACGCCACTGTACGCCATTCCTACGCAACACTACGCCAAAATGCCCCGGTTTCTCGAAACACATTTTGAGACTTGCGCATGGAATGGCGTAGTGTTGCGTACTGTGGCGTATAGACCGACGTAGACTTGCGTAGACTTGCGTAGACCTGGCGTACATTTGCGTATAGTTGCTTATAGTTACTTAAATTTGGCGTACTCATGCTGGATCCTACTGTTTTTCATCAGTTATTATTCACTTGACTGCTAGTTTGAACAGATTTGTCCCATTTGACATTAAATTGCTGCTGAACAATTAGTCCTCTATAGATCTGCAAGGCTTGATTGTTCCTTTTTAATAAAGTCTGCAAGATGCCAAAAAGGAAGAGCAAGAGTCGTGGTCGGGGCAAGAAATCTTCTCCTGCTCATTCTCCACATGTTTCTAGTGACCAAGATTGAGATTCACCTTCACCCCACTCTGAACATAGTGATGCAGCCGACAGTGAAACTCCAAAACCACAGAAGAAAAAGAGACAGGCGAAGCTCCCCCTTTCACAGTTTCGACTGACCAGGAGAGGTCGGAAATTATGGAGTGGGTCCAGCAACACCCAATGCTCTATGACAAATCGTGTGAGGACTATAATAACAAGGAATGGACAAGGAATGGACTTAAACAACTCATTATCTTTTGATTCTACTTCACAGCAGTACGTAGTGTTCCGGACAGCAGGCAAGAGTTGCTTGAGAAGTTCATAAGGCGGGAAATGCTATAGGCCTAATGCTTTTTTTCTTCTTTTTTTTTCATCTTCGCTTGCGCACAGAATCCGTACGCAACCGTAAGCAACGCTACGCAGACTTAACGCTTGACCTACGTAAGTGTACGTGGACAAGTTACGCAACCCTACGCTACCCTACGCAGGGACTACGCCGATCCATCATTTGTTTTTTCATGAGTACGCAGCGAATTTTGGCGTACTCCCTACGCAACTCTACGCAACTCTACGCAAATCCCGGTGTGAAAGCCCCTGAATCTTATGCTCCTATTTTTTTTATTTGTTCAATTGTTAAGATATTTTGGAACGAAGTAAACAAAATTGTTGGCTGATTTAAACGTTCTTACTTTGCCACTTTCAGTTTTAGATATTTGTTTTGGAGTTCATACAATTAGGCATGGTTTTGTCAACACAATTTTGTTTTATGCTGAGTAATTCATTTACAGATATAAATATATCGAGAAAACACTGATATTCAAGCATTTTCAAATAGACATATTTTTTCTAGAAAAAGGAGAGCGAGTTATTTCAGTTAGACAAGGCAAACTTTTACTTCACCAAGAGAAATGGTATAATCAATGAATATGTCACATGATGTACTTGCTGAATTGAAGGATATCTTTCATTTATATATGTTTTATGATTCATTGTTCTTGAATGTATGTATTTTGTTTTTTGAAATGAAGCAATAAAATCTATAATATTTATTTTTTTAATTTCAGTGGCTGAACTGTTATGTTTTTACATAAGCATTTGTATTCTTATCACATTTCAAGTCCTTCCATACATGTTTAACTATGACAAAAATGAAATATTAGGTGTCACTTCCTTAAAATTAACCATTTTCAAGAAAAAAGGTTAAAAACAGAAAAAATATTTTTCTTCAATTTTTCATCATTATTTTGAAGTACATGTAAATATAGCAATCATTAGAAAATGAAAGGAAGAACTGAAAAACTTACTCTTAGATTGACATCAGGACTCAAACTTGAAACAGATAATTCAGTTTGGAAATTCACCTTTTCTATATACTGTTTGCTGCCCTCTGGCTGTACCAATTAAACTGAAGCGGTTTAAGCCCGGCCACTACTTTTTTTCTTGTAATTTGAATACTGTATTAGGCAACATTTCTGTCAAGGTTTCAAAGTGAAGAACACATTTCTAAAATTCGTCCATCTAGTTATACCATTGATCTGAAACGGAGCATTTTACACGACAGAAAACAAAATCTGTTGATGTACGGCGTCCCTGAAATAAAAAATGAAAATGTGTACTCTACGGTGTATGGAGTTATCTCCAACTTCCTCCAAATCCCACTTCCTGAGGCAGCTAAAACACCTATAGTCAATGCGCATCGCCTTCCAGCTCCCAAGCGAGGTAATCCTGATGGGGCAGCGCCACCACCACGCCCCATTATCTTACGGTTCGCTTTTATGGAAGATCGCAATCGCCTACTGGATTCATTCGAAAAACCCAACCGCCAACGTCCTGCGGATCCCGGTAACCAACACGATCAACAAGACCCGCGGCAACCCCAGCAGAATCTTCAACCCCCTCAAGCACCTGTGCTTCGTTACGACCGCGTTACAATTCGCACAGATCTACCGCCTGAAATGAAGAGAGAACGCGGCCGTCTGGCTACACTGGCCTACAAGATTCGGAAAGAACACCAGCTTTCTACGAGGATTCGCATCAACGGGATCAATTTGTATCTACAGACCCGTAAGAAAGCAACGAATGGATCACCGCAATCGCCCTGGATCAACTGGGATGAATGATCGCTACCTCAATATTGAAGTTCACATCCTCACTGATGAGATGCAGATGTAAGTGATATAACCATCATGATTGTGGGTCCAATTTTTTGATTTCATGATAAATCTTAATCCCAAGTGCCTTATTATATATCGCTAAACCTTTTAACCTGTTCAACCTGATTGATTGCGACCATGGCTCACAATCTTCGCCGATTAGTTGAAGATGTTGGTTATCTATATTGTTTGTGGATCCATTCTACTCTCCAGAATATAATACAATGTACTAAATATACGTAATGTCTAAACGGAGTCCTTCGTCATGAATGATTTTTCTCAGCGATGTTTTGTGTCTCACCGAATTTTTTTTTTTCTGCATATCAATGCCTATAATGACAGCAAAATAACTATAATAATAATAATGAGCAACAAGAAATTGCGCAATTTCATGTGTATGATGTATTTGAGTTAACCTAATGAACTCTCCGATTCAGGATCCAGATTTTGCTGAATGTTATCCAGAATTCTAAATCAACGCTCAACGGATTCTCTCGTTCCTAATTATCGGTATTCGATGTTATTTTGCTTTATTACATATTCAATAATCGATATTTTTAACATAATCAGCAAGGGGTGTCATGTTTTTCCCCTCTTTGCGTTAATTAGGAGAATATGTCACTTTTGTTCTTCGAACTTCTATATTGATAAACAAACGATAAGAATGCTGACTTGTTTTTTTCATTACTCTAAGCAATGCATTCTTTGATTTAACCAATGCATTTGCCATGACTGAATTGTATTTTCCTATTGGGTAGTCTCTACAAGTGATGACAACTATATTGTAACTTGTAACTCATAATAATATCACCTTTATATATCAGTGTATTTGTCTGCAATGAAAAGAATAGCCCTTTCCAGATCTTTTAATATTTTTTTTCTTTTTCTTTCTTTTTCCAAATAAACCATAATAGTTCATGTTCAGTGGGGTTTTTTTTCTTTCTTTCTTTTCTGTTTTAAACGAACCTTCGTCTTGGAGTCTCGAAGGCAGACTCACGATGCTAATTTATTCATTTTGTATTGTTACTCTTAATACAGAGGGTCATTGATTCACCTTTCATGCAGTTTCGATTATAATGATTTAGTTTTATGGCTGATTTATGCGCTGATGTTATTGTGCACTGGTTCTTCTATTGTGTTGGTCGTAATATTGATTCTGAAATTTTTATTCTAAGCAACGCATTCCGTATTGAAATTAATGCATTTGCCATGATTGAAATGTATTTTCGCATTTTGCCCATGTTCTTTACATGTGATAACAACTACATTATAACTTCGGATCTATGTATTTTTCTGCAATGAATATAATAGCCCCATGCATTTCTTTGATTTTATCAAAAATAAACCAAAATAGTTCTTGTTCACTTGTCTTATGAACGAACGTCGGCTCACAGTCTCTAATTTGGGGTTGCCTTACGATGCTAATTTTTAGCCACTTTAATTTTGTACTGTTACTCTTAATGCAGATTGGTCATTGATTCACCTTTCATGCATTTCCGACCTTGTAATGAGTACGTTTTATGACTACAAATATTCTAATATTGTTATGCACTGGGTTCTTCCACTGTCATGATTGTGTTGGTCGAAATTTTGATTTTTTAATATTCTTATTCTAGTAATGCATTTTTCAATGAAATTAATGCATTTGCCACGACTGAATTGTATATTTCCTATTTTGCACATATTCTCCATATTCGTTGTATAGTTTTCTGCAATGAAAAGAATAGCCCCATGCAGATCTTTGATTTAAAAAAGAAAAAAAAAACTTTTTCATAATTTCTTTTTTGAGAAACTTTTTGTCACCATGTCATTAGCTTATTTTATGATGTCCTAAATTATGTATAGGCCTACTTTTTCTATTCTTGTGGCTCATACATTATTGGTTATGTAGTCATGTCATTCTTTCCCTGTTACATCACTGCTTATCGATAGCGACGTATTTGTCTCTGGTATTGCATATAATGTTCACCTCTCACTTGTACTCCCAAATCATGAATCTGTACAGTGGACCTTTGTCGTGCCTGTATCCAAATTTGTGCTCACCTCTTTCTTTGTCATACACCATTCATTCACATGCGCCTTTTGTTCCAACTCATTGTATTGCATGATCGGGATGCGGACTGCTTGCATTGGGTGTTGCTATGTTGGGAAAGCCTATGTTTGTCTGACCTGGCCGCGCCTGGTGTGGCTCGCATTCCGGCCATGTAATTTGAAAAGCATTTCTCGGGAGGGTGTGATGGGCTGTCACTGTGTGACTCGCAAAAGAGGTCCATTCAATATTCATTGCTAAGGCTGTTTAAAACTACATGTATTTTTTTTCCTCAAACATAATAGTTATTTGGATTTTATTCATACCACTATTAGACCTAGCTCATCGCAAACGCTAATTTCAATCTTGTTTTCTTGTAGAAGTGAATACTCCCCTTATTGTTATTCGTACACGCTTCACTAGTTTATTCTCCTTTTATATTCGATTGTTAACTTTTTCTTCACCTGCCCTCCCAGTTGCAATGTGGTATGTTAACATATCCCTCATTTGGTAACAAATATAGTCGATGATTTAAGCTTCCTTTCTCTCTCTCTCTCCTATAAAAATTCCTCAATATCTTTATTTTTTGGCTCAGTGCTGATAGCCTCTTGTCAATGACGTCACAGCCTTTAGATTGCCTTAAGTTCAGTATGCCAACAGAGATTCTTTGTATGTATCTATTTTCTCCACTCTCATCATGTGTGTGTTTCCTCCAATCATGTTTGTTTTTGGTTATCATTTGTCTTACATTCGTATTCCATTTCCATTTCCATCGATTTTTCTTTCTTCTTGCTGCATGTGGATGCCGTACATTTCCCTGTCTTCTATTTTATCTTCTTGATAGCGCCAATGCTTCTTTAGTACAGTTTTTATCCTTTCCGCCGAATGTCAAAGATGATAGATTCATTTTAAACCATGATGTCAAGCTTATACGATAGGCAATCGCTGCCATTCTATAGGCTTAGTGATGACGATTTCTTTGATTTACATAGACCTATCTATACCGATGTTGCGTCTCACACTTCTGCTCATTCTTATTATAATCTTGTTATGGATAGCATCAACTTTTCATCTGAAAACTTGGAATTCGATTTTGATTTTGATGACCCAGCTCAACGTAGGATTACTAACTATATAACTATTAACCAACTTTCTAATGTATCGAAAGATTTTAATAATAACACACTTTCCTTGCTTCATTTGAATATAAGAAGTTTGAATAGGCATTTTGATGACCTTCTTTCACTTGTTGATAAACCTTTGTCAAACCCTTTTTCCTTGATTGGCCTCACAGAAACTTGGCTAAATTACGATTCAAACCACTCCTACCATATCAATGATTATGAGTTTATCAATAAAAATAGGCAAGATAGAGTTGGTGGAGTTGCCTTCTACATTCTTAAATCACTTAACTACACCATTTTGCATGAAATTTCTGTTTGTAATACTATTGTTGAATCCCTTTTTATTGAAATTGCGGTTCCTGGTAACAAAAATATAATTGCTGGTGTTATATATAGATCCCCCAGCTCAAATGCTCAAGAATTCCTTCAATATTTGTCAAATTTATTACGAAATGTCAATCTTGACAATAAAGACTTTTTTTCTGATGGGAGATTTTAACATAGACTTACTGAACCATGAACATCACAACGTTTCTCAAGAATTCCTTGAATTAATTTTATCTGCCTCTTGCTTGCCACTCATTTCTAAGCCAACGCGTGTTGCAAATGCATCTGCTACTTTAATTGACAATATTTTTTCCAATGTTATCCCACATCCTGATTCTTATATTATTCTATCGGACATAACTGACCATTATCCTATTGCAATGCACTATCCGCCGGGTCAGTCTATTTATAGCAATGGTTCTTCAACTTATAGGCGTAAAGTCAATGCCGAGAGTTTGGCACGTCTTGGAATTGACCTCGAAAATACCGATTGGTCGCGGGTATACACCGACGAAGACGTTAATAGTTCATATGAAACCTTTTCCAACTTATTGAACGAACAGTTGGACATTAATATGCCTAAACAAAAGATAAAAACTAATTATAAGAAAACACCTAAACTCCCTTGGATATCTAAGTCTATTCTACGCTCAATTAATCGGAAAAATAATCTCTTTTATGAATACAAAATAAAAGGTACTGAAAAAGCTAAAGCAAAGTATACATCTTACAAAAACACATTGACTCGAATTATTCGCCTAGAAAAGAGAAAATACTTTATAAGTCGTTTAGAAATGTTTAAACATGATACACAAAATACTTGGAAAGTTATCAAACAAGCAATGAACTTGGGTAATAAAAGATCTGAAGTTAATAGAATCAAGTATAACGATGAAATTGTTGAAGACTTTAAAGATATAGCCAAAATATTTAATAATTACTTTTCCTCTATCGGCAATAATCTCGCAAAAAACATTCCGCCATCTAACAGAAATTATGCGGATTTTTTAGGCCCTTTCAATCCAAATTCTATTTTTTTCCTCCCGACGAATAGGCAAGAAATCATTAATATTGTCTCCAATTTACAGAATAAGAAAATCTCTGGCTATGATGGAATCAATAATGTTATATTAAAAGCCATGATTCCTTTTATTGTAGATCCAATGGTCCATATCTTTAATCTATCATTGCTGCAGGGTAAATTCCCAAATTCTATGAAACTGGCAAAAATTATTCCGTTATTCAAGAAAGGTGACAACTTGGAAATAGGTAACTATCGTCCAATCTCATTACTTTCTAAAATAATTTTCACTCGAATGATTTCTTTTCTGAAGAAATATGATATTCTTTCTAACTTCCGGTTTGGTTTTAGGGAGAAACACAGTACTGTTCATGCTCTAATGTCTTTCGTTGAGAAAGTTGCCCATTCAACTGACTCGTCATCTCACACTGTAGGTATTAGGGTTAGGGACTTCTCCAAGGCCTTTGACACGATTAACCATGAAATTTTACTTTATAAACTTTCTCATATTGGTGTCCGTGGAAAGGCCTTGGAGTGGTTCAGGAGCTACCTTTCTAACAGAAAACAATATGTATTCTTAAATGAATGGATCTGATTTTAGAGATATTACTTGTGGTGTCCCACAAGGGAGCCTGTTAGGTCCGTTATTGTTTATTCTTTATATAAATGATTTTCATAAATCAGCCAACTCCCTGTCATTCATTTTATTTGCCGATGATACAAATTTATTTTTTTCTCACAATGATCCAAATGTTCTTGTCGATGTAATTAATACAGAGTTGCGGAACATATTAGACTGGATAAGAGCTAACAAGTTATTCCTAAATCTTTTGAAGACGAATTACATTTTATTCAGCAATTCTTTAGTTTCATTACCCACTGATATTATTTTTGACAACACCCCTCTAAAACAAGTCTCTCATACCAAATTCCTGGGTGTTTTAGTCGACAGTAAACTTTCCTGGAAATTGCACATCGATAATATTTGTAAAACTATCTCTCGCAATATTGGTATTATTAGTAGACTTAGATTACACCTACCACAATCATCTTTGCTTATGCTTTATTCATCCCTTATTTTACCATATTTAAATTACGGTCTTTTAGTTTGGGGAAACACGCATCAAACATTGCTGGAAAGAGTTTTGTTATTACAAAAGAAAGTTATCCGTATTATCTGCAATGCCCCTATACGCGCCCATACGGATCCTCTTTTCTTTGAACAGAACATTTTAAAAATTAAAGATCTCTACTTATATCAGCTTGGTGAATTCATGTTTAAATACAATTATGGTACTCTACTATGTGTGTTTCATGATATGTTTCTTAAAAATCGTACAATTCATAAATATCCCACTAGACAATCAGATGAATTTCATTTACCTCTTTTGAGAATACTTTCCGCTCAAAATACATTTATTTTTGAAGGACCTAAATTTTGGAATACTTTGCATATCGATTTGAAAAATTCCCCTTCACTCGCAGCATTCAAAAGAAAACTTAAAATTATCCTATTGATTCCATACAATACTTAGCTCCATTTGTGGTATATAGACCGCCTCTACATAAGATTATACAGAAATTGTTTTATTCTTCCAAAGATTTCGTCACCACTCGCCTACTCTTAGTTGTTTTTGCGCTCTCAATTTTCATTATGTTTGCTTACAATTGCCTACCTTTATTTAGTCCACTTGCGGACCATTTCTGTCCCTTTTCTCTCCTCTTTCTCGCTTTCACTCTTCCCTCATCATTTTGGTACACTGTGTTTGTCATTTTTGGGGTACATTTTTTTTTTCTTTCTCTCTGTTGGCCACTACCCTTCTTATTTTTGATTATGTAATTTACAATTCCTAATTACTGTTATTTGAGAGGTCCACAACTTACAAGCTCCGCTTCTCAGTGGACCTCTCCATTTCCAACAAAACAGATGATTTGCCTTAGTTTATAATTGCAATACTAATTTATCTATTTACTTTGAAATATATACTTTTAATGTTTTATATTGCATGCATTCTGTTCCAAATGTTTAATTCCCACAATATTTGTATATTGATTTTGTATTTATTTTGTTGGAAATGAGAAAAAATAAAAACTGAAAACTGAAAATGAAACTATGGCCTCTATAGCATCAGTCCCAGGGAAGTGGTTTGGGAGAACCATACCAATTTTCCCGGCAATTCTTTAGGAACTTGAAATTGTACGTTGGCATATATTCTCTTATCAGTTCTCTTGTCTATCCTTATTGAGAGAGAATTGGAATGTATGAATGTATTTAAAAGAATTATATTCATCTTTTATTGATCAAGGTGTGGAGTATTTGAATAAGAACTGGAGTGAATGAAGGGAGGAAGGGAATTACTAAAACATGTACCGTAGAGGGACCAGTATTCGGCCTTGCACCAGTAGCCGGTGTGACGGCAGATACGGTTCTGCGGCAGAATCGGTATTTAGTACTGAATCTGCCGGCGGATTCAGTTCCCTAATCCTAACTCTAACCCTAACCCTTACCCTAAACCTAACCCTAAACCTAACCCTAACCCTAAATCTGCCGGTGTCTGAACAGGATCCGCCGGCGGATTCTGTGACTGAAACTGAATCTGCCGCTACACCGGCCGTTTCTGGCAATCGAGAGCCAGTGCTCGCCGTTTAACAAGCGAAAAAACGTGCACACATGAACATCGAACAAATGCACACAAGTCTACGTACTTTTCTACTGACGGCGATCCCGTCATTTTAGAACAAATCCTTTCTAAATGCCCGGGGGGGGGGGCACTATTGTGCAGTGGGTATGTGCCGCCCAGAAGACCCCCCATTTTTAAACTCAAATTTCCGTTCCAAAGCATACCATGTTTTGCTTGCTGCCGGAAAAAAGAAGAGAGAAACCCGTTCCAAAGCACCGCTTTTTATTTATTGATTTTTTTTTTTTAATTCCCTCCCGCCCGGCCCGTTTCGAAGAATACCATTAATTTTTTGGTGAAAAGTTGAAAACGAGTTTCATTCCAGGTGCTTAATTCCTCCGAGCTTTCCCCATCAATGCCCATTGCTTCCAATCCGGTCCCAATCCACCCCGGGGAATTCAGTTTTCATTCATGCTGAGCGCGAGCGTATGCGTGCGAATTATTAAACCCCGCTAATATGGATACACACCATAGACTTGCCATCGGACACACAGCGTATTTAGCTAATGGGAGCTTGTGGGAACCAGTTCCGTAGCATCATATTTATATTTTAATCCAGTTTCAAAGACCCCCTTCTCCCAAAATGTTAGTATATCCGAAGACCATCTTTTTCATGATACTCTCGTTCCGAAGCCTCCCCCCCCCCCTTTTATTTTGTCTTGCCGGCGGCACATACCGACCACTTTTGGGGTGGAGCAGTGGCGTAATGAGCCAAAAATTTTGAGAGGGCTGAGCATAGGCATACGGGGCCCAATATCTGAATACTTGCGAGCAGGGGCGGATCCAGGATTTTGTATAAAGGGGGCACACAAATGCAGGTTTGTCATTTCTTGGAAACTGCTTGGAGGGAGACCCGTATTTTTTTTTTTGTCTCGCCAGCTTTAGAAAAGTCGTGAAGGGGGGGGGGGGGATAAAAAAAAATTCGCCAGCCCTCCAAAATTCGCTCAGTGGGGGAGGGGGGTTATCGGGTTATCCCTTCATAATTCTCTGACAAGCAAAAAAAACAAAAGGGTTTTCGTTCTAAAGGAGGGGGGGGGCACGGGCCGGATGTGCCCCCCCCCCCCTAAATCCACCACTGCTTGCGAGCAAGCGAAGTGAGCGAGCAAAAAAAATCGACCTTTTTTAAAAATGAATATGTCATTTTATCATACATCTGGTAGATAATTTGATTTTTTCCCCCTCTTTTTTGGGGGGCATGGAACTTTGGGGGCTGCAGCCCCCCCCCCCCCACCAGTACGCCAGTGGGGTGGAGTGCCCCAACGAAAAGCTTAACGAGAAGTTAAAACCAAAACTCATACTGAAAATGTTCATTAAAAAGAAAATATGGATGGATATCTTTCTTTTTGCGTATTTTGACGAAGAAGAAGTCTTCGAACATCGAAATGACCCGAAATTTCTTCCTTGACTACGGAAAAACTATTCTTTTTCTGCCGCCGAAGTTGAGGTGGCGCTTTTAAGACCCTGTCACCAGTTTCCGGCCCCCCTGCCCGTTGCGCGGAGTATACATGCATTTTACATGCGTGCCATCGGTTCTGTTGTTTTAAATCATCATCATCACTGTCAACTGTGAAAGGCGTTCAAACTATCGCCTTTTCTGAACGATTCATTGTTCTTCCATCAGATTTTCGACTTTTTAAATACGATGTTGTTACTTTTTAGTCTATGAATATGGGAATAAAAATAAGAAATATCAATTAATTTCAAAAGTATTTTCTATCAAAATATTCATTAAAAAGAAAATTGTATTTTTATAATATCATCATTCCCAAGTCTAATTAATCATTCCATGATTGGGGAAGAAATGATTTTCATGATTTTATATGACCATGAAAAGTTTGTTTATTTATATATCTTTTGATTAAAATAATTTAGTGCAAGAAGTTTATTTTGTGATTTACTATGAATTAAAAAACGGGTTCAAGAATGTAGCCATCCTGATTGGTCAAATAACACCACGTGACCGTGCAAAAAAAAATACTAACGCACGGCTAGGGGACTAACGCACGGCTAATCCGGATCAAACACTAATATTGTAAGAAAACACTAAGATTGTAGACCCGTTTTATTAAACTATTAATACATGGTTGTGAGTTCGTGCGTTAGTGCGATCGTGGTGTCTAACACACTCGGCTACGCCTCGTGCGTTAGTACACCACGACAAAAACCTTTGTGTTGCCGGATCGCACTAACGCACCCCCAACCATGTATTAATAGTATATTATAAAACGGGTTCAAGAATGTAGCCATCCTGATTGGTCAAATAATACCACGTGACCGTGCAAAAAAAAAGTGATAACGCACGGTGAGGGGACTAACGCACGGCTAATCCGGATCAAACACTAAAATTGTAAGAAAACACTAAAATTGTAGACCCGTTTTATAAAACTATTAATACATGGTTGTTAGTTCGTGCGTTAGTGCGATCCAGCAACACGCAGGTTTTTATCGTGGTGTCTAACACACTCGGCTACGCCTCGTGTGTTAGTACACCACGATAAAAACCTTTGTGTTGCCAGATCGCACTAACGCACTCCCAACCATGTATTAATAGTATACTATTACAAAAACAAAGTAATATTAAAGGGGAAAAAAGTCACTTCGGGATAATGGAAAAGTTTGATCAACCACAACCATGCTTATATCAATTAAGGGCAGACTTTATATTTTGTATTTATTGAAAGAAATATAGGACAATATTATGCTACGAGAATATCTTTGTGATTATCATCATATGCCTATTTGAAATGTCAGCTTTTCAGTGCTGTCCATAATGCAAACAGGTGAGAAACACATTTTCTTCATTCATACTTGTAGATATTTATACACATGTTTGTTATAATTAGGGATATTATCTTTTTGTAAAGGATTGTCACGCCATCAAGCTCTGCTAATGTGACAATCCTTTATGATTCATTTACGATAACTATACAATGTAATTACTTTGCTTGATAATGTAATATTTGCTTATTATGTTGTAAACAGTTTGTAAAATATGTTTGAAGAAAAAAATCATAAAGAGAAATGAATGAATCAAATCATATCAACTGATTTCAAACCAGTTATTCACATTTTCCCTAGTTTAAGAATGATAGTGCATTTCCCTCTAAAAAAAAATTGTTTTGAGATATTTTATTTCTAAATAAAGAGTTTAAATAAGTTCATATAATTTTTGCAAGTAAATTATGTTAATCTAATTTTGAGGTTTTGGGCTTCCGTTTATTTAGCGTTGATGTTGCAGAAACTTATATGAAATAAAGGCTCAAGGTATAACAATAAGCATGAAAAGACACTTAAGGTGGCCAAGTGCACCGGCCGTTATGAAAAGGAGGCAGAGGGGCCTTGTATACAAGTGTTGAAAAAGATCGAACTTGTGTCGCATTTGAGGTTCGTCATGTCCCATTAAAATTGTGCTTTTCTTGTCATGTTTTTTAAATTATGATTTCAAGCAATTATTTTAGAGATTTACATGGAGGTGCATGCATGTATCAAAATACTTTGCATTGAAATGCTAAAATCGTCTGTTAATTGTTCGACCAGAGGCCACGACATGTATACAACAATTCCAGCTTATAGTGTATCTATCCTTTTATATAAATGTTTGTGTATGAAATGAAATACATATATAACCAAAAGTCAGTGGAATAAATTATTTCACTGACTTTAATGAATCACTTTGTTTGATATGAGCAAAGAAAGAATAGGCCGACAGGGAGCAAGGCTTGAATAATTCTGAGAGTGGGGAAACCAACATCGAGACTCATAATCTATAGCCAGCTACGAGCAGTGAAAACATAAAACTGGATTAATACTGTGGCGGTTATAGATAGACATATAGATTTAAGCAACAATATAAATTAATGCATGAAAAATAACAAGCGGCATGTATAAAGAGTAAAAAAAAAACTATCAACAAAATGATCAAGAAATGATATCAGGAAAATTCAAGCAACAAATGTGAACAATTTTGTATAAACAAGTATGGGATGGAAAACTATTAATTTGAAGAATGTTTAGTAAAATAAAGTGAGTTTCTCACGATTTCCATAGGCTTCGTTATGTTTCAAAACTGAGGGTAGAAGGTACTTTCAACAAAAAAAAACAAAAAAAAAAATGCCCCACTTTTGGGAGCAATCTAAGAACAATATTAACACACTCTTTTCATGATATTTGTTACCCCCCCCCCCCTCCCCCTTCATGAACCTGCGTCTGGCCAACCTTCATGGTGGTTTTCAATAATCAATGGCCTAGATAATCTTGATCTCTTATCAATCATGCTTCCAATAAATTGGGCGAGAATGAGTTAAGAATACAGCCCATTTTCCTGTAAAAAAAGGGGGGGGTGTCCTTTATTGTTAGCCCTACCTCCCCACCAACATGATAATGTTTGAAGCTATTAAAGGTTTAGTCGCATCTTTATCCCCCTGCTTTTTATTTATCGTAAGAAATTGATAAATTGACCAATTCATGAAACCCTTGCTTTTTAAAACTAATATAAAATTTATCTATGCCATTCTTAATTTAGCATAATGTTATTTTAAGTTAGGGACACCAAGGAAGGGTCTTTTTGAAAGGTGGGGGTAGGGGGTAGGGGTGGGTCTTATCGGACCAAATTTGCATCAGTCTGGAAAATTTTCCATTGATTGATTACCGACAACAGAGAAAGAACAGCTATATATATATATATATATATATATATATATATATACATACATATATAATTGTGAGAAATGAAAATGAGAGAATAATGGTTGCGTTGGTTAAATCAAAGTTCCCCAGAGCTGTCCTCCCTTTTTCAATTTCAAAAAGGGAGGACAGCTCTGGGGATCTTTGATTTAAGCTACGCAACCATTACTCTCTCAATTTCATTTCTCACATTTATAATTATTTCTACGAGATTTGCCAAAAGCTGTTGTATATGTTATTTACTTACAATTATATATATATATATATATATATATATATATATATATTTTTTTTTTTTTTTTTTTTTTTTTTTTTAAAGATTTGCCGGCCTGACTCAAAACTATTTACAATATGAGGTTTGCTGACACAGATTTTAAAGGGGGAGGGTTCACACCGTTAGCGTCGCCCCTGGACAAATCTCTTTCGAAAACAACTTCAATTGAAAAAAAAAATCAAAATTAACAGCAAGAAAGGGAGAGATAGAAATGGAATAACTTATATATATCCCAAAATAATCCAAAATGTCTTGAAAATATTACTTTCATCAAAAAAGAAGAGGCAGAATGATGACAATACATGAGTGTGAAAAAATATCCGATAAAACCTTGATCATGGAGTGACGCTAAAACAGACCCATTCTGTTTTGGGAATTAATAATTTGAGCGAATGGACTACCATGGACGTCGCTAAGGGAGGAAGGCGGACATTCCTGTTCAAGCATTTCCTTGGGCAAAATCAGTGATTTTTCATAGCCTGTCGGCAAACCGCAAAATGATGACCCCCCCCCCCCTCCCGTCTTTAAAACAAAAAATATTTAACCTTTATCAGCAAATTTGAGAGCCTGATTATAAATTATCATCTTTGTCGGAAAATTTGGAAATATGATGATGATGATGATGATGAAGAAATAGAACAATGAAATGAAGAAGGAAAAAAAAGCTAAGACGAGGAAGAATTAAAAGAAGGAAAAGGGAAGACAGTTCTGAGAGCATCTCATAAATGAATGGAAAGGAGGGCCGTCTTTGCCACATCCTCTCTGGATCATGCCCAAATTGTTTTCAACACAAAGAAAATATTAAAGAAATATTAAAATTTGAACTTGATGTTGGTTGGTATTCATTAATCGATCAACTAAGCAGTAGCTTACACTGTTGAATTCTTTATTAAATTCATCCACATTTCTTTTCTTCTTTTTTTTAAGATAAAAAGGAAATTATAAAAGATGAGACAGACTAAATAATTATAAAGCATGCCAAGTCCAAAATAATTTAGCTCCAGGGGCCTATCTAGGATTTCATAAACGGGGGAGGGGAGCTCCGATTCCCATTCTGACACCCCCTCCCCCTTTCTCCCCCCCCCCCAAAAAAAAAACAAAAACAAAAACAAAACAACAACAACAACAAAACAAACAGAAAATTAAGAATTAAAAAGCCGGGGGGCAATTAATTTCCCCCAAATATTCCGACTAGTAACAAAAGAAAAAAAAATGAGATAAGAAGAAGGAAATCATTAGATTTCAGAGTTGACAAAGAAAGACTGACCCCTTTTTTATCCAGTCATATAATGAACCTTGTATTCAATATGAACTTCAAAATATATATCGAAGCAATACATTTTCAACAGAAATGTTTTGAAAATTATTATTAAACATAAAAAGAAAAAATAAAATGAACAAACGCACAGATAATAACAAACCAAATATATATATATATATATATATGTTCAGTGTGTAAATCACATAGCGCGCGATGGTGGCCGGAAACTGGTACCAGGCACCAGATACATGTAGGCCGGAAACTGGTCCCAATGTAGCTTTGCGCAATAGACCGGTTCTGTAATGTAAACAAATTTATGCACATTTCTTCTCTGAGCACCTAGTGACGAGCAATTCCATTAAGCTGCATTTTATAAATGAGCCTCAGTGCTTGGAATCCAGTTTGCATACATTACTTGTTGCTATGTCCGGCAAACCTCGGGCAAGCTTTCAGGTTGTCAAGAACACCCTTCTTTTTTAAAGGTATGTTTAAAATTTAAATACATTACCGAACCGGTCTATTCGATCGCTGCGCGAGCGTCGGACCACATTCGTGTAAATGAAACACAGGGGAAAATTTCGGCATCATTTCGACAGAAAGTTGCAGTAATATAGCTTGGAAGTCGCTAAGACTGCTTAAGTGGCCGAGAACCGGTCCCTATACGGTACATGTAGAGACTTAGAGAGGGATAGGAGAGAGGGAGAGAAGAGAAGTATATACGACAGATAGATGGGAGAGAATGAGGAGGATAGAGAGATTAGAGGGAAACCAGAGGAAGATGGAGAGGGAAGGAGAGATTAGATGGGAGGGGGATGGGAAGAAAAAAAACGTATAGAGAGATGGGGGGGGGGGAGGGGTTGAGAGAACAATAATCGTGATGCACATGCATTAGAGAAAGGTGCGGGAGATAATAGAAAGATAAAAAATATGGAGAGATTAGAGGGAACTGTGAAAGAAATAAAGAGATTATAGGTAAGGAGATAAGACAGAGAAGAAACAAGAGAGTTCTAGAGTGAGAAAGAGAAGGGTAGAGGTATTTTATGGAAAGGGAGAAAGATATCGAGAAAGTACATCATGGGAGAGAATGAAATAGGGAAAACATAGTGGTGTATTCCTTTTTGATCAACAAGTCCACGCAGTCTTTTGTTAATGTTGTTGTAGTTGTAGCTTGTCTGCAAGTTCTCGGAATGTGCCCATCCCCCTTAAAAAAATAATAATAATTGGGTCCATCCCTGAATAGGCGGATCCACCCCCCCCCCATCCATGGGCCGCGGAACCGGGGGGGCTGGGGTGTGCAGCCCCCCCCCCCCCACACACACACACACACACACACTTTTTTCAGTAGACACGTAAAAAAAAAACACCCTAATTTTCAATGAAGAAATCATTTCTGGGAATTGATAAACTTGATAAAATTAATATAAAAGACTGTTATTGTAGTGAGAATTCCTATAAAATGCAGATAAAATGCTAAAGATATGATTTGAAAGTCCCGATATATCCGATTTTATATATCAAAATCTCTCATTCATGTCCATTACTAACATGTTTTCCATTGGTACAAATGGGCAATACATCCCCGCCTCTTTAATGCACAGGTAATGCAAAATCTAGGCCTAATAAAGCGTGGTATTATAAACAAACTGTAGAAAACAAGCTCAGATATTTTCACGTGACTTCTCGGGACTGTAGAGCATTCTCTAAAATGACAGTCTATCTATCACATCTTCTACAAGTTCATGAGTCTTCTTTCAGAATGACGCATCAACGCTTTAGAGAAATTTTAGGATTATTTAAAATCAGGCGCTGTGGGGGTGGGGGGTACAGTGTCCCCAGTATTTCAGGAATTTGGGTATCCTAGAAGTTCCCCCTTTTACATAGATTACTTTAGATAAGTGCTCCCCTTCCTTTATATTCCTGCCCGTTCCACAATCTTAAAATTTGATTTTATTACCATTGATAATTGCCAGACGCCTATTAAAATCTGAGAGGTGCCCCTTCTTCCTTGACAACTGTCCCTTTTCCTTAGTAAGAAGTGCCCATTCCCCATTTATAAGTATATCCTTTATATTATAATACGTCCCCCCCCCCCCTTTCCAATCATATAATTGCCCCTATTCTTTCTGATAAGTGTTCCCTTTATTTTATTTCTATAAACGATTAAACGATCTTTTTAATATGACATACTCCTGCTCCTTTTCTTTTTTGATAAGTGCCATTATCGTTCTTGATGAGGTCCCCTTTTTTCTTGCTCCATAATTTGTGCCCCTAATTTATAGCGATTTAGAGCAACTTTACTTTATTTTCGTCAAGGCTCGCTCGCTAAGCTCGCTCACATTCATGTTTGATATAGTTATGTTACTTATTAGAGGTCTTTTCAGTCTCTCATGCCGAGACTGTGTTTAAACACCTTTCAAAACTTCTTTTTTTCTCTTTATATAAGATGTTGTTGATCACTATTCAGCCTCACAGATCTTAAAAAGTTGCTCGCTCGCGCGCACATTAATGCGTAGGTCATCAGTCAAATCCAACTGCAAACTTTGATGCTCAAGTAAATTATATTAGAGCATGTAAGAGAGAAACGTAATTGAAATCCTTTTAATTGTAAGCACAATGTAGGCTATATATGACAATGTTTAGAGATTGTATATTTTTCCCGTTGTAGGTGCCCCTTTTTTCCAGAAATAGCCCTTATCGGTGCCCATCGGTGCCCCAGGGGATGAGATTTAGCCAGGGTCAAGGACTCGTTTGGTCAAAATAGGTATTCCTAATTTCGGCCCACGTCTTAGACCCTATTGATGTATTTTAGGACCCCTAAAGATATGATGTATAGAGAGAATCCGGACAATTACCCCCTGACAACTACTCCCTGGACAACTAGCCCCCCCCCCCAGGACAATTACCCCCAGGACAGTTCCCCCCCCCCGACAACTACCCCCAGGACAATTACCCCCTGGAAAATTACCCCCCCCCCCCCCCACCCAGACAACTACCCAAGAATTCTGGGGTAGTTGTCGGGGGGAGGGGGTATCGGGGTAATCGTCATTTTTTTTTTTTTTTGGGGGGGGGGTAATTTTTCCTGGAGGGGGGTAATTGTCCTAGGGGGTAGTTGTCTAGGGGGTAGTTGTCCGGGGGGTTTTGTCCGGGGAATAGTTTTCCAGGGGGTAGTTGTCCTAGAATCTCGCAGAGATAATAGTCATTATCCCCAAGAACCAGTGACATTACCATGAGCACCCTGGGACCACAGGAATCCCCCTTTAGTTCAGTGTTCCCGCGACCCTCCCCTTTGCCAAAAACCCCAGGCACTCCTCTTTGCACACTGACACCTACAAAATAATATGAGGTAGAAATACGATGTAAAAATCACCATAAAATTTATTCATATTAACATTGTTAAAACCCATTCTTGTATAGCACTGCTTCACAATGATTACACTGCAGCCCCCCCCCCCCCCCCCATCAGAGATGAAGATGAGGCACTAAAGTTCGTACGCTTCGCTCGCTCGTAAAATTAAAAAAACAAGTTACCAAGCGAAAAACCTCATGTCTCAGCAGCGAGATGCATGAATATTCTCATATTTAGGCAGTGGGATGTCCGGCTATCCTTATCTTTGGGCAGGAAGGTGCCCAGATATAACAACTTTTATGATTATCTAGTTTATTTTGATGGTGAAATCACATTTCAGAGACAGTAAAGTGTCTTGTTTTTTGCTCGCTATAGCAAGATTCAGATACGGTACGGGCAGCAAATACCCTCATACTAGGGCAGTAAGGTGCCCGAATATCTTCATATTTGGCAGCGAGATTACCGATTATACAATTTGCATATCTATTTTTGATAACGAAATAACATTTCTACCATGATAAAGTGCGTAGGCCTATATTTTTAATTTTGTGGTCGTTCGCTTCGCTTACTCAAAATGTAGAACAGGGTGGTTGATATTCGGGCAAGAGGCGTCATCCCCCCCCCCCCCCTCCCTCATCTTCAAAAATGCTCTGCGGCCCCTGTCCTATCCAAGATAATTTAAACAGAATATTGTAATGAACACTGATGAAATAAGAACAGTTTATAAACCCCTGACCCCTAAATGGTTCAATCTACAATTAATTGGTTTTGAGAGTTACTCCTTACAGCCTTATACTCTACCAAAGTTAGACCAATTTGCCAATTTGCCTAACATTATTTCTGATATCTTAATGATAAATTTTGAGCCCACGGCTCCAACATCAGTAATAAAAAGGAAAGGTTTACAGCCTTTATCAGTGAGCAGTAGCATGTTTTCATTAGGAAATTAACGAAATTTTCATTTATAGAAAATTCCGTTGATATCCTTATTTCACCATTTTAAGCCGGGGTATAAGAAATACATCGACGAAGGAAGCACGGAAAAACAAGGGCATGATCTTCATTCTAAGCTCTCATGTGAGGCCGGCTCATCGTCATCTTAGATGAGGGGTGGCTCCAAGGCCTGTGGGGGGGGGGGGGGGGGATATTGTTTTTACCCCGATCGAGTGATATATTTGTCCACAAAGTCCCTTTTTGGGTGGGGTCCACTTTTTAAAGTTGATTAAATAATCAGAACATATATGATGACATTGCTAAATTTAGTGTATAAAAAGGCAATTTTTGAATGTTCGAAATGGCTAACTCTCGGGAGCTTCAGGGGGTTCCATCCAGTGGACCCCACTCAATTAGGGGCTTTGTGGACACATATATCACTCGGGTTAAAAACAATACCCCCCCCCCCCCCCCACAGGCCTTGGATCCACCCCTCAACTAAGATGATGATGAGCCACCCTCTCATCAGAGATGAAAATGACCTTATTTTCCTGTGCTGGCTACGTCGATTTCGGAATTTGACCTCGGCTAAAAATGGTGAAATTATCTAAATTACATATCTAAGTACAACATAAATAAGTCAGTTCAGTAGTTTTAAAAAATTGCAAAAGTGAAAATATTTGCCGATGAAAATAGACACACAAATAATTCATAATTATTCATAAAGTTTGAAAACATTTTCTTATCCCAAAGTTAAAGTTATTTTTTATCTATTTATGTGACACAAGTTAGCTTCAGTTAAAGCTCTTGATTCATACATTGTCATTTAAATTCATATGTCTATGACATTCCTCGGGGTATTCATTTGGTGAACCATATTTTGAGGGGTGCATTGGCTCATTATCGCATTGAAGATGGTAATTATAGATGCAAATCTGGTGCTCACTGAACCGGTTCAGTGATTCTCTCATTAACATTTCAAAATGGCCCATCTGCAAACATAGCTCCGCGGCCCCTGCAATCTAATGAATACAGTCCACGTACAGGGTTATTGTTCTTGTGGCGTACCATAGACTTTTAGGCCAGGAGCCTGTCCCGAAATAGTCACCCCGTTTTTACCCATAAGATTTGACCCCGTAAAGTTACTTAGACCATCTAAGTCATTGACAAAAAGGTTGTCAGCCTGACCATAGCCGCCGGGTTTAGCCCCCAGAGCCCCCAAAAGAGACCCCAAAGTCGGGTCGATTTCACCCCCATCTCCCCCCATGCACCAAACTTTGTCAGTAGGAAGTCTGGACATTACAAAACACAAAAAACTGACAAAAATTTCCGTCGGGATGGGGTGTCAGACGGCCCCTAAAAATTGGGGTAAATTTTTCCCCTTGAAGCCCGGGGACCAAATTTTGTCAGAAAGAAGAGCTTTGGATGTACATTCCAAAAATATAAAGACTGACAAATTGTCCACCGGGAAGGGGGTGTCAGACCCCCTGAAATGAAAACCCCGAAGTGCCCTTTGACAATGCTTTGCCCCCCAAAATGCTCTGTATGTAAAGAAAAACTATTTTGTTACCTTCTGACTATGATAATTCAAAAGCGTTTTATTCAATTCACTTTAAATTTTCATAAGATAATTTTGAGTATAATAATCTTCATGAGGTGCAATTTGGTAATAATTGGTCTTTTGAGTAATAAATTCTTAAATTGTGAAAAATGTATTGCTTTCCCAAAAGTAGACAGAAAATATTGTCAGGATTATGTAAACACACCCATTGACCATCTGACAAGGCATTAGAGCAGCTTGCTTGGTATCTGTGCAATTAAAGTGACCAGCAAATGAGCTGACATGTGTGTTTGCATCGGAAAACTTGACAATTTGTGTGAAGTGACCGTGGGCGTGTCTTCAACCACGGTACATACCAATCAGCGGTGAGGAATAGCTGAACTCTATCTGACCCCCAGCTCTACATACATCCCGGTGTATGTTGATTGCAAGCTGTGTGTTGGTCAGTGGTCAGTGGCAGTGCCATAATGTGTACTGCGTGTAATACATACATACATACACACACACACACACACACTGACCTTATGTCAAAGGTGTCACTCAGAAATGTCAGCAGCCAAAGTGCAAATCCTTTCCAGCCGTTGGGTATAACTGAAAATGACGTGATACACACTTCAAATGGTTTATTATGATAAGACAACCTGCAAAGAGCCTATAGGGGTTAGAATGGGGCGGGGAGTGCCGTTTTTGCTCACAAGTCTAGCGACCAGCCGTTTTTTAATCAGTTCAGTAGCTGTACTGTACATGCGTAGGCTTGTATCATGATCCTGAGACTTGTACAGAGTCTATGAATGCGGTATCGGGGGAAGGTCGCTTAACCCTCGGCAGTTCGGGCAGTTCGGTCAACTTCGTATGATCTAATTTTATGGCCTTCAGTCCGATGCAAACACACATGGGGTCCCAATTGCTAGTCCCTTTAACACATGAATAGTACATATTTCAGCCTGGCAGTCACATACCACAGATACCTGAAAAGCTCTTCTATTATGCCTTGTCAAACAGGTGAAGATGGACAATTAGTGTGTTTACATAATCCTGACAATATTTTTGGGCTACTTTTGAGAAAGCAATGCATTTTTTACAATTTCGTAACTTATTAATTAGAAGACCAATTAACACCAAATTGCACCCCAAGAAGATTATTATACTCAAAATTATGTTTTGAAAATTTAAAGTCAATTGAATAATACACTTTTGAATTATCATAGAAGGTAAGAAAATGTTTTTTCTTTACATACAGAGCATTTTGGGGGGCAAAGTGTTGTCAAAGGGCACTTTGGGGTTTTCATTTCAGGGGGTCTGACACCCCCTTCCCGGTGGACAATTTTGTCAGTTTTTATATTTTTGGAATGTACATCCAAAGCTCTTCCTTCTGACAAAATTTGGTCCCCGGGCTTCAAGGGGAAAATTTACCCCAATTTTTAGGGGCCGTCTGACACCCCATATCCCGACGGAAATTTTTGTCAGTTATTGTGTTTTGTAATGTCCAGTCATACTACTTCCTACTGACAAAGTTTGGTGCATGGGGGAGATGGGGTGAAATCGACCCGACTTCGGGGTCTCTTTTGGGGGCTCTGGGGGCTAAACCCGGCGGCTACGGTCAGGCTGACAACCTTTTTGTCAATGACTTAGATGGTCTAAGTAACTTTACGGGGTCAAATCTTATGGGTAAAATGGGGTGACTATTTCGGGACAGGCTCCCAGACTATTTGTTTACAATCACGTAGGCGCGGCACAGATACGTATCGCAGTGCGCTGTGCAGTATTAAGTATTACGTAATTTGCGGCGAATTAAGGCATAAAGGGCTAATTAAGGACCGGCTATAGGCTAGCTATGTAATCCAGGCAGCGCAGCTCAGGCATACAGCACCCTGGCCTGGTGACGTGTTCGTGATCGTGCACGCCGGTCTATAGTCTCAGCTGAAAATCCTCTGATCAGATATTTGCCACTCTTCTAAATCAGGTAAAGTGACAGCTTTAACTAACGTTAGACATGTTAGATGTGCTCTTCGACACAAGCATTCTTACACCAGCACTAGTCTACACCATTCATTTTGTGACAAAAATTAAGATCTACCGTGTCCGTCCGTCAGGTCGGTATTAGCTATACGAGCTCTGTGGCTTATCAATCTGCAGGGCCGGTATTCAATTAAAAACGCGCATTAAGTAAGACCCCGTTCTCACTCACTTTGAAAGTGGACTTTTGGAGCGGTCTATCTAAGACCCGTTCCTCAGGAACGGTTCTTAGGTGAGTGTGAACGGTCAAAGTGGTCCAGGAAGTGGTCTTCTGGACCGCTCCAGAAGACCACCTCGGGGAGGTGGTCTTGAGGAACGGGTCTTATTAAGAGCGGTATGGACCGCTCTAAACGTGCAATGTAAACGAAAGCGTACTTCAACCGGAAGTGAGCCAGTGACGTTCCGCGCACAAAACAAAGCAAAAGCGATCGATCGGGCAGCCGGCAGGCACGCTACGGTACATCAGTTTGTATTCCGCGCGAAAAATTTGACCCGCTGAACTGAGCTGCCATAGCAACAAGGCCACTTTGAATCGTGGAGCGGTTTGAGCGAGAAAAACTGCTCGGAGTGTGAACGCTAGCAAACCGTTCCTCAAGACCCGTTACTCTGGAGCGGTCTAACTAAGACCACTTTCAAAAGTGAGTGAGAACGAGGTCTAAGTAAATTACTAAGTATTTAACTCGGCTAAGTAAAATGGCTTAACTCGTATTCAGATCACTTTAAGGTATTTTTCTTTAGTAACCCGACTTTGAGGCAAAATACTGATATCCATTGTGACGTCACATGTCCTGTCCAAAATCATGCGCAATAAATGCGTCACAGTAGATGCGCGCTTACATGGTTTGCTTGTGCGCAGCTTATACTACTGCGCGTATGTATGAAAGCCACATACCTGCCAATCAAGTAATTGGTTTAACCCTTTCGAGACAATTGACCACATTTTGTGGTTTGGCTCAATAACTTTTTATTCAGAGCTCTAAAAAATATACCAGATACATGAGTAGAAAGAGCAAAAATTTCTGCACACACTAAGTCCATTTTTGTTGCATTACCATTTTGCGTTTGATGCCAGGAATTTTGAATAGGAGAATAAGTTTTAAAATCCTTAAATTGGCAACACATTGAGAGATTCAAAATTATCCAAATTGGCAATTTTTTCAACTTTTCGACAAAATTCCTAACCATGTGTATTATTTTCAAAGACATTACACCATATTAGAACCATGTAGCACTGAAAGAAAAATATTATTGTTGCCAATTTGAAGATCAAAATGTGATCAATTTAGCCCTGAAATAATTCCTGTCCTGAAAGGGTTAAGTCTGCTAGGGAGCTGTCTTAGACCTAGGGTAAAATACTTAGCCAAAAGATTCAACTGAATACCAAAATTGCTTAAGTATTTTATCTCAGCCGAAAACTAAGTAAACTACTCATATTTCACTCTTAAGTATTGAATTGAATACGGGCCCTGGTACTACCAGATTGATAAGCCACAGAGCTCGTATAGCTAGGTCGGTATAGGCCAAAGAGTTTAAATACAAAGAGTGCTCAGTCCCGAAATAAATCACGCGTATAATGTGGTACATGTCGATCGGCCGAGAGGGAAGATTATAGTCTTTATCAAGATGTTTGTATTTTTTATTTTCTTTATTTTTTCTTCTTTTTCTGTACATCGCTTTTGGTAAAGCCGTAAAGGGCATAATCTTGATATTGTCCCTTCAAATACAAACTTATGTCCCAAAACAGATAGGAATCAACATACTCTAACTGCACCATGGAGGAGAGGGAGAGAGTTGGGAGGGGGAGCTAGCGCTAGGAGAGATGTTTGTATTTTTGTTTAAGTTATTTGCTGTGAAATTTCTATTAATATTTATGTGATGGGGGGGGGGGGGAATGGTCCAAACATGTTCCCTGATATTAAGCTCTATATGAGCAAACACTGCGATATCTGACAGGAATGTCGAGAAAAGTAAAAACAAAAAATAAATAAAATGCTATCTTTATTTTTCTAAATCAGAATATTTCATTTAATATCATGATTTATGTAAATTTTAGGGATTATAGACGTATAATGTAAATCTATGGCCTTATGTTAAAAGTCAAGACAGAAAAGGCTTTATTAAAATGAGATTGCGTGCGAGCAATTCCTTAAATACAAAGATTAATTAAGAGTGGCGTATCCAAGATTCTCTTATTTTTATTGGTGGCATATCCAGGAATGCACGTGCCCTACGTGCCAGCCAAAACCAAATCTGACATATCTATAGTTACACATCGAATGAAAGAAGTGTACCCCCCCCCCCGACACAGAAAGAACATGAAAAATGTGACTTTTTTTTCCTTGCTTGTCTGAAAATTCAGAATAGACAGCATCTGATGATTTTTTGTTCGTCAGGTGTGAGCCCCCCCCCCCCCCTGCATTCCTGGATACTCCACCAATATAAATAACTTACAGTATAAAGTTATTTGTAATATTCTGCTGTAGCAGTTTGAGACGACAGGCGAAGAAAACAGTATAGGGCTATTTTGAATTGAATTAACTAGTAACCAACAATAGCAGCTGATGATATAATTTATTACCAGTCCTATTATGTCTTTGTAGGAATATCCCATTCCTTTTGCCCCATCCCCCTTTGTCTCTCTCTCTCTCTCTTTCTCCCTTCCCTCCCCCCCTCACAGGCTTTCATTTTCTAATAATCTCTTATTCTCTTATTCTCTCTTACAACCGATCTATAAAAATGACTCCAATAGAAATGAGGACAAAATAATGATCTCTTATTGTTTTTTTTTTCCTTCAATGGTTCAATTTAATGAGATCGACCACCAACACCATGCAATCCCATTCTTCACATCCATGACAGAATAGCAGGCGCTGATCCGGGGGGGGGGGGGGGGGGGGGGGGAAACGACCGTGCCCCCTTTTTGGAACCCAACTGGCATACCTTAAGTACACAATAAAAAAATTGCCTCTTTAATTGTGTACTTTTCGGCTCTGTGCCCCCTCCTCTACAAAATCCTGGATCCGCCCCTGGAATAGGAATTACATTCTTTTGAACTACAAACTACAGGTATACACGGACTCTGGCCTAAAATGTAAATAAAACCGGATAGAGCACCATATAGTTTGGGAGCCTACGAGGCTAACAATGTTGGTCTATTAACCCTCCGAGAAAACTTGTAAAAAAGCCCACCCCGCAAGACTGACGTGACAGTCCGGGCATGGACGAGTGGCGGATTTAGGGGGGGGCACGATCCCGGCCCATGCCCCCTCCCCTTTTTTAAAGAAAGTCATACATCATTGTCCCCCGGGCCCTTTTTTTTTTTTTATTGTTTTGGAGGGCCGGCGAGAAGAAAAAAAAAATCTTTTCACCCCTCTCTCCCCCCCCCCCCCAACTGAGCAACTTTTCGAGGACTGGCGAAAAAAAATTATCCTCCCCCCCCCCCCCCCCCCCCACGGAGCAACTTTTGGAGGAATGGTGAGAAGAAAAAAATACGAATCTCCCTTCTAACAGTTCCAAAAAGTTGACAGCCCTGCATTTGTGCCCCCCCCTTTTTTTTTTTACTACATCCTGCATTCGCCCCTGTCATGGACTGTCAGTGTCAGGCTCATATCCATAATAGGGTTCAGAAGCCCTAGCTCCCACTACATTGTCGGTCTCGTTGGCTGAAGCCAAAGTAAACGACGATCAGCAAGTAAAAAACTTGATGAGCTAAGTTTGAGGAGAACACCTTTGGCAAACTGACAGAGTTCAATCGGCAACGTCACCACCTCGATCGGGATCGCAGAGGGGTAGACCTAGCCTAGCTACATGTAGAGCTAGACACCTTGTCGGTTGCTATTCAGCTCAGCTATTTCATGATTGCATGATCTCACATCAGTCATTTTGGCTAAGCGTAATTCGGTGGTAGAACAGTGATTATATGAAATATGAATTTAATACATTGAATTTTGCCTCTGGTACATTAGAAATATAATAGTGAACTGGAATTTAGTGTGAGTTTCTTCTAATACCAGCTAGGCTGGGCCCCTGGGCGGGCGGACATATACGTCTACTACATGGTCGTCTGCTAGCGCACGATCTCATTGGATGTCGTGATCTCACGTGATCGATACTACATGCCCACATTACGTCATCAATAACAACAAACGGTTTCACGTGTTATATGACAAATTATTTTTTTTGGTCAAAAGCATGCATATTCCCGGGGATTTATGCGGGGTTTAAATGACTCATCGAGCCTTAATTATACACTTTCAGAGCTTTAAATTTCATGTGAATTACATTTTTCATAATTTCAAATAAATACTAGGGGAATTAAAGTCATTTCAAAATCCCTCTTTTCATGTGTTGACCTATGGGAGCTGGAAGGCCAAAAGCATGCATTTTCCCGGGGATTTACATGTATGGGGGGTTTACCGGATTCATTGAACCTTAATTATACACTTTCAGAGCTTTAAATTTCATGTAAATTACATTTTTTATAATTTCAAATAAATACTAGGGGAATTAAAATCATTTCAAAATCCCTCTTTTCATGTGTTAACCTATGGGAGCTGGAAGGCAAAAGCATGCATATTCCCGGGGATTTATGGGGGGTTTACTGGACTCATTGAGCCTTAATTATACATTTCCAGAGCTTTAAATTTCATGTAAATCACAGTTTTTATATTTTCAAATAAAAACTATGGGAATTATAATCATCCTAATATTCCTTGTTTTCGCGTGTAAACCTATGGCAGGCGAGACTGTTTTGGTCAAAAGCATGCATATTCCCTGGGATTTATATGTGGGGTCTTTTCAATTTTTTGAGCCTTCAGTAAGCTTGTTCAAAGTCTCAAATTACATGTAAATCACAGTTTTTATATTTTCAAATAAAAACTATGGGAATTATAATCATCCTAAAATTCCTTGTTTTCGCGTGTAAACCTATGGCAGGCGAGACTTTTTTTGGGTCAAAAGCATGCATATTCCCTGGGATTTATGCGGGGTCTGTTCGACTAGTTGAGACTTAATCATACATTTTCAGAGCTTTAAATTTTATTTAAGTCACATTTTTCAAAATTTTAATCTAATTCTGGGGGAATTATAATCATTCAAAAATCCCTGTTTTTGCGTGTTAACCTATGGGAGCTGGAAGGCCAAAAGCATGCATATTCCCGGGGATTTATGTGGGGTCCCTTCCACTTTTTGAGCCATCATTAATCTTGTTCAGAGTCTCAAATTACATGTAAGCCACATTTACATGAAATTCAAGGAAATACCAGAGGAACTATAATCATTCTTAAAATCCATGTTTTCACGTGTTAACCCTATGGCAGATGATAATGTCAAAAAGCAGGCATGGTCCCGGGGATTCATAGTGGCATTTATTGATAATAAAGGTTCAATAAATGTTTTTTGAACTATCCATCCTTTCTCTCATGCAAAAATCAGACTTGAAAAAGATAGAGTAAGATATGAAATATCAAGAAAAAATGAGACATCTTTTCACGTGTTATACCTATGGCGGACGTATTTTTCCGAGTCTATTTTAACACAGCAATTTACGTCTGCCGAATGTACTACGGAAGTAGGTGAGAGTAATCTGTCTTGATACTATTAAAAGTCTTTGGTATAGGCTATCTAACTTAGGATTGAACCATTGATGTGAGGTTAATATATTGTGACGGAATGCCACTTTAAGCAGGAAGCCCTCTTTCGAGAGCAAAGCGACAGCTAAAACTCTCTTTGATTTAACCCCTTTAGTCCCAGACTTCTAGTCTACATACCCATGTCCATGGAAGAGGAAGAGGCTTAAACATTCTCTTTGTATTTCACTACTAAATCTCTAACAACGGAAGCCTGTGCATACTGTCAGTAACCCCTTCAATACCACACAGCCCTATTCCCAGCACTATTTCATTAGATATTGTAGTATAAGAGAGAGTCTGGCTTAAACAGGTAATTATACTCCAAGAAGCTTAAAGACAAAGGAGACTGTTGACGATGGTAAAGCTTAATTACACTGGTAGGGCTATTTCCAGCCCCGTTGTTTACGGAAAAGATATTAGTTGAACCCACCTAGTACAGCTCTCTATAGCTGCTTAACAAGCAGAAGTAATTCTTTTTCAACTCTGAGATTTTCATGCTTCGTAGTATCAGAAGGGCTTGCTCGGATAGTATAAAAAGGGTAGGATTTTGGGGTAAAAGAAGCAGACAGAGCGAGAGCTCCCAGAAGAGAACCGAGCCAAGTCAAAAACAGTCAGAAAGCCAGGCATCGCACTAGGTAACACCCACTCGACCCCTTTCGGGGCTGAGGTGGGGGCGGCGGACCCGGGGGCATGGAACGGAGGTGCTTGTTGGAAGCAGCGGCCCAACACCAGAGATGCACTCCCAACCCAAGTCGCCGGTCATCCTCCCAACCCCCACCTTTCCCCATGTATTGTCCCCAGACCCCAATAACCAATAGGGCTAACTCAGGATTCAAATAAACTCTAAGGTCTTTATTGAGGCTGCATTAGGATAACGGGTCTTATAATGAACACAGGGAGGCTACATCGTGGGTCTGAGTGTGATGTTCAGGGAGAGAAACTACTGCTGGGTAGCTGAGTGTAGAGGAAAGCTCGCATGAACAGTGCCCTGTGTCTCACGTGCCTGTCTTCCCCTCTTGCCTCGATGTTTGCCGAACTGCCCCCCATTATCTAGGACTAATAGGGAAACATTACAAAAACATAACAGGGGCTTAGCTTACACTTATTGTTTGAGGATGGTGTAACAGGGCCGAGGCTCCGGCGGGGTAACTAGTGCAGAGTATACAGCTCGCTATAATAGTTCCCCATAGTCTCCCCTGCTATCCCCTCTTTCACTGGTGTTTGCGGTAGCACCCTGGTTACTATAAGGTTAATTAAAGACAAGAAACCCTAACTAAAATGTACAGGGGACAAGCCCATATTCAGGGTTGGGGGATAACGGGCAGCCTCATAAATTAAGGCAGGGTATTCATTGTTTACAGAGTAGAGCTCATAACAGTTCCCCTTTGTTGTCTCATGCCTGCCCCAATCCCTTCCCCTCAATATTTGCTAGACAGCCCCAGAGAACATAATCAAGGGATTATCCAAATTAGGCCATAGTTAGGTAAAGATAATTTACAGTTATATACTGTTTTGGGTCAAGGGTCACATAGTCCAAAACATTGGATGCCTGCGCTTACCCCAGTTCTCTAAGTGTGTGTACTTTCGGGTTAGGGAATCTCACATAATAAGAAGCTCAATATAATTGTTGACAATCTAAATGTGGAATAAAGTTTGCCATGTGTCTTACATTAATTGGTACGGGTAGTCCCCAATATAGAAAGATGAATGTATTAGTCAATACACCATAATAAAAAGGAAGCGTTAGAGCTTCAATATAGTTGCACTGTAAATCAGGCTCTCAGTATCTTCATTGTGGAGTAATACAAAGTCGTATGTGATTCTGATTCACACATCTCCGACCCACTGTTGCTAATGGACCGCTCGCTACCAAGAGAAGGAGAGGGAATGTGTGAGAATGGAGACATGAGAGTGGGGGAATGGGACAAAAAGCGGTACCCGGGTTCGCCCCTGTGATCTACCTCAACGCAACTCTGTCCCCCTTATGTCACAAATCAACACCTACACCCCACCATCTCTCACACACAACCCCCCTAAAATATCCATTTTCCGCCACAATATTAACCTCGCTTAAGTGTGAGTGGGATTGATCACTTAGACTCTTCAGATAAGCTTGTATTCAAACTGTTAATGTGTACGTCGGTGTGTAGTCAGTTTGCACAGCAGGGGGTCGTTTCATCAAACCGTCATAACGACAAGATCAGCGACATCTTGACACTGTCGCTCAACTTGTCCGCTAAGTGTTTCATAAATCCGTCTTTGTCAAGACCAGCGACAACTTCGCTGACAGTGACAGTACAAGTGACTTGTCGGTGCTCCAGACTTGTCATATCTTATATTATAACGCCATCACAAGCCAACAAGCACAACGTAAAATAACTAAATACGTCCACAGACTCTAAGCTAGACTAGTGCCGACTTCGGGGCAGTTAGGTTATCGTTTCTCATGCAAATAACGATTGACTGACTACATGTGCAAGGCCCGACCCCCCCACTCAGGTGGTCATCTGTACCCGCATATGGGCAAGATACATGTATCACACACTTGCCTATGGGAGGCAATTGCTCACGGTATGAAGGTACAGAGTGCGAGGTTATCTCCAATAACCTCGCATATAAGTGTGAGTGCGAATAGGGTTAGTTTCAAACCCCCGAAAAATTCCTCTGCACTCTTCCTCCATTTAGGGGGTAATTTTGCTAGCTTCTCTTCCAAAAACCTGTGATAGGGGGGTAATTTTGCTGGCTTCCCTTCCAAAAGCCCATGATAGGGGGGTAATTTTGATGGCTTCCCTTCCAAAAGCCCTTGATAGGGGGTCAAAATCCTAACCCATTTCCATCCTTAAAGGGGGTATCTCTAAGAATCTGGAACAAGCATATGTGTATGGTTGACCGCCTGAGTGGGGGGGGGGGGGGGCGGCCTGGGTGCAAGGTAAGAAAAACCTCATCCGTCCAGCGGAAACCTTGTAGATTTACACTTTTTTGATATTTTGAGTGTCAATTTTTCTGGTCGAATATGTCCAGAACCACCTTAGCAAACACCGAGGGTGGTTTGCAAGGTTCACCGTGCGTGGGAATGGGTGATTATGAGGCATAGTATTTCTGTGTTTACCCATCACTCCATTAGCTGAATAGCATGCACGTATGCTCACCGCTGGCATTAGCAGGGCGCGGCCATTTTGTGACCTAAATTTCACTTTTTCGCGCGTGGGCACGTTCTTCTCGTCTTTTCATCTTATGCATATTCATTTTCTCCCTGTCCAGCTGTCGAATGAAAATTGAGGTTTTCAATCATACATGTACTTCTAGATTCAGTAAAACAAGCTCGTTCCATACATAATGTATATAATTTGCCATTATTTAATGTCATTAAAATACCAAAAAATTATCTTAAAAATAACTTTATTGTCATATAATCGATTCATAAAATCATGGTTTGATTTTGGTTTCAATGGTGATTTTTCTACGGTTTTCCAGGTATCAACATACATTTATTTTGATTGTTTATCATCCACTCTTCAAATTGTTCATTTGGTGTTACAAGTCTTATTCGCTAGTTTTTTTGTTATTAGCCCCCAAAGTCGAGGTAGTTCCACCAACTTTCCTCTTTATTTTGACCTTCATCCGGAAATTCTCTGAAAATTATGCAATGCGGATCCAAATTGCAGTGTGTGAGGTGATATTTCATGTTTTGGGATATTGTTAACGATTTAATAACAATGTTACGTCGATTTGACTTTATTTCGGTGGATTTTGATGAGTTTGAAATCACAGCAAAAGCAGCAATCCCCCATTTCTATCGAGACGTGGATTAGCCGTACGCCGCCTGCATTGGGGTAGCAGAAGTCCAATTTCCCGTAGCGAGCGCTGCGTTTCATGCAGGATTCCGAGTCATGGACAATAAACAAGCATCAACCTCGGATATAAATTCCCACTAAAATCCTATTTAAATTAGTTATGACATTAATTATCCAAGTTTCATGTCATAGAAATGTAATGATTCAATTTTTGAAATGGTTTCGATCTAAAACTCCTAAAATTATGAGAAATAAGTTGATTTGTGGCAACCTCAGATGATTTTGACCGTGTTTTTGTCAGAGCAGTGCATTATGTATGGGGCAGTGGGACGTGGCACATTTTTGGATACAAGTAGCTTGAAATTTCCTTTTTTCTCAAAATCAAACCAATGTATCACCTGAAACATATACAAAATCGAATTATTACATTTTAAAGAATCTGAATATGGAGGAGTCATGATGTAACTCATTTAAATGGAATTTTAGTATAAATTTATATCCGAGGTTGATGCTTGTTTATTGTCCATGACTCGGAATCCTGCATGAAACTTCTGCTACCCCAATGTAGGCGGCGTACGGCTTATCCATGTCTCGTTAGAAATGGGGGATTGCTGCTTTTGCTGTGATTTCAAACTCATCAAATTCCACCGAAATAAAGTCAAATCGACGTAACATTGTTATTAAATCGTTAACAATATCGCAAAACATGAAATATAACCTCAAATACTGCTATTTGGATTCGTAAATTGCGTAATTTTCGACGAATTTCCAGATGAAGGTCAAAATAAAGAGGAAAGTTGATGAAACTAGCTCGACTTTGGGGGCTAATAAAAAAAAACCTAGCGAATAAGACTTGTAACACCAAATGAACAATTTGAAGAGTGGATGATAAACAATCAAAATAAATATATGTCGATAACTGGAAAACCGTAGAAAAATCACCATAGAAACCGAAATTAAACCATGATTTTATGAATCGATTATATGATAAATAAGGTTATTGTAAAGCCAATTTTGTTGTTTTTTGATGAGATTGAATAATAGCAAATTATATATGTTTGGAACGAGCTTGATTTACTGAATCTAGAAGTACGATTAAAACCCCCAATTTTCATTCGACAGCTGGACGGGGAAGAAATGAATATGCATAAGATGAGAAGACGGGAAGAACGTACCCACGCGCGAAAAGGTAAAATTTAGGCACTGATCTCTATGGAAATGTCACAAAATGGCCACGCGCTGCTATTTCCACAAAGTACATGCGTTTTTGGAGCGGTGCGCATACGTGCATGGGCTGTACAACTCTGTGGCCAATACCAGATTGATAAGCCACAGAGTTTGTACAACTAGATGTAGACTATGTGTTTGTTTGTTTTTTTCAGTTAAATGTTTCAGTTGTGGAATATAAAGATAATCACCTTTTTTGTTTCAGGCGATGAAACATACTATCACTTCCTCGAAGTTCCTCGGCGATCTGAATGTATACGCTATCTTTCCTCAGTGAACATCCAGATCGCCTCGGAAGTGATAGTTTGTCCCATCACCTTCACCAACGGTAATCATTTGCTTAATAACTTCGCACATGTGTGGAGAAGGTGCATACATTTTGAGCGGGCAAGCCATGAATCCGATGACCGGGGTAATAATATGTCTGTAAAGCACTTAGAGACATTGTAGATGTATTTGGCGCTATGTAAATCCAGAATATTATTATTATAAATCGGTGCATATGAGAAATTGTTGTAAACGGTTTTACAGTGTACATTTCCAAGCTCAAAATATAAGTAATTAGGTCTGTAAATCAGTTACACATGTACAATATTCTAGTTGTAACAGGATGGGGCGCTAGGCCCAACCCAAGGGTATTATGGGACTGTTTCGAAAATTCACTGCTACACTATTGACAGAGGAACACCAAAATCACTGATTTTGATTTATTTACATTTGCTAGATACCTGATTCAGAGACACTTCTGCTACAGGATCTACTGTGCAAACAGTTTTGGGGTTTCTAAGACGAAAATGAAGTGTTAAAATTATTATTTTCCTCTTCCTCGTATAAGATCTACCATGGACTAATCCACTCTAACGCACAGGTTCCATGACATTTGCTCCGGTCTAACTTTGCCATGTTAATCCTAAACCTAACCCTAACCCTAAACCTAACCCTAATCTTCACATTGTCCTGAACAAAAAACAAAATCATGACCTTGACTTTAACCTTTGACCTTTCGAGATATGGACGGCGGAGCAAATGTCATTTCACCAATGCACACAAAGCTTTTTGTACATGTATGAATTCGGACAAGAACAGGTACACGTATTCAGGATACAAGATTATTTCGAAAAAAAAGGAAAATTCCACCCTGGTATAATTGATTTGAATGAAATAAGAAAAAAATGTGAGAAACAGATTAGTGAGATTTTGAGCAAAATACACAAATTGGCATCTACATGTATCTTGCGAGCTCCTCTCCCTTTTACCCTGTACCCCCAAAACAGGGCTTGACACTAACTGAAAATTTTGGTGGTCCAGTTGGTCCACCAAATTTGACTTATTTTCATTTTTGGTGGACCACACTCAATTTCGGTGGGCCACATTAAATAATAAAATAAATAAGATTTTTTTTCAAATGTTTAGTGTTACGATATGCGATACTGTGTATCGGTATCGGAACTACTTCAATTAAACATGTCTACCAACCAACAAATCTGTCTGCTAACTGTCATCATTATATTGCGTACCCAGTAATACTAAGGCCTCTAACATGACATGGTGGCAGCGTCGGGATCATCTTTAAAACCAAAACCATAATTGCTGTCATGTTATTATATGTTCCTGGAAATTAAATAAATAAATAACACGTCTTGATCCAGTTCACGACAGTTGATAAATGCTAGAAACCCAAATTTCTGTGAAAATTAGTCCAGTAATGCAGCGTCATTCTGTAGTCAATGTGTAGTGAACAGTCGCACACTATACAGGCTTCATAGGCATACCGCAGCGGATGCGGGCTAACTCGGCACTAGGGCGAACTCGGCCTTGGCGGAAAATCGCAGCGGAGTGAGCCCAGAGAGTTAAAGTGATCGCAAACACTTGTGTTGAATTTCGCATTTAATTACACATTTCAAAACACTTAAATTCAAATTATTTGATATCATTGTGTAAAATGATTAGCAAAGAAGTAATGTTGACAATTTCAAGAAGTAAAATTATGCAAAACATGAAATTTAAGGCTAAAAAGGGTACGGTGCTTAGCGTGGACTTCAACTCTTGAAACATAGTCACCGCGCAGTGCCGAGTTCGCACCGCAGCGAGGTAGTGCCACTGCGCTAGCGTTATCACAACTGGCGTACCATAGTTAGCTGCATGTATGGAAAGCGTCTCACCAAGGGACAATTCGCGAAAAGGTTTCGAGTTTGCACTATGATAGATGCATGCACCAAGGTTTGAGAATTGAATCAATCTTCTCGATTTTTTGCACTTACATGTACATGTACCTGTGTGTTGTGTGTATTATCATGAGTGTATGCCTGTTCTGTACTTAGAATAGGAGTGAAATTAAGTAAAAATCAAGTTATAACTGTGCTCAATCACCGGCAAAGAGGCCTGCATAAAAAATTTACTAAAACTAATTAAAATCAGAAGTGTGAACATTTAATTACTGTTGCCTAATATTAATAATAAATATTACCTGGTGTGTTAGGACTGAGTGAGAGTGATCAACATTTTCACTGCATGACACACCTAATGACATTCACATATGTGTGAGAGCGTACACATTATACGTGTACGAATTGTCAGCACCAGCCAGTAGGGACCGTTCACACTTTAACATAAACACGCACAAGATCTACACTCATTCGTATAATCTGTCATAGCCAATACGTACACACGAACATACACAATGAGTATGGTGAAATAGCCAGAGATGAACTGGGACGCTACAGACCTGCCCGAAGAGTTCAAATTGTTCAGACAAAGAATGGACCTTGTGTTAGCAGGCCAAGATGTAACTGATGATAAGAAAAAGGCTATCAAAATCAAGTTTGCTGTCGGCAATGAAAGCTTGCGCAGAATCAATGCGTCGGGGCTATCAGAGACCGACAAAGACAAACCGCAAGAACTGTGGAAACTGCTAGAAGCACAGTTGAAGGTTAACATCAATTTTCGGATACACCGCTTAGAGCTGATGCGGTATCGCCAGAAAAAAAGATGAGAGTATCGATGCATTCATTACAAGATGTAGAGATAAGGCAAGGAATTGCGATTTCGAGGAAACTGAACTCAATGAGCGCATCATGGAACTAATAATTGCTTCGACACCGATCAAAGAATTTCAGAAATCCTTGTTGGATCAGCCAAAGGGATACAAAATAGAGGCAATCTTAGTAGAGGGTTGCAAGTACGAGGCAGTTGCAGCAAGCAGACAATGTCTAGAAATGCTCGATCCTAAAGAAAACGTAGATGCATTCAAGCGTAACCAAGGACGAATGACATGTGGGAATTGTGGACATTCTCACAAACCTCGTCAGTGCCCTGCGTACGAAGATGTGCCGTGCTTGTGGCACAAAGGGCCATTGGGCCAAGGTCTGTCGGAAAACTAAAAACGATCGTAGTCGTAAATCAGATGATTGAAGATCTGAAGACTGCAAACCAAAACAAAGAAACAAGTCCCGATCGAAATCCAAAAGTCGAAAGAGTAAACCAGTAAGCGAAATGGACACTAAACATGATACTAACACAGATCATGATCAATCCACAGCCAGTCCATCAAACTTCGCACAATTCGACACCATACACACAAATGGACCACACACAGTCATCAACCCACAGGGTACAGTAGCTTATGCAAACATTGACATCATATGCCCACAGAAGACTGGACAGCACAAACTATACCTGAAAATAGACTCAGGAGCAAGCGCTAATACCATAACAGTACGTACAGTCAAAAACATGTACGGTGACAAGTGGCAATCAGTAGTAAAACCTACACCAGTAAAGCTTGTAGCTTATGGTGAAGTACCAATACCATGCAGGGGTACACTAGACATGAAGTGTAGATACAAGAACCCAGAGTGGTCTACACATACATTCTACGTAGCAGATGTCAAAGGGCCAGCAATCCTAGGGTTGTTAGCATGTACTGATCTCGGGATTATCACAATTCACGAGATGCACAAAGACACATCAACACATCAAACACCTACACATACACCTATCAACAGTGTTAGTGTGGAAGCTTTCATGGGAAAGCAGTGCTTCATCTGAAGGATGATGCAAGGCCCACCATAGATGCACCTAGAAAGTGCAGCGTCTACTTGAAAGACAAGATCAAGGCCGAACTTGATAATATAGAGAAGCAGGGGGTCATCAGAAAAGTAGAGTACCACACAGACTGGTGTAGCTCGATGACCACCGCTGTGAAGAAAGATGGGTCCATCCGGATATGTCTTGACCCCAGAAGGTTGAATGATGCTTTAAAGAGATGTCCCCACAAAGTACCAACCTTGGAAGAAATCCAACCCATCTTCGCAGGAGCACAATACTTCTCCAAGCTAGATGCAAAGGCTGGATACTGATCAGTGCACCTAGCAGAGGAATGCCAAGACCTGACTACCTTCAGAACACTATTCGTTTCCAACGATTACCCTTTGGCTTATGCACAAGCCAAGATATTTTCCAGCAGCACATGGATAGGATCGTCCAGAATGTGCCTGGCTGTGTATGTATCGCAGATGACAAATGCAATTGTTGGAAGAACGGAGGAGGAACACGATAAGAATCTCCAGTTGCTCATGGAAACAGCGAAGCAGGAAGGCCTCGTGTTCAACAGCTCCAAGTGTACCATCAAGAAAGAAGCTATCAACTTCTTTGGATCTATGTACACAAGATCTGGAATCTACCCATATCCAAGCAAGGTAGAAGCCATCACGACAATGCATTCACCCAAGGACAAGGAGGATGTCCAGAGATCCTTAGGACTATTCACTTACCTAGCAGCATTCCCAACTTCTCAGAGAAGTCAGCCCCACTTTGTGAACTCCTTCACAAGGAAATTCCCTTCATCTGGGACGAGGATCACAAACATGCCTCGAACAGCCTGAAATCTCAACGGGTGCATGTCTGCAATTCTGTGACCCAAAGAAAGAGACAACACTCAGGTAGATGCGTCCATGAAAGGGCTCGGAGCATGCCTGCTCCAGGATGGCAAACCCATAGCTTTAATTTGCTTCCAAGAGTCTCTCCAGTGCAAAGTCCAACTACTCAAACACAGAAAGGGAAATCTTAGCCCTAGTGTTTGATGTCACCCGGTTTCATACTTACCTGTTCGGGAAAGAATTCTCTGTGATATCACAGACCGTTATGGCACGCCATTAGGGAATTAAATATAATTGTTCAACATCAATACAAAATATATTTCACTTTAACAAATATATATTTATCTTTTACAAAACCATTTCACTGCAGTCAATATATATTTCACTCTTAACAAATATATTTCACTTTTCACAAAATTTCATTTCACTCTTTCACAAATATTCATGTCGCGTTTAAACAAAAATCCTTTTCACTTTTAACAAAAATTCATTTCACATTTTACAAAATTACATTTCACTTTTAACAAAATTTCATTTCACTTTTTCACAAAAATCCTTATCACTTTTAAAAAAATTTCATTTCACTTTTCCGAAAAATACATTTCACTTTTCACAAATTTTCATTTCACTTTTCATAAAAAATTCATTTCACTTTTCGCAAAAATTCATTTCACTTTTCACCAAAAAAAATCATTTCACTTTTCACAAAAATTCATTTCACTTTCAAGAGGAAATAAATTCCACTTTAAAAAGAAAAATGCATTCCATTTATAGGCCTATTGTTGTCTCGAAACAACTTTGCTTGTCATGCATCTAGACCCCGATCTGGACCTGCGTGTACATTCCTCTCGTATAATATACATGTGCGTACTGTGCGTAGAAATCATTCCTCTTTCACAAAACCATTTCATTCTGATAAAAACCATTTCACTCTAAAAAAAAATACGTTCCTCTTTTTTCTCGGCCTAAAGGTGGCGCTATAGCCAGCAAGCTCTGCAGCAAGGTGCCGTGGTCCAGTGGTTTAAGGCGCTTGACTGGAGATGCGAGGATCGGGCGTTCGATCCCCGACACGGCACTTATGCCCTTGAGCAAGGCATTTTATCTACATTGCTCTTTTATCATACATCAAATAAATGAAGTGCTCAAGGCATATTGATACCAGGGTGTGCGTGTGTGTTATTTAAAAAAAAAAAAAAAAAAAAAAAAAAAAAAAGCTCGCGCTACCACACGTGCCCGGTGCGGCGCAATCGAATCCCATCCAATTTCTGAACGCGACGTCGACGTAATACTCCCCATCCTCAGGGGTGTCGCTAGAGCATTTTGAATGGGGGGGGGGGGGGTGACACCCAAATTTGGCGACAAAGTTTTAGGGTGTGACACCCAAATTTGCCGACAAAAATGCTGCACCTTAATCTCTCCCTCCCCCCCCCCCCCCCCCCCACACAAAAATAGTAATAAAAGAAAATCGCAGATGTAGACAGGGGGGTCGCTAGGGAGGGGGTGGGGGGAGGGGTGTGGGGAAAGGGAAGGGAAGAGGAAAGATAAAAGGAAAAGAAGAAAAGAGAAAGGAGAAGAAAAAAAAGAAAAGGGAAAGAAAAGAAAAAAAAAAGAGGGAAATAAGAAGGAAAAGAAAAGGGAAGGAAAGAAAAAGAAGGGAAAATGGCATTATTTTTGGGTCGCTCGCACGTTCACTGGAATTTCAATACTTTAATATTAAAGGCGTTCTCTTCAGCAGCGGGCTGCAGCCCCCCCCCCCCCCCCCCCCGCGGATTTTCAAAGTTCCGATATTCATATTCGGGTAGGAAGGTGCTAGAATATCCAAATATTTGTGAAGCAAGGTTCCCATATAATAATATTATGTAACTTTTGTTTGTAACTTCTGTACGTTTTCACTACGAAAAGTTAAACAAAATTTTGTTCGCCCGCAAGAACACTGGAATTTTAATATTCGGGCAAAAAGCGTCCCCCTTCGGCAATGGGGCAGCCCCCCCCCCCCCCCTTCCCCCGATGATTTTCAAAAGTTCCGATATTCATATTCGGGCAGCAAGGTGCTGGATGTCCAATTTTTGTGAAGCATTGCAAGGTTCCCCAAGCTTTTGCTTTTAGAGGTGTGTCCTCCAACTATGTATGTACCACATTAATGTATATTTTGTCATATTTTTTGTTAAAAATACATGTACATTATTTTTGCTCATTTATTACTTTGTATATTGCAAAGTTGGAAATAAATGTGTTTAAACTGAAACTGAAACTAATATCATGAAACTTGTGTATTCACAGGCGTAGCCAGGATTTTTCAGTGGGGAGGAGGTGGGGGTGGCAGACGTGAAGGATCCAACCGCGTAGCCAGGATTTCATTTTAGGGGGCGGTTGTGACCACGCGAAGCGTGCGAAATTGGTGATGAGGGGTGGGTGCAGGGAGGTAGGGGGAAGTTTCCCTCCTCCCGTGCGAAGCGCGAAAGCTTTGACGTTTTAGCAAATTTGAGAGAAAATCCCATTGCCGTAGGGGAAGCCTTTTGCCCGAATATCAACTGTTCAATTTCTAAATGTTTGCGAGCGAGCGAGCAAAATTAAAAAAAAAACTTTTCGTAATGAAAATGCACAGAAGTTACATAGACACATAGGCGTAGCCAGGGGGCCCATTAAAAAATAAAACGAGAGCGAAAAAGCGGTGAAAGTGAGAGAAAAAAGTCTAAAAAGGCGCTACAAGCCGTTATCTTTCTCTTAAAATTTGCTAGAACGCCAAAGTTTTCCCTCCGGGAAGGGAGAAATAACTCCCCTCCCTCCACCCATCCCTGATGCATACAGTGCAATGTTACGTCTAAATAATTGAAAAGCAGTCCGGGCGTCGAACGATAACTTTCCACCTAAAAAAATTGTTTGCTACGAGCCGTTATCTTTCTCTCAAATTTGCTATATAAAAAATAAGAGCTTTCGCACTTTGCACGGGAGGGGAAAAATTCCCCCCCCCCCCTCTCCCTGCACCCACCCCTAGTCATCACCAATTTCGCAAGCTTCGCGTGCTCACAACCGCCCCTCTAAAATGAAATCCTGAATACGCGGTTGGATCCTTCACGTCTGCCCCCCCCCCCCATTGAAAAATCCTGGCTACGCCTGTGCTTACACAAGTTGCATAATATTATTATCTGGGAACCTTGCAATGCTTCACAAAAATTGGATATTCCAGCACCTCACTGCCCGAATATGAATATCGGAACTTTTGAAAATCCTCGGGGGAAGGGGGGCTGCAGCCCATTGCTGAAGGGTGACGCCTTTAATATTAAAGTATTGAAATTCCAGTGTTCTTGCGAGCGAGCAAAAATAATGCCATTTTCCCCTTCTTTTTCTTTCCTTCCCTTTTCTTTTCCTTCTTTTTTCCCCCCTTTTCTTTTTTTTTTTCTTTCCTTTCCCTTTTCCTTTTTCTTATCTTTTTTTCTCCTTTCTCTTTTCTCCTTTTCCTTTTATCTTTCCTCTTCCCTTTCCCTTTTTCCCCCCTCCTTTTTTTTTCCGACAGAGGCGGCGCATTTGCCGACAGAAACTTTGAGTGGGGGGTGTGACACCCCCACCCCCTCCCCCCATCCCCTCCCTAGCGACCCCCCTGTCTACATCTGCGATTTTCTTTTATTGTTATTTGTGTGTGTGTGTGTGGGGGGGGGGGAGATTAAGGTGCAGGCATTTTTGTCGGCAAATTTGGGTGTCACCCCCCCCCCCCCATTCAAAATGTTCTAGCGACACCCCTGAGGATGGGGAGTAGCGTCGACGTCGCGTTCGGAAATTGGATGGGATTCGATTGCGCTTGCCGGGCACGTGTGGTAGCTCGAGCTAGCTGGCTATAGCGCCACCTTTAGGCTGAGAAAAAAGAGGAACGTATTTTTTTTTCAGAGTGAAATGGTTTTTATCAGAGTGAAATGGTTTTGGTGAAAGAGGAATGATTTCTACGCACAGTGCGCACATGTATATTATACGAGAGGAATGTACACGCAGGTCCAGATCGGGGTCTAGATGCATGACAAGCAAAGTTGTTTCGAGACAATAGGCCTATATATGGAATGCATTTTTCTTTTAAAGTGGAATTTATTTCCTCTTGAAAGTGAAATGAATTTTTGTGAAAAGTGAAATGATTTTTTTGTGAAACGTGAAATGAATTTTGCGAAAAGTGAAATGAATTTTTTATGAAAAGTGAAATGAAATTTTGTAAAAAGTGAAATGTATTTTGGGGAAAAGTGAAATGAAATTTTGTTAAAAGTGAAAAGGATTTTTGTGAATAAGTGAAATGAAATTTTGTAAAAAGTGAAATGTAATTTTGTAAAATGTGAAATGAATTTTTGTTAAAAGTGAAAAGGATTTTTGTGAAACCGTGACATGAATATCTGTGAAAAAAGTGAAATGAAATTTTGTGAAAAGTGAAATATATAATGACTGGAGTGAAATGGTTTTGTAAAAGATAAATATATATTTGTTAAAGTGAAATATATTTTGTATTGATGTTGAACAAATATATTTAATTCCCTAATGGCGTGCCATAGACCGTTGGAGATGATTTGGAGGAAACCTCTGAGAAACGCACCACCCCTTCTGCAAAGACTACTAATCAAGGTACAAGGATACAGGTGCCAAGTCAAGTACAGACCAGGGAAAGAAATTATTCTTTCAGATACCTTGAGTCGCCTTCCCAACCCCAAGGAAGCACGCGATGTTCCACTAGACATCAGAGTGGAATCCATATGCTCCGATGTAGAAGACTCCCAGACTAGGACCATGTCAGACTTGTTCATGCTCAGCAGACAAGAGTATTTACTCGTCACCGACTACTACTCTAAGTATCCGGTAGTCTATAAGATGACTGACACCTCAAGTGCAGCAGTAGCAAATGTGATGAGTGGAATCTTCAGTCTATTTGGTCCACCAGAGGAGATCGTATCAGACAATGGTCCACAATTTGTTGGAAAACCATTCCAGGACATGTGCAAGAAGTGGTCCATCAAACACACCACTTTCTCTCCGCACTATCCAAGATCCAATGGACTAGCTGAGAGAATGGTTCGTACCATTAAGAACCTATTGACAAAGTGTTCACAAACTGGCCAAGACAGTCAACTGGCTATGTTGCACCTGAGAGCAACACCTGTGGACAGCCACATGAGATCACCTGCAGAAATGTTGTTCGGAAGACCTATCAGAACAACACTCCCAAGTCATCATCTTTGAGGAGAATCCACCATCACTGATCATCTCTTGAATCGCCAACACAAGATGAAGGAAACGCATGACCGACATGCAGGTTCAGATCTTAAACCATTCCATGTAGGACAGCCAGTCAGAGTCCTACATCCCAAAGACCATACTTGGATACCAGCCAAAGTATCCAAAACAAAATCTGCAGTGAACCTTGATCGTATGAAGTATCGACACCCAACGGAGGAATCCCGAGACGAAATCGATCTCACCCGAGAGAGATTCCATCAGCAAACCCAACTCCAAAGCGCATAAGGTTCACAAAGACACACTGCATCCACCCTACCAGACGCACCACAACAGAATGGCAACAACTCCCAAGCAACTTCAGCATCAGAGACTCATAACAATCAAACTCAAAAGCCAGCAACAATCTGTCAAACCACAACCAGATCCCGTCGTAACGTCCAGAAACCAGCGAGATATATGTTTGAAGATTGAAAAATGAACTCTCAAAGCCAAGAAGAGAGAAGACAGAAGAAAGAAGAATGCTGAAGACATGTAGTTTATTGTAGTCTAAGAAGTTTATTGTTCATAACGCATGTATAATCATAGTATTATTTGTATTATTTGTTTATTATTTATTTAATTATTTGTTTGCGGTATTGTTTTCATTTTCATGACATGCGCTTGACCTTTCACTTTCACTTATTGCATGTAAAAGCCATAATTTTCACGAATTTCGCGAGTTGCTGTTGGGATGCGAATTTCACAGCTTGCGAAAATATTTCCAGTTGATTAACGACTGCACTAATCTGCACCGCAAAAAAGTGAAGCCTGAGAAACCGGACCTCAGATCGCTATGATCAGGGAGGTGATGATGATTGAAGCTTAAATTATCACCTTAACCTGCTCTAAATAATTGCTAATGTACATAAATTCTACTATGTAAAAGTTGGTTAGACACTTCAAAAATTGACTTGAATTTCACTTTTATTCTAGCTCAGAGCTAAAATCTTATGCCTTAATTCATTCTACAGTAAAAGACATTTATATTCTTTCATTTAATATGATTTTTTATTGAATTTCTGTTGCAATAATTCAGAATTGTTGTCAAATTATTGAATTTCTTCAATTATTCTTCATTCTCAAGTACATGTATAGTCACATGAATAATGTTCACCATCGCAAAAATCTGCTATCGCGATCGCGATCGTAAAATATGCTATCGTGATTGCGAATGTGAGTCATGTGACTTGTACGTGTTTGAGAAGGAAGGATATTCAGAGAAATTCAATATTTTGACACCAAAACCAACATTTTGAAACAGGAATCTAACAAAAAATCAAATTTAATAAAAGAATACAAATGTCTTTTACTAGATATCGAATTGTGGCATGAGGTTTCAGCTTTGAGCCCGGGGGCACTCAACATATTGGACAGACGGGTAGGTGCCACTTTTTATGTGCCACTTTGACGACCCCCTTTTTCAACGGCCAATCGCCATTCTCAAGATTCCCAAATTTCCATAAACTGCCGTTTTCACCCTTCTCACGCATTCTCAAGATACCCGGCCGGAATAATAGGCGCTGGTCTCCCCGGCGTGCCCCATTCCCTAGGCTCTCGCTTACATACATGCATGTCTATTCTCTTGCGTGCGCAATTGCATATACATATGTATGCACTATCCCCACACAAAGTGCAGTGCCGTACGGTATGGTGCGTAGTTCCGTAGACCCTGTTTTTTTTTTTTCGCTCTGCTGGGTGTAATCCACCGTTCCAAAGACCCCAATGCTTTTTGTTTCTAGTCCATTCCTTAGACCCCCGTTTCGAGGGCTGCTGCAGCACACCCCCGTCTGAAAAAAATTTGAGTGCCCCCCAGTTACAGTCCGTGAAAATGATTTATGCAGACGATACCGTACAGGTTTATTGTTCGTCTAGATTCTGTCCGGGTTTTCTTTATATTTGGGTTATTCCCGTACGCTACTCTTTCTCTACACGCATATCCTACACAGAGCGTGCCTCTCCACTAATCGCGCGATCCCCAACATTTCATCCGTCAACGAGGGTGGAGATTTACTACAATAAATCAATGTATCTACCTATTATGCTAGTCTCCGACTACGCAAGCCATTCGAGTACAAAAAGTCACAAATTGTGCATATCCCCCCACCCAGGACATCGCCTTCCTCCGTGCACGTTGCAAGACGCGCGCGCACACTCGTCCTCTTTCTTACTCGCAGCCTTCGAGTCTGCAGCTAAGTCTTTTGCGCTTAAAAATTATCAGAGTTTTTACTCTTTTTTTGGCGCGTTTGGATCGCTTTGTGTTCCTATTCCCGTTCCTTTTGTTTTTAAGTAACATTAGGACGGCTCCTTTAGTCACGTTTTATTTCGTTTTGAGGAAATTTTAGATTAATTTCTTCGAGCATTTTTCCTCTTTACGGAGCTTTGCCCCACATACTCACTTCGGTGTTTTGTTTGGGCGGCTTCGCCCGCGTGCCTTTTGGCATTTTGGGTGTATTGTTTGTTTAGTGCATATCCCTTTGTTGAGTTTGACTGCGGTTTGGAGTTCTCAGTATTGTGTTTTGTTTTCCTTACAGTTTATTATGTCTTCCGAGGATGAGTTGTCAAGGCCCTGGCGGCCCGTGGGCTCCTCTCCTCTCCTTTCTTCCGATTCAACAGCGGTTGTTTCGGCGGACTTCCCTGGTTCGTCCATCCCTTCGGGGGGGTCGTTTTTGTCAGTTTCCGATAAGAAAGGTTCCCCGAGCGCCCGTTCGGGTAAGTTGTCTGCCCTGCCTGGTACGTTTGTGCCGGGCAGATCAGCGCGGACAGCTACAGGTAAGGATAGCGCCCTTCTCAATTCCACTTCTCCTACTGGTTTAGGGATTGCGAGTTGGGCGCTTGCTGGTACGGTCACTCGACCTCCCGTCTGTGCTGCCTCCTCTATGTCTACTGCCATAGGGAGCTCCACTCAGGCGTGTACCGGCACTGTCTGCGGACAGTCTTCTGCTCTCACGACCTCTATGTCTACTGCCATAGCGACGGTGAAGCGGAAACCCGCTGGGTCTGCCCAGCTGACTCTTCCCGTTTCGGCGGGGGGACAGCTGCGCGGTCACACCTCAACGGGGCTGCCTAGCAGCATACCGCCCCAGTCTTCCTCCTCTTGTAGGGCACGGCTGGCGGGGCGGGTGGTCCCAAGTGCTGTCTCCCGACAGCCGCCGGGCCTCGGTCATAACCTGACCTCTTCTGCCTCACCACTCCCTAAGTCCTCTCGGCCACCTGGTGTGACCGGGTCCGGGGCTTGCGGGCATATGGGCGCTGCCGCCCTACGTTTGCCCGCTCCCGTTGGTGATCCGTCTATCTCACCCACCACTCTTGTGCATGGTGTGAGTGTGACCGAGGCAGCACCCCCTTCATGCGGTGTGTCTGCTTCTGTTCAGCCGGGAGGCTCTGATGTTTCGCATCAGCCTGTTTCCTCCCGTGCTAGGAAGCGAGGCTCGACTGCTGGCGATGTTATTCCCAGCAAGAAGCCTAAGGCCAAAAAGAAGAAGTCTAAGAAGGAAAAATCTTTGACGGACTCGTCTTCTCAGGCAGAGCTTTTGAGCCTGATGAGGGCTTTTGCTGAGCAGCAGGGCTGGAGTCTCACTCCCACACCTAGCTTGGCGTCTGAGTCTGGCCCTCTGTCGGTGGATGGTTCGGTTTCCGTTCCTAACCCCGACCCTGGTCACATCATACCGGCTTCGGTTTCTGTTGTGGCTCCTCCTTCCCCTCCGCCGGCGGCACTTGGTGCCCCGCCTGGGGAGGAGTCTCTGTTGGACCCGTGGGCATACCAGTCTTCCTTTCAGACTGAGCCCGATAGTGACTCTGTGTCGCAAGCTTCGGCTGCGACTTCGTCTACTTCCCAGGCCGCGGTGGAGCCGCAGGCCTTGCAGGTGTTAGCCTGTGATGCTAAAGCCCTGCTGGAAAAGTATTTGCCGGAGTCTTTTTGTCAGGCTCCGCCTGACCGAAATCCGGCCTCGTTGCTGTTCAGACAGCAGGGTCCTCCCCCTGGCATCCCCCTTACGGAGGACTTCAAAGGGGAGTTTGATAGAGTTGCATCCCGGGATGTGTCGGCTTTGCCTAAGTTCGGAGTCGGTCAAGCCTTCTCTTTCAAGCCTGAAGATGCCCAGGGCTTCTTCTCGGCTAAGTCCTTTTCCCCGGAGTTTCGTGGTGTGGCCCAGCGTCTTAATGTATCGCTGAAGGCCAAGCCCTACCAGTCTCAGGACAAGCCTTTAGCCTCCCTTTCTAATAAGATTAGGGCTGGCATGCGGCTTTCGGCCTACTTAGGCTCGTTGATTAATCTTCGAGCCAGGTCGGGGGAACTCGGTGTCTCGGAGGGTGATTCTGCAGTCTTAGATGATTTGCTTCTCACCCTAGCGGGCCTTCAGTGGTCTCAGTTATCGGCGGCGGCCGTTGCTGTTACAGACCAGCGCCGTAAGCTGGCGCTCTCGGCCCTAGGCGTTCTTGATCGGGACATTCCGTCTCTCTTGCAAGACGTGCCTTCTACTGGCCCCTTCTTGTTTGGAGGGCATTTTGCCCAAGTCTTCCAAAGGGAAATAGACGGTCGTAAACAGGCTGAAGATATGGCCAAGCATTTTCGGAAGCCTGTCTCTAAGTCCAAGGTCTCGACCCAGATTGGCAAGCCCAATCAGCGTCGTGTGACTGTTACTATTCCCGCCCCTGCTCCCTCCGCCAGGGTTACCTCTAGGGGCAGCCAACGCGGTCGGGGTTCTTTCAGAGGCAGGGGTGTACGCAAGATTGTCTCGGCCAAGCCTTCCTCTTCGGAGAAGGCTGGCTTTTGAGGTCTTGCCCCGAGCGCTAGGTCCTGTGGTGGAGGTCGGCGGACGGATTCAGTTCTTCCTCCCAGCTTGGGAGGCTATCACCGAAGACGCCTTCGTGCTCTCCGTAGTGCGAGACGGCTTCTTCGTAGATCTGCTAGAGCCCATTCCAAATGGCGCTATTCGTGTCCGTCCGCCGCCCATGTCCGCCCCTGCACGGCGTCACGCCGCCGCAGAAATTTCATCTCTGCTGGAGAAAGGGGCGATAGAGAGGGTAAGAGACCACCATCATCTGTGTCTCTCCCCAATTTTCGTTATCCCCAAGCGCTCGGGGAAACTTCGTATGATTCTGAATATGAAAAGAATCAACCAGTTTATTCCTGCTGTTCACTTCAGGATGGAGACACTGGCGTCTATTCTGCCTCTAATCAGGCGAGACGATCTGGCTGTCTCCCTAGATCTCAAAGACGCATACTTTCATATTCCCATTCACCTTGCGTCGAGAGACTTGCTAGGCTTCACCTTTCGGGGCGAAACCTTTCGGTTTCGCGCCCTTCCGTTCGGCTTGCGCCCAGCCCCTCGTGTATTTACACAAGTGGTGGCTGTTTTGGCCGCGTTTCTGAGAAGTCGCGGTCTCCGCCTTTTTGTCTACCTAGACGATTGGTTACTAGTTGCAAACTCGGAGGCGCTGTTAGCCGATCAGGTCCAGCTCTTGGTGCGTTTGACCCAAGATCTAGGGTTCCTGATCAATTGGGAAAAATCGGAGTTGTCTCCCTCTCGTGTCCCGGTTTTCCTGGGTGCCGAGATAGACATCCCGAATCAGTTGGCTCGTCCCAGTCGGGACAGAATCCAAACGATCATCTCGTCGGCCCGGGAGTTACGAGTAGCCCGCAGAGTCAGAGCCAGGCGCTGGCTTCAGTTTTTGGGCTATCTGGCCAGTCTGGTCGATATTCTCCCAGACTGCAGGCTTCTGATGAGACCTTTTCAGAGGCATCTCCTCAGGTATTTTCGTCCGGGCAAGGACTCTCTAGCGGCTTGGATTCCGCTTCCGAGAGACATCAAACTCCTGCTTGTCCCTTGGACGCACGGTTCCTTTCTTGCCCAAGGCAAGCCGTTCCGCACTCCGCTGCCGTCGATTTCTCTATCGACAGACGCCTCCCTGTTGGGTTGGGGCGGTCATTGTGCAGGCAGGATGGTGTCGGGGGACTGGTCTCACTTGAGCACCATCCCCCATATCAATGTCCTCGAAATGATGGCAGTTCTTCTGTCGCTTCATCATTTCAGGTGTCACCTTGTTGGGCACACAGTGCTCGTTCTTACGGACAATGTCACGGTGGCTGCCTATATCAACCGTCAGGGCGGCACCCGATCCTCCACGCTGAATGCCATGGCGGCTCATCTGTGGAGATGGTGTCATTCCATGACCATTGTTCCTGTCGCCTCGTTTATTCCTGGCCAGGACAATCTAGTCGCAGATTTCCTGTCTCGAGGCAGGTGTCTCCCCTCGGAGTGGAGTCTCCATCCGGAGATTTTCCACCTCCTTCTCAGGGTCTGGGGTCCCTTGGAGATCGACCTTTTTGCGTCGACCTTCAATCATCAGCTGCCGAGATATTGCTCTCGGGTCCAGGATCAGGAAGCGTGGGCGCTAGACGCCTTCTCCCTCAACTGGCAGGCTCTGCGGGGGTATGCCTTCCCTCCCTTTCAGCTGATTCCTCGTGTCCTCAGAAAGATCAGAGAGGATCAAGCTTGGGTCTTACTCATAGCTCCTCACTGGCCCAGGAGGTTTTGGTTCCCAGACCTTCTGAATCTCCTGGACGGCCAACCATTTCCTCTTCCGCTGAGATCGGACTTGGTAATGCAGCCCCTCTCGGGGATCCTCCACCATCATCCGGCAACTCTCCATTTGACTGCCTGGCCGTTGTCGGGGAGGATGCAAGAAACTCGGGACTCTCTGAGAGGGCAGCCGAGTTTGTTTTGCAGAGTCGTAGAGGCTCCACGAGGGATCTCTACAACTCTCGGTTAGGGGCCTTCTTTAGTTGGTGTGAAGACCATGGTGTCTCACCACGTCGAGCCCCGGTTGGCCTTCTTATAGCGGATTTTCTGATCTCCCTCTTTGATAAGGGTAGATCGATTTCGACTATCCGTGGTTATCGTTCAGCAATTGCCGCTATTCATGTTGGCTTTGCTGATGGTTCGGGGGTTTCTAACTCCCCTCTCTTGGCTAAGTTGACGCGGTCCTTCTTCTTGAAGCGTCCCTCAACGCCCAAGTTAACTCCGTCTTGGAGTCTACCCAAGGTCTTGGATTGTTTGGCTAAGCCACCCTTCGAACCTTTGGGTAAAGCGTCGTTACATCACTTGACAGTAAAGACGCTTTTTCTGGTCGCCATAGCCTCTGGGCAAAGGAGAAGTGTTCTTCATGCCCTTTGCCTTACCCCGGGACACATCCGTTGGGAGTCTGGAGGCGTGCGACTCATTCCTAAATCCTCGTTTGTTGCGAAGAACCAGTCGGCTTCTTCGGGTCCGGTTGAGATTTTTCTTCGCCCCTTGTCACATCTTTCCTCAGTTCCCGAGGATAAGGTCTGGTGCCCTGTGAGGGCCTTGAAATGGTACGTGGATAGGACCAAGTCTTGCCGCAAGGATGATCAACTCTTCGTCATTACCCGTGAGCCCTTCTCCCCTGCCTCTCGTGAGTCCATCTCGAGATGGCTTGTTGAAGCTATTCAGGCCGCCGGCCCTGAGGCTTTAATTTCGGGAGATAAGCCCCGTGCTCATGATACTAGGGGCATTAGTACTTCCTGGGCTCTTTTTCAGGGTGTGTCACTTGTTGACATTATGAAGGCTGCCTACTGGCGTTCCCCCAATTCCTTCATCTCCTTTTATCTAAGAGATGTTTTGTCTGATGAAGGATCCTTCTCTACTGTGACGTTGAGAGCGGCAACGTCTTCTCTGGGACCTCATTAACCTTCCTCTTTGGGACATGCCACCCGTTTTTGAGTGGGTGTTGGTCTAGCATAATAGGTAGATACATTGATTTATTGTAGTAAATCATTAAAATCAGAACTGATTTTATTATTTGCTAGATAAATCTATGTATCTACCTATGCCCCTCCCTCCTCCCCTCTCCTTGCCTAGCAACATGTCCGAGGTTTGTTTTGGGGCTGCTCGTTAAGAGGACGAGTGTGCGCGCGCGTCTTGCAACGTGCACGGAGGAAGGCGATGTCCTGGGTGGGGGGATATGCACAATTTGTGACTTTTTGTACTCGAATGGCTTGCGTAGTCGGAGACTAGCATAATAGGTAGATACATAGATTTATCTAGCAAATAATAAAATCAGTTCTGATTTTAATGATCGATGGTGTAAAGGACTGTTATTAGCATTGAGGTTGTATCGCGATCGCGCGATATACAGAGACATTCCTGGCATGCAGTGGACTATAGTTTATTGTAGTCTATGTGAGCGGTAAGGTCTTTCTGTGTCTTCAATGTAGCATTTATGAGATCATTTTACAAGAACATGGAGCACGAGAAGTGCATTTGAAGGTTAATAAAGCATATCAAAAATAATTTCACACTTTTTGGTAGCCCAGGGTACAGCCCTGAAAAAAAAAATTTAAATAATTCAACAAAATGGCAGATTTTCATTTGGTACCCCAGGGTACCATTTATGTAATCATATGTTTTTACACAAAACCTGTATGAAAAAAATTATCTAGTCTATTCCTTCATCATAAACTAAGAAAATGAAAATTTATGAGATTTTCTGTACTGATCAAATGGGAGAGGAGCTCGCAAGATAAGTCACAGAGTTGCCAATTTGTATTTGATTGATTACAACTTCAAAATGTATAACTCTCATAATCTTGTTGGATTTTGCTCAAACTTCACTAATCTGTTTCATTTTTGTCCCCGCCGAACGAAGTTCGCGAGGGGACTATGAAACGGGCTCCGTTCGTGTGTGCGTGTGTGTGTCCATCCGTCCGTCCGTCCGTGCGTCCGTCTGTCCGTGTGTGCTCAAATGTTAGAAAATGCTACTTCTCCGTCATTTCTTGGTCGATTTTGATTCTGATTGTTTTATCTGATAGGGCTGGGTGGGGGCTTCCAAACTTCCACACAGAATTTTGAAATTCATTAATAATGCAAATTTATGCAAATTTATTCAAAATTGACGAAAAATGCTACTTCTCCTCTATTTCACTTCGGATTTTGATTCCGATTGTTTTATCTGATAGGGCTGGGTGGGGGCTTCCAAACTTCTACACAGAATTTTGAAATTCATTAATTATGCAAATTTATGCAAATTTATTCAAAATTGACGAAAAATGCTACTTCTCCTCTATTTCACATCGGATTTTGATTCCGATTGTTTTATCTGATAGGGCTGGGTGGGGGCTTCCAAACTTCTACACAGAATTTTGAAATTCATTAATTATGCAAATTTATGCAAATTTATTCAAAATTGACGAAAAATGCTACTTCTCTATTTCACATCGGATTTTGATTCCGATTGTTTTATCTGATAGGGCTGGGTGGGGGCTTCCAAACTTCTACACAGAATTTTGAAATTCATTATTCATGCAAATTTATGCAAATTTATTCAAAATGGCTGAAGGTTCATAATGTTTTCATGTTTTATATTTCAGTTGTATACATGCATTGTTGGTATTCTCTTCTTTTGCATGCAGTAACATTATTATTTTATTCACTACAGTTTTTCACTGAAGTTTTAAGGTTCAGGCTAGTTAATTTCCACAGATCTGCACTTCCGGCGGGGACATTTATTACGCATTGCGTAATTTACTCATTCACTTGTTCTATCATATTATGATAGAAGGGCCAGTATGAACACCACCGAGGGAGTGATAATTTTCACCACCATCCGATGACAGAGCAGTCCATATTTGTTTTACATGTATATACCTCATTCTTTTCATCCTTTCATCCTTTTCATCCTCATCCTTTGCTAAGTCACTCACCATGTTGAATTGTTACGCGCTGCGCATATATTGATAAACGTAGTCATAGCCTAGCAACTCGCGGAAGCACTCTTAAAACCTGAACCAAATTTTTTGTACGTACCTTAGGGACCTTAGGTCAATTGATAGAACGCCAAAACCCTCTGACACAATGTTAGATCGAGATGCGCCGCGCCGTGTCATGTAATATAGTTTTGACCAATCAGTGAATAAGAATCTATGTACATGTATGAGGTATGAAGATGATCTGAAATAAAAGGTCGAAAATTCAAAACTCATGATGACTGTGATCGGAGTATTATTTCTAGCACAATTTACATGATGTAACAGAAAGTTGGATCTATTCTACATGTAGGTCTTATGTATACTCTGTGAAGATCTAACGGATCTAACTTAACCTGTTGTTAATAAGTACTGTACTCTCATATTTTGGTTTCCACAACACGTTTGTGCTCACATCATTTTTCACTCCTAATATAGACTAATCTGTTATGTGACATGGTCTCGTATAGATAGTGAGATTTACATGCACAGCGTCTGTTGGAGCTGGAGTCTAAAGTCAATACGTATCACTGTCTTTAATAAAAAATGATTCATTTCTTGATTTTCTTCCAACCTTTTATGTAGAGCACTCACTGGAGATAGATGCAGTCTCTGCGGAACAATTGTCAAAAGCCAATAGGGTCATTCCGTGTCATGTCACCCAAATTTTTTTGAAGTTTAAACCCTACCCCCTTAGGAGTCTGGAGTAGTAGGATACAGATAAATGAAGTGGTTGGCTCAAGATTGTGTCACTTGGAGAGACGTTTTTCAGAAATTAATTGGGTCATTTGACAGATCACTATTGATGATAGTCAAAACTCATATTAGATTGAAGCATTCTGTGTTTTTCTTTTTACTTTTTAGCTTAAGTGACATCCATCATGGTTGACCTACTTGGAGTTGGAGAGGCTCGTTTTGGTCAGCTCAATGCCCTGACCATCACAGCAACCCTAGGGGTGATCACTGCTACTCTGGCCCTGTGGAGCATCATGAGACCAAGGCGTTTCCCACCTGGTCCCCGGGGATTGCCGATTGTTGGCAGCATCTTTAGTAAGTCACAATTAAACCCTGAACCTTTTTCAAGGTGCCATGGGGTAAGTTTCAGGTACGTGACTGTTTTATTTGTAAATGCGGGAAACTTGTCTAAGACCACCTTTCGATGTGACCTACACATGTAGCTGAGACAGGATTTGAGGCACCCCGAGATGGGTTTGGATTCATTGGAAATGTGCACCTCCCCCAGGCAGCTTTTGAGTGCTTCATGAATGCATGCATTATGTTATTTAGAGGCTTTACAACGTCTGCAAATAGGAAATCACACTTGAAACCAGCTGCCTTTGGTAGCTACATGTACTTCACAAGTCGATGTAAACAGGGGTCTGTGAATTAGGACGCTTTTGGCCCAGCTTTTTGGAAACCTGTCTTGGATAGGTCATTTTGATGTCACATGGGCCTTAGATTATACCAGACTCCCACTTTTTGCACTGTTCCTTGCACAGTGAAATAATATACAACAGCAGGTAGAGATCTGAAGAAAAAGAAATAAAATGCGGAAAAAGCTTCTGCAAAGAAATATCATTTTCACAGTGGAAAATCACAAAAGAGCTTCTTTTGTTTAACCCTTTCATGACAGGAATTATTCAAGGGATAAATTGATCACATTTTCTTCTTCAAATTGGCAACAATAATATTTTTCTTTAGTGCTACATGATGCTAATAAAATGTAATGTCTTTGAAAATAATATTCCTAGTTAGAAACTGTCTAAAAGTTGAAAAAATTGCCAATTTTAATAAAAAAACAATAGTTTTGAACATCTCATTGTGTCGCCAATTTAAGGATTTTGAAGCTTATTCTCCTTTTTAAAGTTCCTGGCATCAAACGCAATGTCGTCATGCAACAAAAATGGACACAGTGTGTGCAGCAATTTTTAGTTCTTTCTACTCGTGCATCTGGTATAATTTTAGAGCTCAGAATCAAAAGTTAATGAGCCAAACCACAAAATGTGGTCAATTGTCTCAATAGGGATAAGAATGCACACGTACATACATGTATATGTACTTGTACCCTGTTCCAACGTGATACATGTAGGTTTGAACAAGATTTTCTCATTGAACAAAAAAAAAAATTATGAATGACTAAAGTAAGTTTTCTTGCTGTACCTGGTTCCTTCTTTGAGTACATTGTAGCTTCACAAATTGCAATAGTGCATGTTATTTAAGCATTGAATCTTCTGTGTTGTGGACTAGTGGATAATAAGTCACCAGACTATTTATCACAAGGTACAGGGTTTTAATTCATGCCACAGTACAAACAACCTGTGTCAATATATATATGCCGTAATCCTCCTAGATGAAGTACATGTAAGTGGGTCCCGGTAGGAAGAAATTCCTTGAATGCTTCAGCACCTTATCAAAACAGCTAGGAGAGCCAGGGTAGTAATCCAAATCTCTGGGGAAGGGCTTTGAGACATTCATAAATATGTGATGTGCTCTACAAGCACTGAATATCATTAATTTCACAAATATTTTCTTGGTTTCAGGTATGAATGACTCACCTGAGGTCGTCTTTGGGGAATGGGCCAAGAAGTATGGTGATGTTTTCAGCTTCAAGGTTGGTGAGAAATGGATAGTAGTCCTCAACCGTCAAAAAATGATCAAGGAAGCCGTCCTCAAGCAAGGAGTAGACTTTGCTGGACGACCAGATTTCTACTCGGGTATGCAGGCTTTTTAGCAGAAAATTGCTTCCTCATGTTCCCAAAAAAGAAATTTTAAAGGGCTTTGTGGCATGATTAAAGATAAAGTTGAGTTCTGGTCATGAAATTGATTGTGAAAGAAACTGTCTTAAATAATTAGGAGAGGTTGATTATATAGCACATAAGAATTGGTGTATGCTGTAAGGTTTTGGAGTCACCAAAATGATCAGAAATTGACTCAATCCTGCTGAGAGTCACACGCACTGCACACAGAAATGAGTATACGGGACTTCACACAAATGTTCGGCCCGACCATTTCAGCGTGTTTCTTGTCAAATTTTGAATGTGAGAGACATTTCTACTATGATAATTTTCCAAACTAACATAAAAAGAATGAAAAAACTCACAAATTATTGTTTAGCTTTCTCAGCACTCAACCTTCCCTTTAAAGGGCACTAAAGCAACTATGCAACTTGGAAGTATGCACTGACAGATTTGTTATTCCAAACCAAGTGAAATACGGCCCTATGGCATCCCAGGTAGGTAGTTTGGGAGAACTACATGTAAAACAATTTTAGAGGTTGAAGGAATGCATTAACATAATGTATTAATTACCCTTGTCAGTACACTTGTCGGATGGGGAGAAATTACTCTTTGGATTTTTTTTCCTTAACCCTTTCAGGACAGGAATTATTTAAGGGCTAAATTGATCACATTTTGTTCTTCAAATTGGCAACAATAATATTTTTCTTTTAGTGCTGCAGGGTTCTAATAAGGTGTAATGTCTTTGAAAACAATATACATGGTTAGATATTTTGTCGATTAGTTGAAGAAATTGCCAAGTTTGATGAAAAACAATGATTTTGAACCTGTCAATGTGTTGCCAATTTAGGGATTTTAAAGCTTATTCTCATTTTTAAAATTCCTGGCATCAAACGCAATATGGTCATGCAATAAAAATGGACATAGTGTGTGCAGAAATCTTTGCTCTTTCTACTCGTGCATCTGGTATATTTTTTAGAGCTCTGAATCAAAAGTTATTTAGTTAAACCACAAAATGTGGTCAATTGTCTCGAAAGGGTTAAGTCCTCCTCTCTTGGTATTAGCACCAAGGGTGTAATACACTCACCTGGTGAGAATCCTGAGTGGATCTAACTGAGGAGCAACCTTGTTTGTAGATCTACAAATAAGCCAATAAAGGTCATCTGTACCAAATTGTAAAAACCCTCTGAGAAAGTACTCATACTGGATACATGTGTGTGCTCTCAACATTTGTTTCATAGTGATTCATTTATTGATGATGATGATGACAGCATTTATATGGCGCCATTTATCTGCAGAAACATTCAAAAGTGTCCTATTACTAAAGATTTGTTTTTCAAATGTATATTGTGATCAATTTTTGGTAATAAAGTTCTTTCATTCATTCATTCATTCATTCAACCCCTGAAATCTCAGAAATTGGCCTCTGTGTCCTTGACTTTTGACCTACAGTGTACAGTGTACGTACCCCAAAATCTAATCAGATCGTCTTCCTATGGTGATACATACTAGCACTAAGTTTGAAGTTCATACCTCAAATGGTTCTTGAGTTATCGCTAGAACGAGGCTAACACCTAAAATTTCAGAAATTGGCCTATGTGACCTACTTACCCAAAAATCTAATCAGATAGTCTTCCTGTGGTGATACATACTAGCACCAAGTTTGAAGTTCATAACTCATGTGGTTCTTGAGTTATCGCTAGAATGAGAAAGCAGGACAGACGGACAGACAGACAACCCGAAAACATAATGCCACCGGCACCACCTTTGGTGGGCAGAGGCATAAAAATAGCTTGGACTTGCCTTAATACATGTACAAATGAGTTAAGATGGAGATTTATGTGTACTACCGGGTATTTTCTTTTCATTTGTGTTAATTTTAGTGGAAATTTTCACAGACGGATACAAGGATATTGTGTTCAGCCCTTACAGCGAGACATGGAAACTTCATCGCAAGTTGGCTCATTCTGCACTCAGGTAAAAGACAAAGCTTTAATGGTTGGTATTCATTATGGAGTGCCAAGTGTCAACCTCTTTATCCTGTATGATTTACCATAACTGCCAGCCGGTTTTAAAATGATATGTATGCTGCCTATTTTCGTTCTCCAGTGCCCTGCAATCTTTGATGGTGTCATCGTAGACACATTGCACAGAAGGCTCAAAGTGATGTGCAATCTATTTAACTTTAATTGAATTTATCCTCCAATGCCTAACTCTCTTCTCAGTTTTTCTCCATCTACTTTATTTTCTTTCCTTTAATGGATTCCTTCTGTATGTGCAAAAATTGTATTCATATAATAATGTTATTTCGGTAATTTGTTTTAAAGGGGGTACCCAATGCTGAAACAATGTTAGTTTATTTAAAAGATCATGATTTTATTAGCAGAAAATCATCTGCCTTAAGTTTTTTAAAAATTTGTGTTGCCAGAAAAATCCCCGAAATATGGTAAGACTTCAGGATATTTTGGCCCCTCAGCTGTGTCCCAATTTCAGCTAGGTAACCAAAATGACGTCAAAGTGGTTACCCAGGTTCGCGTATTGCAGATGTGTTGCGCGCTAGACTGTACAAAATGCATTACACCTTGCGCGCATTTTGCTATAATTGCGCGACAAGGTAACCACTTTGACGTCATTGTGGTTACCTAGCTGAAATTGGGACACAGCTGAGGGGCCAAAATATCCTGAAATCTTACCATATTTCGGGGATTTTCTGGCAACACGAATTTAGAAAAAAATTTAAGGCAGATGATTTTCTTCTAATAAAATCAGGATCTTTTAAATTAATTAACATTGTTTCAGCATTGGGTACCCCCTTTAAATTGTTATAGGCGTTCCCAACACAAGCTTTGCTGTCCGGGTTTTCGCTCCCTACATACATGTATGTTCTGAACTATTTACTGTATTATACTCTTATAATCACCATATTGCTACACATGTATCCTTTGTATATATCACAATGTACCGATGAGGAGGAAATAAATGTTAGTTTCAATCAAAATAATTATATAACTGAATGAACAAACAAATATTATGTCATTAAGAAGTCAGGGGGGTCGTTTCATCAAACCGTCATAACGACAAGATCAGCGACATCTCGACACTCTTGCTCAACTTGTCCGCTAAGTGTTTCACAAAGCCGTCTTCGCGAAGTTCAGCGGCAACTTCCCTGACAAGTGACTTGTCGGTACTCCAGACCTGTCATATCTTTTTAGAACGCCATCACTAGCCAGCTTTTAGTTAGTCTATGGGCTGCGAAAAAATAAGAAATGTGAATTAAGAGAACATTATTTATTTTATTTCCTGATCTCCAAGCACTATCCTTTATCATTCCTTTATCAAATAATGTTACTAATGTTCGTATTGGAATATTGTACAGACGGACAATATGTTCTTATGGCTTCTTGACCCCCCAACAAGTAAATGAGATTAATATTAAAAATACCCACGTTCGTCTACCATAGAATCAGCATCGAAAACGGAACAGTCTGTATATACAGACCCATGTGAACGACGACAATTTGTCATGTATGTATTTTCCCTATATTTTCCCTTTTCACGCAATGCTTTGATATGAATAATATTATATGTATCTTTTAATGAATAAATATTAAGAATATGGCCATAAAATATCTTAATTTAATCATTTTCTCTAAAGTGAACACGATTTGGGTCTTCTTTCCATAATTAGTCAATTACGGTATCCTCTTACTTACAAATCTAGATTCGTACATCACAAAAGCCTCCTCGAGTTTACTCAATTTTATAAATTCTAAGATGCCATAAGTAACACATCTTTTCATGTAAACGGGATGTTTGTGTCACCATCATTCATCTTCGCTGCCATTTTTGACATTTTGGAACAGTTTGGGGAAAAATGAGCCTCAAAATCTGTTTGGGTAATTGACGATAATTCCAATGGACTGTGATATAGACTATGTTTTTTCGCCGATGAGTATCGATATCACCGAGTTGTCGTTTATCATGTCTTTGTGAAACAGTTTATCAGGTCCATGACATTCCGTAGATCGCCGACAACAGTTATGACTGTCATGGAGTTGATATGATGAAACGACCCCCAGTTTCTCATTTACACAATTCATGACTGGATTTGTTTCATTTTGTAAGAGAACTTTATCTGTCCAAGATAAAGAGCTTGACACTTATACAACAGGTTTAACTTGGTCTTCCTATATGAATACAAATGAAATGAATATACATGTACGTATGTCAGCCGTTTGCTAATATGAAGCCAAATGGGTGCCTTCCTTTGAAATTAGCTTCAGGTATTTGTAAATCTAATCATTAAAGAGGAATTCCAACCAATTATTAAGGTGCTTTTGATAAAAGTAGAAATACATGTACTAGAGTTCACAGAACAGTTAAAATTTTAAGAAAATGAATGCTAACTTAATAAAACGCTGGACTAAACATTTTCCCTAACCCTAACTGTAAACCTAACATGAGACCCCATTGTTATCCTACCCTATACCTATGAGAGCAATTGTTACTGAAGCAAATGTTGGATTCTCTCTGGAACATTGTGGCAAATATGACTTCACTTCCTGTAATCTCAGCGTTTGAGTGTCTGTTTAATGTGCAATGACGCTGTTTTTTGGTTTTAAACTTTGTCTAGTGACTCGAGAAAAAAGCAAGACTGATTTTCAGCAGTTTTACCCTTTATATTTTTTTCTTTTTTGTTTTCCAGGCATTTTGCGACAGGCAAGCCGCTTCAAGATCTTATCTCTGGTGTCTACCCCAAGGTGGAAAAGAAGTTGGCAGAGACCAAGGGACAGCCAATAGACCCCAAGATTCTGCTCACACTTCTAATGTACAATGTGCTCTCCCAGATGTGTTTTGGACGAAGGTAGGTACCTATAGACCCTAAGATTCTGCTCACAGGTCTGATGTATAATGTTCTCTCCCAGATGTGCTTTGGACAAAGGTAGTTACCTATAGACCCTAAGATTCTGCTCACCCTACTAATGTGCAATGTTCTCTCCCAGATGTGCTTTGGACGAAGGTAGGTGCAGTTCTATAGACCCCAAGCTTTTCCTCCTTGACAGGTATTCATACATGCATTATGAACTTTAGTCCAGGTGAACCCATAGCAGTACTGTGTCTCCTTTTAGTGATGTTTTTGCATTATCTTTTGATCCAGAATGCTAGGAATTACACATTATACATGAGCAGAAAGAGCAAAAATCACAACAAATTTTGAGTCTACATGTATTTTCAATGCAGGACATTGTGCCTTTCACAAATAAGAGCAGTTTGATTGTACCTAATCATTAAAGTCTCTAAATTGGCAATGCATTGTAAAATACATGTATGTAATCATTATTTTATTGTACAAATAGGCAATTTTTCTGTTCAATTTTGCAATTTCCATTCACACTGGTTCATTCAATGAACACTTATTTTTTCAAACTTTGTACACTGTAGGAGTGGGGAAAAAAACTTGTTGCCAATTTGAGGAGAGTAAACTGATTTATATAGAATATAAAGAACACTCTGAATTGCTACATGGTTTAAAGTGGATTGATTTAGTCCATTATTCATGGAGCACTGACTGTCATCCTCCTCATCACGTAAAAATTATCATAATTCTGTGCCATCTCTTCAAGGCGAATTAAATTTATCATTTTCATTTAATGACAAGATTAATTTTACTTATTTATTTTGTTTGAAAATTAAAAAGATTTTTACAGACTACTAAAGTTTTGTACTTGGCACTCCATAAATGAGTGAACTAGTGCAATCCAATGTTGACATCAGTTTGCTTTGAATTACCAGTAAAGTTGAAAAATCAGCAACACAGATGGGGTAAAGCTTCAAAAATAATTCTAAGGAAAATAACAAACTTGTAGCTTGGTTGAGGTACAGTATAATAATCTCAAATGAACAATTTCTGTGCAACTTTGATGCAATGGACATGAACATGAAAGAGTAACATTCTATTTTGCTTTTGTATGCAAAAATTGGAAATAACCCTTCTCTGAAGTTTGCTATGAGCAAGACCTTTTTTACTGTACTGGACTATGTACATGACTTGTATGATATCGTACTACGTGTATGTGTAACATGGGCATGTAGCTTAACCCATTGCAGGGTGACTCCTGTATTAAGCTTATGGGAATGAGAGAATTCAATGGGTTTAGTGCAGTATTAAGGGCAAGCCATAATATTTCTGTCAAACAGAGAGAGATGTATTTGATCATCCCTGAGATGGGAATACTATTTAATTCAGTGACAGATGCAGCATGCCATTCAATCCTGTGATACCTCATTGAGCAGGACAGCTGCATCTGTCATCTCTTGAAATTGTTTTACCATCTTACTCATAAACATACAATATTTTAACATTATTTTCCTTATTTATATATATACCTTATACGCCATCATTGGATTATAGTTTTGAACTGGAAGATCCTAATGTAATGGAGTGGAAGAATGCAAACGACAAGGTCAACGAACAGTTTGGACTTGGTCTGGCTGCGGACTTCTTCTCTTGGGCCAAGTACATCCCTACCAGTGGGCCACGATTGATCAAGGAACTTATAGACAAGTTTTACGGCTTCCTGAAATTGCAGGTGGAGGAAACAAAAGCAAATTATGACCCAGGTGAGAAATATAATTATTTGGGGGTTTATACAGCACTTTTTCCAGAAGAGCCAAGTGTTAATATTTACCCCAGCTTTAGCTAAGCTACTATAGGACTCTAAAGGATTAAACGATTTTGTTTTCCTAAAAGAGACCCATTTACTTCACATGGGTGGAGAGTGGCAAATATAGATTAATATTAATTGCTGACAGATGCTAGTGCCATGGTAGGGATTTGAACCCTGTGGCATGTGCTTCGTAGTCAGGTGACTCTTCCACAAGACCACTATACCAAGAGCAGAGAATGACACAATTGCCCTTTCTTGTGCATGCCACAGTGTGTACTAAACATAATAGCAAATGTGATTTTGCAGAACAATTTTACAATTCGAGGGATCACCAATAGCTGCAAGACATTCGCCGATGGCAGCGCTGTGTTACTTTTGTTGTGACGCCTACTTTCCGGTACAGGTGTGCGTTATGAGTTTCCCTATTGATCAGCTAATGTGTCTTTGTCAAGAAAAGTGATTTGAACATTTAATTAAATCATACGAAAGTGTTTTTGTGGGTAAGTTGCAAAGCAACGTTGTGCTGGTCGGAGGAAAATGATAAGAGTAGCCCTCTGTCGGCTAAATAGTTTAATTTATTGGCGATCCCTCGAATTGCTGTGCTTTTGCCCTTTGTTTATCTTCAAACAGACAGTTTCTCAAAGTATTTTACTTCATGATTTACATACCTGTTGTGGATTTAAAGAAGATTGACAAAATTTGTCATACTCTATTACTCTTCAAAGTCTTTGACTTTTAAGCAAAAAAGAAAAATGTTATTCACGTTTTCAGATGCAGTTGGGGGAAAAAAGGAGAGGGCACAAGAACGCAACTTTGAGAGGCACATTTTATATTGACAATGTTTCTATCCGTAAAGAAATAAATGTTCAATTGCTATTCCTGCCCTGTCCAACCTACTTTATAGAAAACATCAATGATTTCTACAGTCTGCTTCTCAAAGCTCAAGAAGATGCAAGGAAGGAAGGAGAGAATGTAGACAAACTGACCGATACCCACATCTTTCAGACGTTAGCTGATATCTTTGGAGGTAGGATTTAAGGTTAAGTTCTGGGAAAAGTGAAAAATAATTTGTGTGCTCTCTCTTTCTTTTTATGTCAGTTTGGAAGAGCAGCATACATGTAGTAGAAATATCACTGAAAAGGATTGCTCTACAAATGCCCTCATATTCAAAATATGACAAGAAATGTCAGAAATGTCCAGGCCAAACATTCATACCAGTCCCATATACCCATTTCTGTGTGCAGGGCATATGCTTTTCAGCAAGATTGGGTCATTTTCTTATCATTTTGAGGATTTCAAAACCTGACAGTATACACCAATTCTTGTGGAGACATGATCAAGCTTTCCCAATTGCTTTGAGACAGTTTCTTTCACAATATAATTGCATGACCGGAACTTAACTTTATCTTTAAATATTAATTTAGATATTGTAAAACCAGATATTTTTGCGTGCATGAAACTTTCACAAATTTCGCAAACAGTGAAGATTGGTGGAAGTTTCTTGCAACAAAACAATAGAAAATACAACTGGAACGTCATAGAATTTTGGCAAGTCACAAAAATTTCTAACATTAACATTAACAATTTGCGAAAATTTCATGTAGTGAAAGTTTCTGGTTTTTACCGTATTCAAGTCAGTTCAGATGATACCACTCATTTGTATTTGTATGAAGGGTTTTGAGAGGACAGAAAAAAAAAATGGTATATCTCATGGTTTGGAGAACTAGATATTTTCTTAAGAGATAATGCACAGCATAGATCAAAGCAAAAAGGTTGACAAGATATAATTCTTATCTAGATACCCCCATTGAGGGTAGATCATAACCTCTAAAAAGGTTCACATGTGAACACATGCATTGTCAAGAAATCACTGTTGAACATTAAGATTAATCTGTAACCAGTGACATTTCTTGTGTTGGAATTACTCTGTTCTCACTGATAGCATTGCCTGGGAACTTACAATATACAGATAAGTTTTAATGTATTTTTATAAATCTCAAAATAAACAAAAAATTGTGACTTCTTAAATAGAAATTCATTGTTTGTAAACATTTCTTAATTTCCAACAAAAAGAAAATATAAGTAAATAAAGTGTATACTTTTATTGGAAAACAGGGCCCATAAACCTACATGTACTGCAGTTTATGTCAGGTTAATATATTATAACCAGCCTAGGCTGTATTGAACGCAAGAGTAATATGCAAAATATTGTAATCACAACATTGAGATATGATTACATGTAAGTAAACAAATATCATGACTTATCATCATTGGTCGTTGCTTCAAAGAAACTGTTGTTTTCATAATTATTGGGTACTACACTCTTTACTATCCCTTGATATTTCCTACTCTAAAGAATGAGAAAGAATGACAGATGAGGATGATATTTGTGTGTATTTTCTAGCTGGTATTCAGACAACCGTCGAGACCCTATACTGGGCCATGGCCATCCTGTCCACCTACCCCGAAATTCAGGCCAAGATCCGTGCCGAGATCGACGATGTCATCGGCCGTGATCGTGATCTTACCATCAATGATCGTGGGAAGCTTCCCTACACCGAGGCTACCCTCTATGAGGTGATGCGATACAGCAGTATCGCTCCGATCGCTGTTCCGCATGCCACTACCAGGGACACAGAATTTTGTAAGTATGATAAAAAATGTTATATTTTAGTAGTATGGATTAATTATTAATATTACACTATTTTGTATAACACATATAAAGAAATTAGGACTTTGATTTGCCAGTTGCACATCACTAAACCTACAGTATGTTTTCCATTAATTGTATTTTTCTCCATCTGTGCAAGTGTTGTCTTTCCAAAATTGATAATGCATGTTTGATCCCATGATATTTTTTGATCATGTTTACTCCACTTACTGATGTGTAAAATCCCCAGTGCCCATTCATTGCTTGATACTGGTATTCATTTTTTTTTTGGGTGTATTTTTATAGTGCTCATATCCACCACGAAAAGTGCTCAGGAAACCCCAATATTACCTCAGCTCCAGAGAGGCTACCGATTTCGGCGCTCACAGCATTTCAGGAATTCCTTATTACCTGTACCCATTTAATACCTGGAGGCTGTTTCATAAAGCTGTTCATAAAGTTACGCACGACTTTACAAACAACTTGAATATGAAGTGCCAGATAGGATGCCCAAAGTTTTTCTTGATGTTTTAACAAAGTGTGACTGTATTTCCAATAACCTCAATCAAATTACTGCAAAAAATATACTTTACATTAAAAATGTTTGTCATAATAAGAATGTTAATCTACATTTGCAGAGTTCAACTTTAGTTGATGCAGTTAAAAATGATTGAGCATCCCATTTGGCTTGTCATGCGTAACTTTACGAACACCTTTATGAAACACCCCCCTGGGTGGAGAGTGGCAAATGTAGATTAAAGTCATCATCGCGTACAATAAGATTAAGCATGTTAAGCTACTTGCGCACATATTGTCAATATAATTCTTATTAAAACGCTCATCATGATGATTGGGTACGCCTTGGTTTGTTAGCAAGGGAATCCAATTTTCACCTGAGTTTGTGTACTTTAAAAAAAACTCTTCTTTATTTATGTGTGATAATGATGATCATGACTGTTACATAAACAAATATTTGATGTTTCCATTTGTGAATGTGTCTCTTTGTTGAGCATATTTTTTCACCTAGAGTCAAACTTGCCTCAGTTACCGGTACCACTTTTCTATGAAAACTTTGTTTTTATGTATCCCTTGAGCATAGTTTTGTTTGCACGAAAGACATTTGTTTTTACCAGTCCAAAACTGTGGAATTCTTTTACGAATGATATCCAACAAGTAGTTCACTGCAAATATTCAAAAGGAGACTTAAGAACTTTCTACTTAAAACGTACTAGGTTATGTGTATTTTCCCCAATTAAATTATTTAGTAGTTAGGGAATATTTTGGGTAATTTCTTTTGTTTCTTGTTTATATTTTTGTATATATTTGTTATGGATATGTGTATATATTTATTATTCTTTTGCATCTTGAAAATATGTTTCTTGTATTACAATTGTTTTTGTTGTTTTATGCTTTTTATTTCTCATAAAGATGATTCATAGTTAATTATTTCAAACAGGAGGCCAACACCTTACAAGCTCAATAGTCAGCCCTCCTTCCCTTTCAATTTCATGTTATTTATGTGTTGTATTGTGCAATTAGAGCTGCATGTTAACATGTAAATATGTAAACTGTATTGTCATTGTAAATATGAAAGTTGAAAGTGGAAAATGAATGAATGAATGAATAGTTAATGAAACTAGTGTGTTATAGAACACCTGTGTCTGATAACTACTTGTACCTTTCCTCTTTCCCTTGGTTGTTATGTTGACATGAGCAGAATGAGGATATAAATAATTTTGATATTGGAATATTGATGATGTTGCAGGTGGCTATCTCATCCCCGAAGGGACTACTGTGATGATCAATACCTACTCTATGCACTATGATCCTGAAGAATGGGACCAACCGGACAAGTTCCTCCCAGGTAAAGAAAGAAAAAATTTCTTATCTCAGGCATGCATTACACATCTTGAGGGGCATGGGAGGGGGGGGGGGGGGGGGGGTGTGATAGTCAATATGTACAGTACTCTATGCACAATGATCCTGAAGAATGGGACCAACCGGACAAGTTTCTACCAGGTAACAAATGCTTCTTCTCTCAGGCTTATGTTATACCTTAGACAGGATGACTTTGGGGTGGGGGTAGGTAAAACAACATGTTGTGAAGCTGATGGAACTACATGTACTTGATCTCCAAAGGGACGACAGTGATGATTAATACCTACTCTGTGCACTATTACCCTCAACAATGGGACCAATCTGACACGTTTCTGCCAGGTAACAAATGTTCTCCTCTCTCCACCTCTGGTGCTTTTGTATGATGTTCAACCTAGTACCCACTCCTTCCTTTCCCTACAGAGCACTTCCTCGATGGTAGCGGCACTGTCCGAGAGCACCCTCCCAGCTTCCTACCTTTCGGAGCAGGTCGGCGTGGCTGTCTCGGTGAAGCCGTAGCCAAGGCTGATCTCTTCCTCATCTTCACCTGGTTCCTGCAGAACTACACCTTCAGCAAGGTCCCAGGGAAGGAGTCAGAGGATATCCTGAAGATGATTCCGCAGACAGCATCTGGAAGACTTCTGCTCTCCTATGAGATCATGGTCAATAAAAGAGAAGAGTAGGATCCAGGGTCTTTCCATGCATCTATGACGCATCCTTCAGCGACAATTGCTCCATGTTCTGCAGTCTATTTCTAAAACCAAGTTTATAATTTCAGCCCTCTAAGATGAATTAAATTGAATTGAATTGCATTGAATTGTTCAGGTTTATTGAGTAAAAAAAAAGAACTATTGCCCAAGAAAATACAAAATTGAGCTTTTAAAATAAGAAGTTGAATTGCTGTTACATGTAGATTAAAATTCAGAGTAATTGGTAATGCAATTTACAGTAGCAAACAGGAAAATATACAATTATGAATGATGATATGATTTAGAAGTGTAATTTTAGTTACCGGTAGACCAAAAATCAGAAGAAAAAAAATTAGAAGATGACATGTGTAGTGTTGAAATTTTATTTTCAATATTGATTTATTGTCTTTGTAAGTTTGTAACATGTGAATTAGATTAGAACTGTCACCTAAAGTGTGCCACTATTATTGCTTTCTCATTTATTTTCCCTATTTTTAGGTTGATTATTAACCCAACGCATGAAAAGGAATATATTTGAAAATACTAAGGTGTAATGAGGTATTTTGTAAATTTTAGGTACATGTAGATCAGAAACAGTTCAATGGCTATATGTGATGAGATTAAACTTTGTGTATGTGTGTGTCATGAATGAAATTATTGGTTTTCCCGCCCATTTTTGTCACGTCTTCATTAAATTTCATCAATTTTCAATTCAATTTCATCCAGAGAAGCTTACTGCGTTCAAATCCTAACTTCAGTTTTGTCAAATTGTCCTTCATATTCGTTTTTTGTCAGTCAAATTTAAAAATTAAGCATTCAAATTCGTCAATTGTCACTGAAATTCGTTTCTGCCGCTAAACTGAGTTGGGAATTCGAAGATCAAATTCATCATTTCTTAAAACAAATTCATTCCTTTGTTATTCTAATTTGTCAAAGTGTTATATGGGCCTTTATATGGAGGGTAAACCAGGTATTTAACCATTACAGCATTATACCGTATATCTGGAAGACGGTTTTGAGTGAATCTTTGACAAAAATGAATGCCAACAGAAGACAGTGAATTTGCTGTCTCGTGCTCAGCAACTGTGACCAATGAATTGGAATTGCAGTTGACAAAAATGGTTGACAAGGCACAAAATTGAATGACAATTTTTCAACATTCCACAGTGTCCGGGACAAAATTGAAGACAAATTTTGTTTTCAGATGATCTTTGTAGGTTTACATGGTGGAGTTTATAACGTGGAGAAGGTTTACGGTTTTTACGGTTCACCATGTGTGGTTAGAAGAAAGGAAATATGGAAATTGAAATAGAAAGACGAGAAAGGATGAGAAGAGGAAAATAGAGGTATTCTTTGAAGTCCTGAACAGGACTGTAAACCAGATGAGATGAGCTGAATGTGGCTTGAGTAGCGAAGGTTTGAGTAGTAGCAGGTTGAAGTGAAGAGAGGTTACTCGACGTTTCGGGCAGGTTGACTGTCCGTCTTCAGGACTTCAAAATGGGCAAGAAAACCTATAGTAAATTTTCATTAATACTTCTAAGTGCTTGTACATCTAGTATTCATTCATTGTAGAGGTCTTTCAATTTTCTATTGAATTCAGAATGATGTGTATATAATTTAATAGTTCTTTATAATTGATTCGGGCAGGTTGACTGTCCGTCTTCAGACGGACAGTCAACCTGCCCGAAACGTCAAGTAACCTCTCTTCACTTCAACCTGCTACTACTCAAACCTTCGCTACTCAAGCCACATTCAGCTCATCTCATCTGGTTTACAGTCCTGTTCAGGACTTCAAAGAATACCTCTATTTTCCTCTTCTCATCCTTTCTCGTCTTTCTATTTCAATTTCCATATTTCCTTTCTTCTAACCACACATGGTGAACCGTAAACCTTCTCCACGTTAAATTTTGTTTTAACTGAATAAAATGGTGATGAAAATGGGCAAGAAAACCTATAGTAAATTTTCATTAATACTTCTAAGTGCTTGTACATCTAGTATTCATTCATTGTAGAGGTCTTTCAATTTTCTATTGAATTCAGAATGATGTGTATATAATTTAATAGTTCTTTATAATTGATACTGAATAGAGTAGTACATGTAAATCATATTTCATATTTCATATTTTGTCATATCAAAATCTACCATTATCATCTACAATTTTTTCTAATACTAAAGTGCTTGTAACATTCATTGATTACAAAATGTGCCTAGATTTGAGTACTATCACTTTTTTATTGAATTCAGAATGTGTATATTTTGAATAGTTTTTATAATTGCTACTGAATAGAGTAGTACATGTAAATCATATTTCATATTTCATATTTTGTCATATCAAAATCTACCATTGTCATTATCTACAATTTTTTATTAATACTTCTAAGTGCTTGTAGTATTCATTGATTACAAAATGTGCCTAGACTCAAGGTCTGTCAATTTTCTATTGAATTCAGAATGATGTATATAATTGAATAGTTCTTTTTAATTGCTACTGAATAGAATAGTAAATCATATTTCATATTTAATATTTTGTCCTATATTTTAATATCAAAATATACCATTATATATTTTTGATCCACCACTATCAGTGCCATGTAAGCAGGAGTCGTTCCCCCCCCCCCCCCCCACATTCTTGTGTATGTATTTTATGTTGTAGAAAAGTAATTATAATCACAATATGCAATTAGCTGCAAAAATATCATACAACACCCATTCTTGAAGTGGATTATTGAAAAATTATTTTATACTGAACTCCACATTGATTTTGTTTTGTAAGGATCAAGGGTGATTTTCTTTTGGGGGGGGGGGTGGAATTTGTGGGCTCCAGTCCCCTTTTTACTAAGTTTATTCACAAATATAAAGCGAAATTGATTTAAACCCATACAGTGTTCAGTTGTGATGTTTTGTGTATGGCTGTACAACCTTGATGTACTTTGCACATTTAAAATGAGAAGTTTGAAAGTTGGCCTGAGTACAAACAAACAAACAGAGGAATGAAGGAATACTTTAATTAATGAATTATGAGCATAAGAGAGAGAAAAAATGAAAATTTGAGAAAAAATTGGACAAGGAATAAGAGAGCTGAGATCACTAAGAATGGGGAGAATCTCCCCTTGGCAACTTGGTCATATTGGGTGATGTCATACCGGGAGTTCTCTGCAATACAAAAAATACTGAATTCTTGATATTCCTTCTTTTTTTCAGTGTAATGTTAAAACAACTTTCCATGAGGCATTATGATCTCTTTACACATTCTCCCATGACAACAAAATTGATCTATATTTGAGAAAAGCCTGGAGTACTACATGTAATTGGGAATAAAAAACAAGTGCATGTCTGCATTGCCAATATGAGATTTCCAGTGACGGTAGTGATCTTGACTTTCAGAGTCTTTGATTGTCTTATTCTTTTGACCTAATTTTCTTTCACTTTCCATTGTTTTATTGATTTCCTGTATACATTCTGCAGCATTGCCTTGCTTTAACAAGATTCACTGATGTTTACTGCTAAAAACCAAAGAGGCATTGACATGATTCTCCTTTTCTGTAGTGTAGTATACCCTTTGCTCCTCTTTTATTACAACTGTTTCTTCAATCCCCTCTCTCTCCGTTTGTCCCTCACCCTCTCTTTGCCACTTCCCCTCTGTCTCTGTCTCTCTTTGCCACTCGCCCCCCCCCCCCTCTATCTCTCTCTCCTCTCTCTGTCACTCACCCCTCTCTTCATCTCTCTTTGTCCCTCTCTGACTCTCTTTCTTCCTCTCTGTCTTTTTATGTACATGTATTACTCTTGCATACTGAGTGAAACTTTTCAAACGACATATTGTCATTGCTTAACTCTTACTGTGCCTAGGGGTTTAGCTCTCTTCAAAATTTTACCAATATGTGATCAATGCTTACTTTTCAAATGTCTGCACTTCATTAACCATCTATTATTTCACAAAATATTGTGTACAAAACTTGTAGGAAATTTATTACCGTTTCTTATGATACCAAACATTATTCCTTTACCCAACTTTATAAGAATTATTGAAAATTACATTTGAGTTTCTTTTTTGTCCATTAATTTTTGTTTTCTCATTTGTTTACTATTGTTTAATGTTGAAATAAGGTAATATCTTTTAAAATCTGCATTTTTCTCTGAAAATTTCTAGGGTAGCAAATAATTATAATCATCTATTTAGAACGCTTGATTTATGCTCAAGATTTTGATATACATTTACCACCATATAACTTTCCTGTGGTCGAGCAATTGGTGAATGAAAATGACAAGTCTATCTGTCACATATACGTGACATCAGCACTGAAAGAGTTAAAAAGCCATTCTCAAAAGACTGTAAATCTTACACTTACAGCAGCAGTTGGAATTGTTTTTCAATTCATCATTCAAAATCATTTTATTGGTAATCCATCCAATTTCGTGGAAGCCTTGAAATAATTATATATTCTCATGATTCAATAAAATACATACAATACAAACAGATATACACAAAGAAAATGAGAACACCATTGTAATACAATTTCAAGATGTATAAGTACATGTATATAACATAGAAAAACATACAGACAGGCAGAGATCGATGAACTTCCTTCGAGGAGCATTTGGCAACTGCAAACTGATTTTTTTTTTTCATTTACAGCTCTATTAAAAAGGGTACACTATGCAAATTAGATTTGAACCTACAGTGTACAGGACCTTTTGGCAATCAAAAGAAGAAGCAAGTACAGTGTAGCTGAATAATATTTTATCATAGAAAATATAAAAAGTTAACATCCAAAAAACTTCAGGTACATGTATATCACTTTGAAAGCAATATATGTACATCTCACTCGCATTAATTAATGTATGGATCATTTTACTTTTATAAGGGCCATTCCGTCTACGGGATCTTCATTCGCCCGACGAAGCCAATTGATAATTGGCGAACGTTGCTCCAAGTGAGTATATTTCCAGCTTCTAGATTTAATTAATATATCATTTTACTGAAACTTTAAAAAGTATGGAAAAACAATATCAGTCATTGGGTGATTTCAAGTTCGGTGTTGGTGTTGGTATAGAGAGCGTGAATTGGGGTGCTCATTCTAGCCCGAACACCGAATTTGGGTTTATAAAAACAATACCAATCACATTATTGTTAGCTCAACACCTAGTGAAGTCAATCCCAGCACCAGCTTCATTTCAGGTTTGGTGTTGTGGCTGGTGCTAGTTTTGCCCCAACACCAACACCAGCTTTAAACACCGAACTTGAATTCACCCATTGTGGCAAGTACAATTTCACGAGACCTAAAATCATGCTATATCAATAATCCTAACAATATTTATTTCACAGCAATTGAGTTCACACCTGCTGGGGGGGGGGGGGCATAGCATGAGAAAAGTGCCCCCTACCACCATTGAATTCTCATATAAAGTTGGTCCAATCTATTTAAAAAGCCATCATACATGTAGTTTACATAATACCATAAACATCACAGCCATAAACCTTTTGGGAAAAAATTTAAAAAGAACAAGGCTATTACACATACATGTACAATGCCTAAGAAATTAATTACATGTATGTAGATGACATGAGAGAACAGGACTGAAATTAATCAATATTAAAAAGTCACCAATCATATAAAAAATATTCATATCTGGAGATTTTATAGGTTACCCAAAATGGCTTTAAAAGGTAAACCTTTTGATAAATGCTGGAAATATGGGAATGGATTTGAATGGAGTTCATATACATATAGATCATACATATTAAGGCCACCGCACACCTAACGATCAGTCTGCGATTTGATTTGTGAAATAAATCGCTATGGCATTAAATATTGGCATTTTAACAAATGAAATCTACCATATTCAGGTTCTGAAAAGTAATATGAATACTAAACATAGGGTTTCGGTGAGCTGTCAGGTTCTACAGGGAATAAGGGAAAATTAGTTTCAAATCGTAGGCACACATACGGTTTTTCGGAGCCGCTTTGGCCATACCACCAACTCGAAAACTCGGCAAAGGCCGTATTATTGATTTTACCATCTGTATGACTATTCAGACCCTCAATCAAAAATATTTTTTTGTTTTTAAATGATTTGTCAATGATATTACAATTTCTTCCGAAATCGGATTGCAGACCTATTATAAGGTGTGCGGTGGCCTTTAGCAAGGCTTTAGACATGAACAGGGATTCATAGGATTAATCAAGGCATTTTCTTGTGAATCGGAATAAGAACATTATTTATAATCAATACATGTAGATGTTCATAATAATCATTTTTCAAGGCAAGATGTTTTCATAAAAGAGAAGTTGGGTAGAAGCACATCTGGACAGTACAAGCTTTTCCAAATTTACACCTACAAAATGAAATATACAATTCACTCCAAAAAAAGTCTCTTCTGAAATAAAAGTTATACAGTGGAGCCTTCTTATCAAGAACACTGTTACAACAGACTCTCATTACAAGGTAATTTTGCCAGTCCCACTTCATTGTATTCTACTGTTTTTTAGGCCTGATATAACAAGGTTTCAATATAAAGAGGTAATTATCTTGGTCCCAAGGAGTTTGTTATAGAGAGGTTCCACTGTACAAATGTACATGTGTATTTGCCACAGGAATTTTATTTCAATATCTATACTCCATATACTTATCTGCAGTATTCTCTGTTGCTATTACATTATGACATTATGTTATTACTAAAATCTTCCTTACACTAGCCATGGATTTTTAAAATATCAGAATCCTCTATCACTACTGTTATTACAAAGTTTGCTATCATCAGCATTCAATCATAAACATGATATAATAATAATGATAATAATAATAATAGTGGGTTCTTGTATAGCGCACATGTCTGTCAGACTTGACACTCCTGGCGCTCCACAATTATTACCCTAGCTTTAGCGTGGCTGCTCTAACGGCACTCCAGCATTTCAAGGAATAAATTCCTGCCAGGTACCCATTTACCTCACCTGGGTCGAGTGTGGCAAATGTAGATAAAGGTATGAACACCGAAAAATGCTTATCAAACTACATGCAATTTAACCAGGTGAAACATGTACCAAATCAGACTAGCATCCCAGCAAGTGAGTACAAATATCACAAACCCAGGCAAAAAACAATAGCTACACTGTAACTGGCAATAACATAAAGAGGGCATAGCATTAGACATCACAGTCAACACCACCGTGCAGCATTTCAAAACTAATTTCTACCTCGAGTTGTCACAATAGTACTTGATAAAAACATACATGTACATATTGTGCAAGAGCAAAAAGCCTTTCTTTCTGGTTCAGGAGTTCAGAGTGTCTCCCCGTCAAGACATCCTATAGCCCTAGTACACACTTGGGGGGAGGGGGGGGGGGGGGGGGGGGGGGGGGGGGGGGGGGCACTCAGTATAAAGTGTGCGGTGGGTATGTGCTGCCCAGAAGACCCCATTGTTACACTCAAATTTCCGTTCCAAAGCATACCATTTTTTTCTTGTGGAGAAAAAGAAGAGAGAAAACCATTCCGAAGCACGCTTTTTTTTTTAAATTCCGTCGTTCCGGCCATCATGCCCAATTTCAAAGAATATCCCTTTTTGGTGAAAAGTTGAAAAATGAGCTTCATGCCAGGTGCTTATTTTCTTTGGGCTTTCCCCATTGCTTCAAATCCGGTTCCAATCCACCCTAGGGGATTCAGTTTTCATTCATGCTGAGCGTATGCATGCGAATTAACCTGCTTATATGTATACACACACCATAGACTTGCCATGACACACAGCGTATTTAGCTAATGGGAGCTTGTGGGAACGCTGCCCAGTTCCATAGCATCATATTTATATTGTTATCCAGTTCCAAAGACCCCCTTTTTGTAAGTCTTGTATGTGAACAGTAACAAAAGAAAAATATATACTTTTAAACTCTTCATGAGGCATAACATGGACGACAAGCGAGATTGTTTTACTGGTAATTTGAGAGAAGGTGAAGAGGGAGGATGAAATTTTACAAAAATATGGTTGGGGTAAATCATTATCTTGCCATTTTTTGTTTAAATGGAAAGTCCACCCTGATTACAAGTTAGTTTTAGAAGAAGCAGAAAAATTACAGAAACTGATTAGTGAAGGTTTGAGCAAAATATGATAAAAAGAAAGTTATGAATTTTTAAAGTTGTAATCAATCAAACACAAATTGGCAACTCCATGACGTATCTTGTGAGCTCCTCTCCCATTTACCCTGTACCCCGAATATTGTTAATTTCCATTTCTCTCTACAAAAATACTCAAACATGGACCTTACATATAATCATTGTTCATATGTTTTTACAAAAAACCTGTATGAAACAAATTTATTCCTTTATCAAAAACTAAGAAAATGAAAATTTAAGAAATTTTCTGTACTGGGCAAATGGGAGAAGAGCCTGCAAGATACGTCATGCATGGAGCTGCCAATTTCTTTATTCTGTTTCTCTCATTTTCTGCTTATTTTGAGACCAACTTAATATCAGGGGTCCACTCGCTATTCATAAGGACCACTATTCATAGAAAACCGCTATTCATTTAACATGCGTTATGAATAGCGGTCCTTATGAATAGTTATGAATAGTGGTCCTTATGAACAGAAGTCCTTATGAATAACGAGGTAATTTGTCTATGGTTTGCTCGCCATGTAGAAGGACTGCTATTCATACAAAACCACTATTCATTTAATCACGCGTTTTGGATAGCGGTCCTTATGAATAAGTGGTCCTTATGAATAGCGGTCCTAATGACTAGCGAGTTTATCCCTAATATCAGGGGTGGTCTTCCCTTTAACTGAAATGGATTTGATGATTACCAAACGAAAAACCTCTTTCACTTGGCCTAGTATTTGGCCACTAACACAGATTTAGTGAAACCTGATCACAAAATCATTAAAAGAAAAAGACAAAAATCATTGTAGACAGGTAGCTTTCTGTATAGCTTCCCTTCAGGTTTCAATGTGAAAAACACTGCTCAATGGATATAAAAACATGTATCTATAGACAGGTTGTCTCTATATAGGCTCCTTTCAGTACAGGTTCCAACACGGTAATAAAGTTAACACTCATGGAAAATACAAAAACATGTCATCTTAAACAACACATGATCATGAGAGGATGCTAATGTGGCAGATTTATCTGTACACGTACATGATGAAATGTTCTCAAGTTCAGCATTTAAGCAATACAGGATGAGGATTTCTGATTCGAGCAATCAACTAATGCAGGAAGTTTGCAGAATATTATGTTTACACATCAAATAAATACAGGAAAAGAGGTCTGCCAACGTATCAATCTGAAATGAAACAGAAGCACCATGTAACTAAGTCATTGTGCTTCAATATTTGATAATCTTTATAATGCAACTGAAACCTTTCCAAGAATGTGCGAACGAGAGGAAAATGGAATGATTAAGAGAAATGACATCGGTCTAGGAAATTAGAAAGATCTGTCTATCAATGAAATAAATGAAACTGCATATCAACTAATTAATCTAAGAGACATAACAGATTATGAGGAATACTGTTGGAAGTATTTTTCAGTATAAAATGTGGTAAACATGCAATAAGCAAGAACTTAAGAATAATAAATATAACACACTGGTAAATATAGTCTAAATAGAACAAAATATAATATGAGATGAACCTGACACTTATTTACATATTGCAAATCATAATCAACAATTCAGTATAATTTACTTCTGGAGTAAAATCAGATTGTCTTGGATTGAAATATCAAAGAAAAAAAATTGCTGCATCAATTTACTGATATTATTTTCTAAGTTTGTATGAACATACAATCCTTCTATATACTATTCTATTCAATGCCTTTTAAAGTACAATTTTTGTACAAACCAATAGTGCTAATGTAAAGAGCACCAAAGCTTCAGCAAGTCAAGCCTTAATTAAAAGGGCCATAAGCATTTTGCTGCATGTGGTGCTCTACTCACTGGCAGCAACAAAACAACAAAGCTAAAAGATAAAGTTGAGTTCTGGTCATGCGATTACATTGTGAAAGAAATTGTCTCAGAGCCACTGGGAAAGGTTGATAATGTTTACATGTACATGTACATGTACATAAGAATTGGAGTATACTGAGAGGTTTTGGTATCATCAAAATGATAAGAAATCAACCCAATCGCGCATGCACTGCACACAGAAATGGGTATATGGGACTGCAAACACATGTGGCAAGAATGTTCAGCCCGAACAATTCAGATATTTCTCATCATATTTTGAATATGAGGACATTTGAAGAGCAATCCTTTTCAGGGGACATTTCTACTATGACGTTCTTCCCAACTTTCTCATTCCAAAAGGAATGAGAAAGCTCACAAATTATCATTCACCTTTCCCAGAACTCAACCTTCTCTTTAAATCCATTTGAAGTCATACCCTCCTGTAATATCATAATTATCTTGTTTGCTAATGCTCCAATGACTTACAAAGGAGACCTGCCCCTTAAACTGAAAATATACAAATATTCAAGTTGTAAACGCTTCTGATTTCTATTTAGAGGCTATACAGTTAAGCATGGTGAACTACTCTACTGAAGGCAAAGTTCATCTGCACTGATCTTGTACCTTACCATCTTAACTAACTTCTAGAGCAATCCTTACTTTTCTACTGCATCTACTTAATGTGCAAAATGCAAATCAAATACACATGTGTCAGATTTCTTTGATGTTATTTACTGATAATAAGATACATATAGCTTTCCTTATTATACTTCTACAATGTATATGGTAAAAATAAATTGTTTACTTAAGAAATTCTTTAATGAAAACTCATAACACCATGTCGCCTAATAAATCAAAACATATAGCTTTAGTTTTCTAATTACATGGCTTTTAGTTGCTTAAAAGTACTTCATCCCTTTTGCAGCCCTAAATTTTGAAGTTGTGTGAGTATGTGATAAATTACAAAAGAATTATAATTGGAAAACTTGTGCGTATGTGAAAAGGATTATAATTTGCTTTAAATTTGACAATTTGGTAATATTCAATTTTTTTCTAGTCGAATAAAATAGCATGATTTTTAAAATGATTTTTTGACCTTTACTAGTACATGTACTTGCATTGATTTCTTGAATAGCTCCCTCAGCAACAAAAGCCAGATTTTCATTTCTTCCAAAGGAGTTATAGATATTTTGACCTTGAAATTCATAGGCAGTATCTACAGGATGTCTACTAAACCTGTGCAAGTTTCGCACAATTTTGCAAGGTCTGCAAGAAGGATGAAGTACCTTAAAGTCTACATCCTTAAAAATACAAGATTTTAGTCTCAGACTATTTGTTTCTTTATCAATGTTACATTTTCCAACATTAAATAAGTACAGTGTATGTAAGTATATACAGACAATATCTTTTTCTCAGCCATACACTACCACAATATATATTTATCTCTTCTAACAAATTACCGTGTGTGGTTAAATCACTCTTTGGACATTGGAATGAACCTTTACTTCCTTCAGTTCTCATTCTAATCCTATGGAGATCCTTAAAAGATTTATTACTTTCTTGGCTTCTGCAATTAAGTTCCACGTGTAATGACCTGTAATATAAATGTAGAGGCAATAAATACAGATGAAGTTGTTCATTTTTTTTTCAGCCTACATTGTCGTCTTTGAGAGCTAAACCCTATCACATTCATATCTATCACAGCTGATTTTAAACTATTGGCAATGCATGTACCTACATGTACATGTAACTGTATATGTCCTTCTACTGCTTTACTGTGTATTTTAATTCGACAGTGTTTTTAATGTTACTGTTCTATGGTGAAATCCCAAAATAACCCAGTTTATGGTACTAGTTATCAATCTTTATCTACAAGCTTTGATGTATAATCCGATGTATAAACATTGTGTGGTCATCTAAAGGGGAGGGGGATGTTTACTGCCAGTATAGTGCACACATGAGAAGGTCATAGAACGTCACAATACACTTGGACAATTTTGAGATGATCAATCTCACATTATCTCTTGCTGTCTCTACTATCATGTTGTTATGGCGGATCAAACTCGGGTCACAGCCACCAAGCCATGTCAATTTAAAACAGGGTCTGACCTGTAAGGTTATACACTGCATCTCAAGGGCCCTTTGTACGGCAACTGCTCACGACACAACTAGTGGGAAGCTGGGTTAGGCTTCATACTCCAGACAAGACATACATGTACATTGTAATAATGTCAACTTAGAGAATGTGTTGCAGCATAGATCAAACTTGATTTGAGGTTATCCCAAGGCTACAAAAGCTGAGTCTGTCTCTTAAGATGCATTCAAACTTACCTCTTTTACCCAGTGACACCCCAGGTCAAATTTCTGCAGTGCATACATGTACATGTACTATTAAACAAAATATGAGACAACTGGGACTTCAGACTGACACATAGATAAGCAAGAAGGCTGGAAATACCATGTACGGTACATGTAATGTGGACAAATAATAATAATTCTGACCACTTGATCTTCTGTGGATAGTTTACACTTAACTTATCTTTTCACCCAAATTTGACCGGAGTGTGACCCTGGTCAATTTTTCAGTATAAATGCGATATATTTATCACAAAGTTCTAGGAATAGAAAATTACACATTCTGTGGCCTCTTTTAGAAAAGACACGTTGCCTGTACATAGCTAGTACATTGCTTGTACATTACACAGGAATCACTCTATTAATATACAGAAGAAAAAAATAACCTACTAATAAACCCTCCCCCCCCCCCCACACTTCCCAGGAAACTACCCCACAGAACAACTACACCCCAAGAGCAATAGCCCCCTTGTATTAGCGAGCCGCTGTCAGGCAGTCATTGTCTGGCAGGACTGGGGGGGGGGGGGATACTTGTCCTAGGGGGTACAGTTAACCAGTGAGTAGCTGTCCTAGAGGTTACAGTTGCCTTGGCAGTTTGTTGCCTGGGGGCTGGTAGTCTAGGGGGTTGATGTCTCAGAATCCAAAGCATCCTTCATCCACAGTCACTCTCATATTTTTGGCATTTTCTCCTTCAGTCTGTAAATTCTCACAATGTTCTAGGAATGAAATTCCTGGCATGCTCAGCAACGTCCTAGATGACTCCGCCTAGATGAAGTCCAACTAGGACGATGACCAGGATTACGATGAAGATGATGACTGCAAGTAAGATCTTCATTCTTGTGTTCTGCCACCACATCTTTCGGCTCACTTTCTGAGCTGTCTTCTGAAATGTTCTTGCCTGAAGAGAAAAAATAGAAGGAAAAAAAAATCCTCAATATTATTACAAGAATATGAAAATAAAGAATACAGATATAGTTCAAATATACATAAAAAAATAACTATCAATAATAAAGAAAGAATGAATAATACCAAAAGATGGAAATGAAAAAAAAAATCCAACATGCAGGCCCCTTTCAATAATTTCTTGCTATAATAGGCTTTTTCTATAAAACTACCAAGCATCCACGCAAATACGATGCTTTTACTAGTTTTAAAATATCTCTTTTTGTACGAATGAGCCCTTAATCTGACAATCTGTAACCAGCACTTATCAAACAAAATATAACCACAAGGCTGCACTAATCTGGCTACTGATACAGCTCCTGAAGGAGCCTCTGATTTAAGAGGGCAACCCCTACCATGGCTAAAGGCCTGGTCAGGGTCCCGTTTCATAAAACTTGTTATTAGTAGCAACTGCCACATTTCTGTGACTAACTTGCTCACAGCCAATCAGATGCAAGGATTTCAGTAGCTTACAACAGTTATTGCAACTTGTTATTTATAACAAGTTTTATGAAACAGGGCCCAGACCTCACACCTTAATGACAACTACAACTATCAATTGTTCCCAAATTGCTCCCCTGTTGTTTATGTGGAAAATAAATTGGAAATCGTTGTAAGTCAGACCTCAACGTTTATGCTAATCAGCCTGCCTCACTCAGCCACCAATATTTCCTAGGATAAGCCTCAATGCTAATATCTCTGAGCCAATAATCACACTCCTTTGATGTGACATCAGACAGAAGGGATGGGGGGGGGGTGTCCTTAGTGTTTGATGGACAGCATCAACGATTTTATTGTTGCAAAAATCTGTGAGGTCTGATAACCTTTTATCATTATGGTTATCAGTATATTACATATGCATAAAGTTTATTGCTATCATTATCAGTGAGGTTAGACCGGGGCCCTGTTTCATAAAACTTGTTATCAATAACAAGTTGCAGTAACTGTTATAAGCTACTGAAATCCTTGCATCTGATTGGTTGAGACAAAATTTGTCATAGAAATGCCGCAGTTGTTACTGATAACAAGTTTTGTGAAATGGGGCCCAGGCCCTAATGGCTTTAGAATCTGAAAGTAACGGATGGCTTACGCTTGCTTCCAGATCTTCGGTTTTTGAGAGCAGATCATCCAGTTTCTCTCCTCTGCTTAGAACCTTATCAATGTTCTGTGTCATGATATCCTTCACTTCGTCCACTTGATTCTGAAGAACAGCGACCTTGTCGTTTCCGCCTCCTTTCAAATTAGAAAAGTGGTCCTAAAAGAGAAAAATAAAGACTTTAGTTCATTATCTTCAATTGTTTTGCTCGATGGTGATGCTTTAAAGGGGAAGTCCACCCTGTCCACCCTGTCCACCCTGATATTGAGTTGGTTTGAATAGAAGCAGAAATATTAGAATAACAGATTAGTGATAGTTTGAGCAAAATCCAATAACGCTAAATTAATTTTTGAAGTTGAAATTGATCAAACACAAATTGGAAACACTGTAACGTATCTTGCAAAGAGCTCTCCCATTTGCTCTGTATAACAAATTCATACATTTCCATTTTTTCTATTCAAAAGTAAAATACTCAGTCATTCATGCACCCTAGATATCATCATTGCACATATGTCTTTACACATGTCCTGTATGAAATACATGTAGATCTCTTCTTTCATTTCTTTCACTGCGAAATTCGAAGTTTAAAAAATTTGCAATACAAAGCAAATGGTAGAAGTGCTCTAAAGTTACATCATAGAGTTGACAGAAATCAAATTTACAGGTCTCTTTTGAGAGTAAACAGCCCTCATCCTTAGCTATTTTTCTCGTTGTACGACACAAGCTCCAGCGACAATGGCTTGGTGGGTAATACCATGCACTAACCAAATTCTCAATTTAAACTCCGGACCAAACGCTATACCTTACCATTACCCTAAACCTAACCTAAAACCTAACCTAAAACCTAACCTAAAACCTAACCTAAAACCTAACCTAAAACCTAATTGCAACCCATACCCTATATCTTTGATGAAATTAAGCCTGGAGTAATTGTCACAGGAGCAAAAGTCAGACCACCATTTTTCTACACCCCTTACCATTTCCTGGCCAAGGACCGAGCTGAAATCCCTCTCCAGCTCCATCTCTCCTGCGTGATGGACCCTCTGCGCCAGACTGCAGTTTTCCACTTTCCTCATGATCTCCATGACAAAGGCATACGCCGTCTGCCTCCTGAAGTCTACAGTGGTGGCACACATGTAGGTGATGCGATCTTTGATGACCACATGGAACAGGTAGCTGGAAGAAAATAAGATCGGATAAAGAGATGATTAGAACTGTGCCAGACTGCAGATCTCCATGACAAAGGCATACAATGTCTCTTTCCTGAAGTCTACCATGGTGGCACACATCTAAGTGATGCGATCTTTGATAACCACATGAACAAACAGCTGGAAGAAAAGAAGATTGGATAAAGAGATGATAAGAACTGTGCCAGACTGCAGTTAGCCACTTTCCTCATGATCTCTGTGACAAAGGCATATGCTGTCTCCTTCCTGTAGAATGTGGGTGATGCCATCTTTGATAACGACATGGAAAAGATAGCAATATAAAAGGAGATTGCTAGTATACACCGATGATTAGTATTTTTTTAAATGAAGAATAGCTTTGAACGAAGTCATAATAAAGCTTTTTATCTCGCAATCATCAGAGTAAAACAAAAGAAGGACTAGACAGTTCCTGAATAGACAATTCCTGTTTGCATTGTTCAATTTTGTCTTTCTGTTCATTCTTATGTTTTCCTCCATCACACAGAGGAGATCTAACTAGAGAGTGAGGAAAAGATGAAAATCTCATAAATTTTAATTTTATTAGTTTTTGATAAAGGAATAAATTTGTTTCATACAGGTTTTGTGTAAAAACATATATCAGCAATGATTATATCTAAGGTGCATGTATGACTGAATATTTTCTTTTGAGAAAATTGAAATTAATGATTTTTGGGGTACAGGGCAAATGAGAAAGGAGTTCGCAAGACACGTCACGGAGTTGCCAATTTGTGTTTGATTGATTACAACTTCGATAATTCATAACTTTATTTCTTACTGTATTTTGCTCAAACCTTCTTTGATCTGTTTCTTTTATTTTTCAGCTTCTTTTAAAATCAAGTTAAAATCAACTTGTAATCAGGGTGGACTTTCCCTTTAAGAGAACTCAAGATCACCTGCAACATATTCAAACATGAATAGTTGAGACTCACTCTTGTGAAGTATAGACAGATTTGTAGTTTTCGTGTGATGCTAGGTTCTGCATCATGGACCCAACCACTTGTTGGAAGTTGTGCTCATAGCTCTTGGACAGCTCCACCAAGATGGTGGTCCCTCGAGCGATGCAGCTGTACAGAATCGTCATGGTAACAGATGAAATTTGGGCTTTGGTCTAGAGAAAGGTGCTGAGGATAGGAGGGTTGTAGCCTTGTTTCAGCTTTTCCTGGAATCACCACAGAGATCGTAGCAAATGAACTGATGGGCGGATGGCGTAGCTCTAGAATTATAAAGAACAAGAAGATGGTACATATAATGCACTTTCTACGAGTATCAAATACATGTAGGCCTACATGGATAAATCACATGCATACTGGTTAGCATGACTTTTGGTACAATATACATGTAGATTAGTGAAATTGGGTGGCACGAAAAGACGCATCCGGAACTCAAATGGCAAAATTGTTGGTGATAAAAGTTAATAAAAAAGTTGTATTTTGGCATTTGTAATGACAGTTTTTGTAATTTGAGGCTAATCAAGGTAGTAAAGGTATTTTAACCCGCTCTATAGTTTAATATTTTTCTAAATAAAATTATGATTTTCAACAATATTCATTTTGCGTTCCGGACGCGTCTTTCCGCGGCACTATGTCTCGCTAAGCTACTTTACCTACATTGTCAATGTGATGGTTACTACTGAAAGCAGATCCAGACAGACCAGTGAAGAAATTAATGAGTAAATATGTATGTAACAGCACCAAGAAGCTGGTCAAACTAATAAATCAGCCACTGTATGAATATAAAAACTTGAACAGCTGTATTATGACTTTGCTAATCCCTGTATCATTGTCGCTAAGATACACATCCTTTTTCTGAATTGTAAATATTTATGGGTTAATGTGGTCTTATGCTAAATTTGCTGTAATCAAATTCTAATTATTACAGGGTTTATGGTAACCCTAAATCAGCCATATTTATTTGCAGGTTTGGTTTACAGATCTTGTTTGTTTGTTTTTCTTCAAACTGAATTCATGGAAATGCCCTTGAAAATATGTTCTACTATTAAACTCTTTGGACGGGTGGGGAGAAAATGACCAAATTGGGGAGAAAATGATCAAATTGGAGAGAATAACAGCAATCATGAGGAGAAAAAGAAGGAAAAGAGAGATGAAGAGAGAGAGAGGGAGGAGAGGGATGGAGGGAAGAGGAGAAAATAAAGAAAAGATGGGAGAGAGAAGAGGAGATGGGTGGGAAGGATGGAAATGACTAACTTGTAAGAGTTGGGATGAATAGACAGAATAGAATAACCAAACTTTTACACTTGAGGGGGTGATGACAGAAATGGACTGATGCATACATGTATGTATGTACATGTACACAATATCATACAAAACATGTATTGTACAAAAAACAATGAATCAATAGACCAAGGCAGATTAGATTTCTAGGCACTGCTCAACAAGCTCTGGTTATTCCACTTCAGTGTGTAAACCTATACTGCACTTGGACCAACCATCACCTAGTACAATACAATGTACAAATGTACACTGTACAGATGAGGTCTGCCTGCAGAGCAATCGAGGAAAGAAACTACAAATTTGTAGAGATAGTGCATCAGATGGTCGGAGAATCTTCTAAATTTGTTGTTGTTGTAATTGTTTTTAAGGCTGTACATGTATATAACCGATAGCACATTCACAGCACCAAACCAATTCTATACTGACCGACAACTGACAAAATCTTAGACATTGGTGGTAATGTCATTTTGTTTGGCCTACTGTCAGTCTGGTGTCTTTTGATGTGGAGTATTAAATTTGAACATTTAAATACATTTCTCTGGGAGTATTCTTCCAGCTGATATTGTGTACATGTAGCATCTCAGCGAGGTGGTTTATCTCCCTATCCATAATATGCCAGACCGGGTATGGAGTTGATAACTTCAGTTTAGACCCATCCCAGAAGGGTGAGGGATTGGGGGGGGGGGGGTGTCAACCTGGGATAGTGTAAAGGTACTTTTTTGTTCACAAGAGCTGTCATTGGATTTCCTACAGTAAAACTGAGAGTTTTGCAAAGTGATGTTTACTGTATGTACAGTATGTACCGGTATTTCTTTTTTCAACTAAAGCTCTTTAATAATTTTCCAGAGCTCTGCAAGAGCTTTTCAGAGCTAATTTGCACATGGGTATTTCCAGAAATAAGGGTCCCAATTTGTGACATTCTTGGTGTCCTGCTGACATATGAAACAAACTGGTTTTTTGTGGCTCTGGGTGGAGACAAATTGTAGAGTAAGACTGAGTACTATTCTAACAGTGAAGAAGCAATGATATGCTCAGAATCACTTTGCAGTTTTACTCCACGATTTAGCATCTTACACTCAGAGCCACGAAAACCTGTGGTGTTTCATACATGTATGTATAAAGCGAGACACCAAGAATGTCACAAATTGGGACCCTTATTTCTGGAAATACCCACATGGATAATGTAGCTCTTGTTTACCTTTTTCACTGGCCAGGGAGCTGGACTATGCCACATTCCTATAGAGAAGGTACAAATGTACATGTACATGTACATGTGTACCCTTATATTTTAAGGTATTGGTTACATGATAATGTACAGATCAAGCTCTAAGGTACAGGGATCAGGCAAACACCCAGTTGCTGCCAGAACACAGATTAGGCAATTGGCCAGAATATGTGAAATATCCTGTGTTACTAAACATATTTCAGATAAAGGCTAAAAATATTTTGGCAAACCCATAAAATGTAATAGATTGATACTATCCGGAATTAGGAGGGTCACTGTGAGAGGAATATGAGCCTTATGTATGTACGTACAGTACAATTAGTCGTCTGTTGAGAGCTAGACTATTCACGTTTATTGTTAACTCATAATCGCTTTCTATGGAACTAACACACTTCAGGCTCTCAGCAGATGTACTAGCATATATATATATATATATATATATATATATATATATATATATATATATATATATATATATATATATATATATATATATACCTACACATACATGTATGTTTAGAATTGGCAGTTGTTCTCCATATCTAACCTATTGATGAGAAAACTACATGTATACTTTTAACTTAAAGGAGAATGAAACCCTGGGGGAAAATCAATTTTAATGAAAAGAGAGGATAGAGAGAAGCAATTCCAAAAAAGTTCCATCAAAATCGGTTACGAAATGACAAAGTTATGAAAGTTTGAAAAGTCTCAATTTACTTTCTATGGCGATCCACAAATTGGCAATGTTGCTTCAAAATGGCAGGTTTAGTAGTACAACTCTCCATATGTTTTGTACACAAAATTTCATATTCCCCCATTATCTCTCAAGATGCAGCTTGTCTCCTTCTTAGCTCAAGATATATCATGGGAAATGTATTTGACACACGTTGAGTTCAAAAAAAGACAAGCAGCATCTAGATATAAAGGGAGAAAATATAAAATTTTGTGTTACAAGTCATATTGAGAGTTGTACTACTACATGTAAGCCTGCCATTTTGAAGCAACATTGCCAATTTGAGGATCACCATAGAAAGTAAATTGAGACTTTTCAAAGTTTCATAACTTTTTCATTTTGTAACCGATCTTAATGGAACTTTCTTTAAATTGCTTCTCTCTATCCTGTCTTTTCATTAAAATGGATATTTCCCCAGGGTTTCATTCTCCTTTAAGTTCACCTTACGGGTTATCAATGTGAGATTGATTTGTAGGCTGGCAAATAAAAAGCAGATTAGTACTACCATGGCAACAGGGCTAATTAATTTACCTCAAATTCCTCATCTTGGCGAGCGCGTACGGGTGCGTTGAGTAGTCTACTCACGAGTCACTATAACGCTTGTAGAGAGTGTAATTAAACTTGCAATATCTCTTTATAGAAGTAATATGAAGCCCAAATTCTGAATATACTACACGGAACCTCTAACATACAGAGCAAATTATTTTTGGGGCGATTGGTACCCTTCAATAAACACATGTATACATACATGTAGATTGAATAAAAATATTGAAGATTAAACAAAAACTCTGCACTTAATGCAGAAGATAATGGAGACAATTATAATCACACACGTAGCCGTAATAAACTTTGTAAAAATTATGTTATGAAAAAGTCAAATTTCCTTGAACAACATGCCTATTTTTAAACAGTGAAATACATGTATATCATGAACATTTTTTTCAATACATTTAAGCACTTTATCCAAACACAATATATTGTGGTCTGTGTAAAATTTGCTGTACATGTAAAGCTACTGCACAGATTTTGTCATTATTTTATTGTTTTATTTTTTAACTGATGTATGACTATTGTATGCTCTTCATAAACATGTGTACATAGAGCAATGATGCATCATATGGTAACAGAAAATTTAATTAATCATTTTGATCTAGAGTCTGATTACATGTAATCACCTCCACTGTTTCACAATTTCTCTTTAGCAAACTGGCCTTATATACATGTTCATAATTGCATATTAACAGGATGAACTTTGCATATCAATTTCCAACTGTACAGGAAGTATTCCATTAGAGATGCCACCCAAAAAACAACATACATGTATGTGTAAAAAACCAAAGAACACTCATTTCCTTTTAAAATAAAGTACACCTGTAGTAGTATGTACATGTACATGTATGTAACTTGAAATTAATAATTTATAACATCTGTTGAGAGCCATAAACTCGTTAACTCTGCATTACAGTGTACGAACTCTGCATTACAGTGTACGAGCTAACGCCCTTCTGGTTCTCATCATATGATGGTTACCAAAAAAAATATTAAAATTTATACAATCAGAAATTACTGTCACACATAACAGTCTACAGTAATATGTATAAAAAGGGAAATAAATTCTTGATTCCCAATCATCATTCATACATACCAGGGAATAATTTTCCCGGTATCGCATCGCAATTTGCGACGCATTTTCAGCCATTTGCTACGCATTTTTTTTTTATGAATCGCAGTTGCTGCGATGCAAACGGAAACATACATGTACATGTTTAACAGGATGAACTTTGCATATCAATTTCCAACTGTACAGGAAGTATTCCATTAGAGAATGCCACCCAAAAAACAACATACATGTATGTGTAAAAAACCAAAGAACACTCATTTCCTTTTAAAATAAAGTACACCTGTAGTAGTATGTACATGTACATGTATGTAACTTGAAATTAATAATTTATAACATCTGTTGAGAGCCATAAACTCGTTAACTCTACATTACAGTGTACGAGCTAACGCCCTTCTGGGCCGGTATTCAATCAAAAACGCGCATTAAGTAAGTAAATTACTAAGTACATGTATTTAACTCGGCTAAGTAAAATGGCTTAACTCATATTCAGATCACTTTAAGGTATTTTTCTTTAGTAACCCGACTTTGAGGCAAAATACTTACTGATATCCATTGTGACGTCACATGTCCTGTCCAAAATCATGCGCAATAAATGCGTCACAGTAGATGCGCGCTTACATGGTTTGCTTGTGCGCAGCTTATACTACTGCGCGTATGTATGAAAGCCAAATACCTGCCAATCAAGTAATTGGTTTAAGTCTGCTAGGGAGCTGTCTTAGACCTAGGGTAAAATACTTAGCCAAAAGATTCAACTGAATACCAAAATTGCTTAAGTATTTTATCTCAGCCGAAAACTAACGGTATAGCCACAATCAGGGTGCAACTTTCTACCTACAAGCGTTACGCATCTCTCCTGGAAACACAAAGTTATTTAATTAAATGTCTTGTGGCCTGAAATGTTGGACCATATGAGTTCTTCATCTCGCAGCAACTTTTGTTTGAATTTCATGTGTGTTGGGTGTGTGAGGATGGTAATAGAGGGCCAAAAATACCACTTTTTGGCTGTTACGCATTTGCACTTTGTTGTTACCATGAAATTACACAACATATGCCACATCTGTTCATGCCATCTTATAGTCCTTTTTATCTCCACTCGGTATTTTTTTACGGCTTGAGAATTGACCCCAGAATTGCGATACAGTGGTTATTTCTGTGAAAAGAGACAAGCGTAACACTTTTTTGAAAAACAGCTATGTGCATAATTTTGCCTCTATAATTCATATATTTCAACATTATATTGATCGGTAATTGGTTATATTTTCTTAGCAACATATTGTCCTATCATCAGAAACAAAAAATCAAACATAGATACAAACTTTGCAAAAATATATGCCCCCATTGCAATCATAAATTGTGTCCGGAATTTCCTGTAGTGTCCGTAACAGTGTCATTCCTGCTACATGAAAATGTTTTCAAAGCTCTTATATGCTTTGCTTTATGTAACTACCCCCGGGGACTAGCTGTGGTATAATAATATCCCGCTAAGCATTTCAGTTTTTTTTAAACGAATTTAATAAATGCCATTTGTAGTGTCCGTAACACATGTAGTGTCCGTAACACAAGTGTGTAATGTCTAAAAATACAGCTTGATAACTAAATACTACTAATTTGTAATTTAAATTTGATTTTTTACAGTTGCTCTTCTTAATATGTCTCCACATAAATTAAAAATTTTCTCTTTCCCTGGAAGTTCTTCTCCCAGATATGATATTTCGCAAACAAATAAGGTATTTTCCATGAATTTTATTCAAAAAATAAAACAAAACTTGACTTAGGATTAATTTGATATTGATATTTTATTTCAACAATATCAGTTAGATGTAGTAAAGTATCAAATAAAATGCATCATTGTGTTTTAGTTTCATTGTCAAGGTTAGAAAAGAGTAGGAGCCAGTGTTACAGACACTACAGATCTGTGTTACGGACACTACAGAAGGGATAGTACTATGCCTGCAAGCCAAACTGTACTTCCTTTTCTGGATAACAGTGTTCTGAAATAAATTTTAAGAATGTAAAAGCTGTCTATGACATCAAATATGTATGATGCATGTCTTTTGCATGAGAAAATACATTATTTCAATTATTAAAAGTCTATAATATGTACAGTTGGTGAAAGCCAAAAGGGCATTATTGATTAACTGTTTAAAACCAAAAGGGTGATAACAATGCAAAATGTCTATGGCATTAATGGCCTTCTGGTTCTCACTGGACAATATATTGCATAAAAGAAACATCTCTTGAAGTTTCCTATTTCATGAACTGCAGAAACACTGCCCCCAAATGGAAGTTGGCACAAAACACATTGTCAAATGATCCCTGTGCCTGTACTAGTATGAGCTGTAGTATCTGTAACAAGCTATGGACAGTTAGTTAATTTTGACATCATACTACATTTTTATGCACTAAAACAGAATTAATGTCTTGTTGTTATATGCAGCTGGTATTAACGTGTGTCTTTTGTGTAAAAATTTTCACAGATACCCTGACAATTTGAAGTGTTATCAGTTTGAGATTGTGGTTTATTGGAATTTTAGCCTTTTGTACCCTAGATTACAAGAATTCCTATATAAACTGATTATAGGAATCATCTCTCAAATGTTCTTATTTCAGGAATAGACCAAATAATATTCATAGATCAAAGCTGGCAGAAGAAAAACACATGGTTATCATTTCAAACCATGAAACGGGGTGAATAGGAACAGTTTCGACACATTTTGCCTCACAACATATTCATTACATCGCCAGTGGCAAATGTTTTGGCACCATGAAATGTCTATTCATGCTACCTTTCTATTGACATGTAAAAGAAATTCCATCAGCATCAGATTTAATTTTTATATGGAATATTGTGACTGCTCCTATTCACCCCGGTGTTGGGTTGAATGGGAACAGAATGGAAAATTATGAAATATACGTTCTTTAAACTGTTACTTGTATACAAATACTTTTAAATTTATTGGGGAAGGGGTTTGTACTAAATGGGTTTTTGAAAAGAGAATGCTTTCAGAAACATCAGAATGCATTATCATAAATTTAAATGACAATTGACAAAGGCCTATCTTTTAAATCATTACAGGCATCAAAACGGTACCGTGTGTTAGTGAAAATGGAATTTGTTTTAATATAGTTTGCATCATGGCTTTAGAGCTGCTTGATTACAGAAATGATATGGGAAAACAGGTATTGCAAATTATTGGCAGTAAACAATAGCTGTTGGGTAATTGGAGGGGAATGAAGGGGAATCAGAAAACTAGTATTTGAATTTTCATACTTTTTATTAAGATAATGGCCCCATGATGTATTTGATGGATAATCCTATTTGGAATGTGCATAGATTGTCTTTAGATTTATTTAACTTATTGTGTGAAGTAATATTTTCCAAACTATAGCAGATACATGTAGGGTGTTGGGGTTCTTAAGGAGCCTGGAAATGACTGTTCTAAGAATGCCATTGAGTTTTCAGGCTTTTCATACCTCGATCTACATTGTACATCTAAAATATCGTGATTACTATGTCTATGGTACATGTGATATATATGTATTTAGGTGCTTAAGGTATGTTTTGGCATCAGAAAGTCTGAATCATAATTGCTTGGTAGTCTGTTCCTATTCACCCCAGTTATTCAGGAGAAAAAAAATGTAAATAAGGAAAATGAAGAAAAAATATATAAACCCTATTGCCATCAATTTCTTTCACATGAATTATATGCAAGACCATATTTGTGAGGTCTTGTTGCAAAATCTGATGATTCACTTCAGTAGGTCTGAAGATAAAATTTTGTAAACATATTTCAGACCATCATATCATATTCCACACTGGGGTAAATATTAATTAATTCCCATCATGTAAGTCATTATTGGTCAGCTAGAGGTACATGTATGCACTACATAACTCAAATAATTTTGATGAGTTTACATTATAACTTTGAAAATGAAATTACCAAGAATTTTTTTCCCACTTTTGTTCCTATTCATCCCGCTTTAAGGTACTTGATAAATGAATATATGTCAATAACAAAGTGACCTGTAGTGTCCGTAACAGGCTAAAGTCAATTGTAAAGTACTTAATCTTGACATCATATAGCGCAGGATATGCACTAAATTAGAATGAGTGTCTGTTTTTTATATGGACGTAGTGTAAAAGTATGTTTTGGGTACAAAAGTTTAGTAGTATTAACTAATTCTATCAACTTTTAACAATTTGAAGATGCATTTTACTGGGTTTTTTTCAGCTTTTGTACCTCAGACTGAAAAATTGCAATGAACAGATTTGAAAAGATACTCTCTATTGGATTTAAAATTGTAATTAGGCATCAAGATATGCAGCAACAACAATAATGACAGGAAAAAAGCAAATGGATAACTTATATATTGCACCAATGAATAACGTGTATACTATGTAGTGTCCGTAACACCCTACTGGAAATTGTACATAAGTTATTTTGGACAACTTATGATAGTGAACAAGCCTTCCTAGCAAGTTCATTTGTTTTTATATGTATACAGATGGGACTAAAGTTTGGAATTTGTCTCATTTACCAGTGTTTGGTTGGCTTTTTAAAAAGTTTCAGGTTTTGAAATAACTGGCATTTATGAGATTTGACCTTTCGTTGCCACTGATGTGTATACCGCATCTATTTTATGAACTGAAGTGAGTGCGAATTGTTTTATTTTTCACAAATTGCCATTAAATTCCAAAAAGAAGTGCAAAATATTTTAGTATTAAGATAAATAATGCTGGAAAATTCCATTTTTGTAGCTTTGCGTAGTGTCCGTAACACCTACCTCACCCCGTTGTGTTGCTGTTCATAAAATGATAACCAAGATAGTTTCCTTCAGGATATTGCAGGGTGTTAACCCAAGGGTATTCATGAACAATTTGGGGTTGATGAAACAACTCCACTGCATACTTCATTTTTGGACCCAAGTGCAAATGGTTTTGCACCCTGATTGTGGCTATACCGTAAGTAAACTACTCATACATGTCTTTCACTCATAAGTATTGAATTGAATACGGGCCCTGGTTCTCAGCATATGATGATTACCAAAAAAAATATTAAAATTTATACAATCAGAAATTACTGTCACACATAACAGTCTACAGTATATGTATAAAAAGGGAAATAAATTCTTGATTCCCAATCATCATTCATACATACCAGGGAATAATTTTCCGGTATCGCATCGCAATTCGCGACGCATTTTCAGCCATTTGCTACACATTTTTTTTTATGAATCGCAGTTGCTGCGATGCAAACGGAAACATACATGTACATGTTTAAAGGCGAACTCATTCACACTTCAGTAATGCGAGTGTTATAGCGAAGCGCGAGTGAGTGAATTACTAAGCCAGCTGTAAACACAGCGTAACATGTACGTACTCACACAGACCGCTAAGCTACACACTCGGGATACACACACAGACCGCAAAGCTACACACTCGGGATATGGCCTGCATGCACACTACACCCTGTATACTCCCATCCCAAGCACTGCGCGCAAAGCATACTAGTACTACTCACTGCAGTCACTGCAGTCTACTTACTGCAGTCACTCTCTAACCGTGAAGCTAATACACACATACCCCATTGTCACAAAAGCACATGGCGCGCTACGATCACCTTCTAACCGTGAGTGTTGTTTTGATGCACGTTTCATTGCACAAGTGCAATGACACTGCACATGGGATTAATTATATGCATCGCGATCGCATGTGCGCGGTACCTGGAGTTGTTGTTTATTGACTTTCGGTACAGTTCGATCGTTTGATAATTTTTAATCAATGCCGTGGGACGGTGGGAATATTCCGAATTTATTGTGATTTGTGGATTTTCTATTGGGACATATATGACTGATTTAAGTTAGTGTGAATATGGATTCATTGGAATTTGACTCTGTGGATTTATCGTGGAATTGCGGAAATCATTTGGATTTGTACGTTCATGTTGTCGTAGTGGGCTGAAAATTTGCACTTAAAGTCTTTGTTTACATGAGAAAAAAAGTTTGCTATACAAGTTTATCCAACTGCTATGCAAAAATTATTTTGTATAGCAGTTTTGTTATGCAATTTTTTTGCTGAAAATTATTCCCTGCATATGTACTTAAAAGCAGTTCAATTTTCATATTTTCATCAGTTGGTCCATAGAAATACAAGACCAAAATGTATCTTCATTTACATACAACAGTACAGTACTCACTCACCCTACATGCAATTAGACCTCCACCAATGTAGCTCGCACCATATATCGTCTCAATACTCCGCAGATTGCAGTAATATCCACTGCCTTGGTGACAGATGGGCCCGAATGACAGCAGCGGCAACGGAGCAATTCAGCACGTGAGCCTTGGCTGTCTACGACTCAGCGAGAAGCAGTCGTCAAGGAGTCACTGTTTGATCGATAGCAACCAAAGCGAAGTGGAACTTCCTTCTCTTGGCTAGTCAACCAGTCATGAATCATCTGGATCACAAGGGCTTGAGAGAGATGGTTTAATGAGTCGTTGAGGGATCTTTTAATAATTACTAATGTGTCTGGGTTCTCTTGGGTTGTATAGTACATGTACATGTTCTAACTATCTGCAAATGGGCACTTAGATAACACATTCTAATGGTCAAGGCATATCATACTTACATGCAGTTCTCTACAAATACAAGAGCATAAGCGATATTGTGTCTCGCCCAGTCGCGAAAATAACATGAATGTACCCCAAGTGCACCTATCACCCAAGTTTGGTTGCCATTGCAGCAACATGTGCAGAGTTATACATGTGTCATTTAATAAGAGAGTCTTGCAGGTAAACTTTAACATACATGTATGACCTCAAATGACCTTTAACCTTATCACATGACCTCCGACAGCACCATAACATGCAGGTCCTCTTAGTGCATCTAAAACCCAAGTTTGGTTGAAAAGTGATTGACGGTTCAAAAGTTATCTGTCATACATGTACATGTAATAGTCTTGCAGGTAAACTTTAACGTTTGCCCTGAAATGACCTTTAACCTTACCATGTGACCTCTGAAGGCACCATAACATGAATGTACCCCAAGTGCACCTATAACCCAAGTTTGGTTGCCATTGCAGCAACATGTGCAGTTATGTGTCATAAGAGAGTCTTGCAGGTAAACTTTAATGAAAAGAGAGTCGTTGAGGGATCTTTTAATAATTAATAATGTGTCTGGGTTCTCTTGGGTTGTATAGTACATGTACATGTTCTAACTATCTGCAAATGGGCACTTAGATAACACATTCTAATGGTCAAGGCATATCATATTTACATGCAGTTCTCTACAAATAAAAGAGCATAAGCGATATTGTGTCTCGCCCAGTCGCGAAAATAACATGAATGTACCCCAAGTGCACCTATCACCCAAGTTTGGTTGCCATTGCAGCAACATGTGCAGAGTTATACATGTGTCATTTAATAAGAGAGTCTTGCAGGTAAACTTTAACATATGACCTCAAATGACCTTTGACCTTATCATGTGACCTCCGACGGCACCATAACATGCAGGTCCCCTTAGTGCATCTACAACCCAAGTTTGGTTGAAAAGTGAGTGACGGTTCCAAAGTTATGTCATAAGAGTCTTGCAGGTAAACTTTAACGTTTGACCTGAAATGACCTTTGACCTTACCATGTGACCTCCGACGGCACCATAACATGAATATACCCCAAGTGCACCTATCAACCAAGTTTGGTTGCCATTGCAGCAACATGTGCAGAGTTACATGTATGTGTCATAAGAGAGTCTTGCAGGTAAACTTAACTTATATGAAAAGAGAGTCTTGCAGGTACATGTACTCTTTAATATATAACCTCAAATGACCTTTGACATCATCATGTGACCTCCGACAACACCATAAAATGAAGATACCCCTAGTGCTTCTATCATCCAAGTTTGGTTGCCATTGCAGCAACAGTTGCCAAGTTATGTGTCCTAAGAGAGTCTTGCAGGTAAACTTCAACATTTGTGATGGACGACGGACGACGGACGATGGACGGACGCCATTTGGATTCCTCAGTCTCGCCTTCACCTCCGGTGGGCGAGACAAAAGTGAGGCGTTAAAGGATCTTTTAAAATTCCCAATATGTCTGGTTTGTCCTTCAGATCCAAGGTTTCACCTGGACCACATTTAGATAACATATATTCTAATGGTCAAAGTATATCATACTAACTAAGTTTTCTACAAAAGTAATGAGTCATTACAGGATCTTTTGATAATTACTAATGTGTCTGGGTTGTCCTTTGAGTCCGAGCTGTATTATAAAACTATTCACCTGGGCCCGTATTCAATTCAATACTTAAGAGTGAAATATGAGTAGTTTACTTAGTTTTCGGCTGAGATAAAATACTTAAGCAATTTTGGTATTCAGTTGAATCTTTTGGCTAAGTATTTTACCCTAGGTCTAAGACAGCTCCCTAGCAGACTTAAACCAATTACTTGATTGGCAGGTATGTGGCTTTCATACATACGCGCAGTAGTATAAGCTGCGCACAAGCAAACCATGTAAGCGCGCATCTACTGTGACGCATTTATTGCGCATGATTTTGGACAGGACATGTGACGTCACAATGGATATCAGTAAGTATTTTGCCTCAAAGTCGGGTTACTAAAGAAAAATACCTTAAAGTGATCTGAATACGAGTTAAGCCATTTTACTTAGCCGAGTTAAATACTTAGTAATTTACTTACTTAATGCGCGTTTTTAATTGAATACCGGCCCTGAGCTGTATTTACTTGTAGACGACACATTATAATGGTCAAAGCATATGCATGTACATGTATCCTAGCAAGTTCTCTACAAATCTAGTAAATATGTATGCATGTTAGTGAAACCTCATTGGAAACAAACACAATTGTTATCTTTACTGACAGGTGGTGGTTTTGTACAGGTTCCTTTAAAGAAAAAGGTTTCATTTAGAAACTGATAAAATAAAACAATATGTACATGTATGGTCTTGACATACGTCCATGTACAGGTGGTCTTTCTATGGTGGTCATTACACATGTACTTGCTAAAGCAGGTTTTATCTGTATTTGGGTTTTTAATTCCACATGAGCAATGTAGTACAATATCATCTCGGAATCTATTAATAAATGTAATGTACTGTTTTAATTTTGTTTATTTAATGATTATATCCGTATCACTAATAATACTGAACATTCAATTTCCCCCTACTAATAATTGATCAAATTTCTGCAAAATTTCAAGTGTGTTTTTTCTTACATTCTTACATTTACAGCCAAATTAATAAACAATTCAACAACTTTCATGACTATGTAAACATAATGTACCTTAAAGCAAATGAATACTGTTTGAAAAGTACAGCAAATTAAAAGAGAAGTCTAGCATTGACAACTAATAGACTATAATTAGCTGATTTTAAGTAACAGAGCATAAAAGAGAAACAGTCTATTACAACACATGGACATGTAATTTGAGGGAAAAGTTAACAACACAAGTTAACCATTTCTATTTACTTTTTCATTTTCTATTTCATTACTTTTTTTCTCTTCCCCCCCCCCCCCTTCTTTCTTTTATTTTCTTTTCTTTTCATTTATAGGCAAGTACATGAAATATCTAGTTCAAATACATACATGTAATGTAATTATACATGTACATGTACATGTTTGTATACATGTAGTTTAAAATGTTGTACAAGCTGTATGGCACTTATGATTAAAAATAAGAAAAAACAAGATGAATGTGACTGCGTCTTCTATATGCCTCCGCCAAAATTCAGTTCATGGCTCAAACTCTTCTTGAAATCTTGTGATAACCAGAATAAAAAACCTCCAATTACATTTTAATTGACCTCTTTGACATTTGACCTTACACCTTATAACCAAAAAGTCTCCTCCTAGTCATGAATACAAAATAGTTGAGATATGGTGACAAGGAAGGATATCACCTTTTTTTTCAAGAGGACTTGCACAGTGTACATAACAATACTTGAAATGTACATGTAAGTGGCAAATTAAAAAAAACCCACTGATTTAGAGGGCAAGGTCCATGGTGGCAGAGTCTGGACCACAACTTTACCAGGATTAATTTTCACACCCTATTTCCTTCAGAAGAAGGATACATGTATGTACAATCATGCAGCCACACAATTCTAGCAATGACTAAAAAATGGTTATAAAAAGAAGACTTTCTCAGGATAGTTTGTATCATTTTGATGAAAGTATGAAACCTTTAATAATATCCAATTTTTGTCACCAATGTACATGTACATGTAGGTGACACGACATTTGCTCCTGCGACATTTGCTCCTCCGTCCATATCTCGAAAGGTCAAAGGTTAAGGTCGAGGTCATGATTTGGTTTTTTGTTAAGGACAATGTGAAGATTAGGATTAGGGTTAGGGTTAGGGTTAGGGTTAGGTTTAGGTTTAGGTTTAACATAGCAAAGTTAGACCGGAGCAATTGTCGCAGGAGCAAATGTCATGGAACCGTACATGTGGCATCACCTGGGCAATGTAACCTGCATGTACAAAGGCCAAAACTTGGTAAATCTTTCTACATATCATGTATACATTACATTTGTACTGTATGTTACATCAGTGGCGGATCTACATAGGGGGAAAACCGGCCCGTGCCCCCTCTTTTGAAACCCAACTGGCATACCTTCAGTACACAATGAAAAAAAAAATCCCCCCTTAATTGTGTACATGTACTTTTCCGGCTCTGTGCCCCCTCTTTTACAGAATCCTGGATCCGCCCCTGTGTTACATATTATTATTGTTGCTCAGAAACTTGTGTTCAGCCAAAACATATAAGATCAAACTTGGATAGTGGGAGGGTCTGCCCCCCACCCAAATGCATGTCACTGTATAAGCGAGGGAGCAAAGCGGTCGAGTAGTACATGTATACAGCATATTTTCTTTTGTTTTGCATTTTTTAATCCTAAAATGCAATTTCTTCTGCATTCACCAAGGAAAATCACAACTGAGCTCAGCAACCTTTTTGAGCTGTACATTGTACAGTTTCGAATTTTCGAACCATGATTAACAATTAAGAGCTACATGTAGTGTCTGAGAGAATCAGGCAGATTTGAAAAAAGTCGGAAGATGGGGGTCGGCGGATTTCTTTTATATTTTGAAGTTGTGGTATTCAGGGTATATCCTACGAAAATGATGTTAAATTTTCTGTTCATAATTCCATTCATAGTTATCCCTACCCCCTAAAAATACCCCCTTTTGGTACCTATCAAGACATGAATTTTGAAATTTAGTGCAATTTTCATTCAGAGAAAAAATGCAATTACATGTAGGATTATGCAATTCAAACAAAACAAAACAAAACAGGATTTTTCCTTCTATCCTTCTCAAAATTTGTATAGACAATATTTAAAGGGAAATCCAACCTTAATAGCAAGATGCTTTGAAAGAAAGAGGAAAAATCAGAGAAGCAGACTGGTGAAAGTTTGAACGAAATCGGACAAGCAATAAGAAAGTTATGAATTTTTTAAAGTTGTAATCACTATACACTGTACATATGGGAATTTCAAATTGGCCAAATTGGTAATGTCACTGTGATGTAGCTGTGTACAACTCCCCCATTCGCTCCAACACACAAAATGACTAAAATGTCACTTTTTTTCAAAATGCAATAATCAGTAGGATCTTTCACTTTCATGAGGACCTATAACAATATGCTATCTCCAATATATTTTGAGTACTGCCCCGGGGGTAAAAGCGCCTCGAAGAAAACCGCAAATTAATGATATTTTTGTGTATGACAAATGGGAGAGTTGTCCACAAAAATGTCACAGTCGACTCACTAAATTGCCAATTTGAGATTCGCATAGATGTAGTGATCTCATTTTTCAAACATCCATAACTTTCTTAGTCCTTGTCCGATTTTTTTCAAACTTTCACCATCATGTTTTTCTTATTTTTCTGCTATCACACAAATCATCTTATTACCAAGGTTGGATTGCCCTTTAAAATAAAGTGTTGGATCATTCCATTATTACTACAGGGGTGATGTCAATTTTCCCATTTTCAAGAAAATTGAAAAATGCCCATTTGGAGTCATTTTTGAGGTGGTGTATCTCAAATGGCCCAACTTTTAAAAAGTTGGTTTTGTCATTGGATGTTGGCCTAACCTAGGTCGATCCATTCCAGGTTTCAAATAATGTATGTGGAGTGTCTTTCACTTTTTTGTCGCAAGCCGCTTGAAATAGGTCATTCCAGCGTAAAGCTGCAAAAATGTCGTTGAGTTGTACATTTCTTGTAAATTTATGAATATTCTACTGAAAAGCAATGGAACTACTGTAAAAAGGTAATTTTATCGTCGGAAAGGTTATTTATATGTTATTTCTTCACATTTGCTCAGCTTAGTACATGTACACTGTAAACATACCTAGAGTACTCAATGGACGACTCCAAGGGAAAATGGTCCCATGTAGACCCTATGTATGAATTTTCATTATGCCATTCAAACCAAACTAATTTCTCCTTCCATCCTTCTTCTTAAGATCAGTCTGTACAGACAATATTGAAAATATATTGTTGGATCATTCCATTATTACTATAAGGGTGATGAAAATTTTTCCATTTTCAAGAAAATTGAAAAATGCCTATTTTAGGTCATTTTTTAAGTAGTATATATCTCAAATGGCCTAACTTTTAAAAAGTTGGTTTTGCCATTAGATGTGGGCCAAAGGTAGGTTAATCCATTCCAGCTTTCAAATCCATGGAGTGGCTTTTACTTTCTTGTCACCACCCGCTTAAAATAGGTCATTTCCGCAAAAAGCTGAAAAAATGTCGTTTTTGAATGAGTTTTACATTTCTTGTAAATTTATAAATATTCTACTGAAAAGCAATGGGACTACTGTAAAAAGGTCATTCTATCTTCGGAAAGGTTATTTTTATGTTATTTCTTCGCATTTGCTAAACTTTGTACATGTAAACATACCTAGAGTACTCAATGGACGACTCCAAGGGAAAAGTAGACCCAATGTACGAATTTTCATTCAAAGTAAAAAAGGTATTTAGCATCACGCCATTCAAACAAATCCTTCTTCTTAAGATCAGTCTGTATAGACAATATTATAAATAGATTGTTTGATCATTCCATTATTACTATATGGGTGATGCCAATTTTCCCATTTTCAAGAAAATTGAAAAATGCACATTTTAGGTCGTTTTTGAAGTAGTACTCTCAAATGGCCTAACTTTTTAAAAGTTGGTTTTGCCATTAGATGTGGGCCAAAGCTAGGTTAATCCATTCCAGGTTTCAAATCCGTGGAGTGGCTTTTACTTTTTTGTCACCACCCGCTTAAAATAGGTCATTTCCGCAAAAAGCTGAAAAAGTGTCGTTTTCGACTGAGGTGTACATTTCTTGTGAATTTATGAATATTCAAGCAATGGAACTGTTATAGAAATATTTATCGTCTGAAAGATTATTAAATGTTGCGGCTTCACATTTGCTCAACTTTGTACGTGTAAATCCTGCTTTCGTCAAAAGAATATTCTTTTTTACAATGACTTCCTTTCCCCCTTTATTCGAGTTTAATCAAAACCATATTGTTAATGTTACAGAATCTTAGCTGCACATTTGGTATCATTTTTAAAGTCTGTAACATTTTCTCTGAAAGAAACAACAACAAATTCATTAATTTTGGGATGTTCATACTGGGAAAACTCGGAAGTTGGATGTTTCAGTATGCATTGCTCTTCTCAAGGGAGGACCCTGATTACTGACTCTTGTTTCAATCTTTTTCTTTAGTATGGCTATTGGTTTAATGATTTACATTTTCAATATGAAACATGCACGATAATTACATTAAGAATTTTCCCTAGGCTTTTATATTGTTTATTTTTGTTTCATTGTGCCCATCCCCTTTAAATTGACGTTTATTCTAAATTCTTCTTTTTTCCCCCTACACACTGTAGACAAAATTATTAGAAAATTGTGATTTTTAACGCAGTTTCATGAATCTCGATGACAAATTATGCATCTTAACATGATTAAAGATGAAAAGAATTGAAAATAGTATACATGTACACATAAACCCTTCATTGCATTATGAAACAGAAAGTGCTACTTTTTTCTTGTACTGACAGGAATAAAAACCATAATTTCATTCAAAACACAATCGATACCAATCAAAATGTGGGTAAAAAAAAAAATCTTCATACATGTACTTTGCTGCTTGAATGAATAGATTTCTCCAAATATTTCTCAAGAAATATCAAAAAGCTTCAGGGGGAATTTACTTTTTTGGTTGGGTAAATGATGCCGAAACATGTACCGTTTCCCAACACGTAATGCACACAACGTCTTTCCAAGTACACGTTTCTTGCTGTTTTATCTTATTGCTACATGTACGTGTACATGTATATACATTTTCTGGTCCAATAAATAATTTCTAACCCGTTAATTTGAAATTTGACTTTTTTTTTATCACAATGTTCGTACTTTTGGAAAATGATATTAGGGTTTTGTTTCATTTACGGAATTGAGAACCCCATTCCATTTCTGTAATTACAAAACTTCGGATTAACAAACCTTCGGAATTATCGAAGTTTTGATTTAATAAACTTTTGGATCAACGAACGTTTGGAATGATAAAAACTGGATAGACGACATGTAAGTGTAACCATTTACATATTATTGTCGTCCATTTGAATTGAATGAATATTTCACCATTATATAAATTATGCTTTATGTCCAATTTTGCACTTGTTTGATGGAATAGGGTTAAAACTACTTTATTATTTTTTTTTTTTTCATTTCTCATATTGGTATATGACAACGTGAAACCTTTGTTTATATAAGATGCGCAGCATAATTCCGTATCAAGTTATCAAAAGTGAATTTACGAAAGCACTCTATGACCAAGTATTAGGTAAATCAATGTGGAGATATGTATTAAATTTGGGTTGATATATTAATTAATAGGTTAAACTTTCTTTGTTCAAAGTGTGAACACTGGCATGTTTTAAAGCGCATCTTCACATAGGTAGAAATGATTACTCAAAATTTTCTTAAAAGAATAAAATACCAAAATTAGTGATTATTAAGGCATCTTGGGACCAGGATATTCCTAGATTACATGTAGGTAAAGGAGTTAGGTCAATGGTATTTGGATTTAATGAATTATCAGAGTTTAAAACTTGATTCTCTCTTTAATATTTAATCTAAAAATGTTAAGATTGGCATATTTTAAGCACATCTTACGTAGGAAAATTTTTACAAGGTACAAATTACAGTTACTCCACCCTCTTGAAATCAGGTGAGGTATTGGAAGTAGCATCATGCAGACACTCTGTGATCAAGTATTAATTCAAAATATACATCCATCGCTGATTTAGGCGTGAGATGAATATTTGTTTGTTTGTTTTGGGGGGGGGGTTTCAATTTTCCAAAAAGGGGGAAAATTGATGATTTTTAAAGTTTATTTTTATATATTAAACACACATTACTCCACACTCTTGAAATCGGATATTGAAATTTGCACTATGGAGGCACTATGCGACCGATTATTGATTAAAAACAGGTTAGGTCATAGACATTAGCCCGATATGAATTTAGGTTTAAATTAACGTTTTTTTATTTCAATTTTGCCAAAACAATATGAAAGATGGCATACATATCTTAGGTGTATTTTTACATAACAAGTACACATTACTCCACACTTTTGAAATTAGTTATCGAAAGAAGTACTATGAAGGCACTCTGTGACCAAGTGTTGATTAAAAATAGGTTAGGTCATTGGTATGAGCCTAAGACGAATTAATGTTAAAGTTATTGTCTTTTTCTTGCAAATTTTCAAAAATGCGAAAAATTGGCATACTGTAAGGATACTTTGACATAAATACCCAACAATTTTAAAATTCAGATATCGAACATAGCACTATGATGACCCAACATGCCCAAGTATGATTTGAAAATACATTTGGTCACATATTATTTTGTTGTCAACGTAAGCATTGAAAAACATTTTTTTTTTAATTTGTCAGAAGTTACAAAATGGTAATTTTTAACAGACAAAATGTGCATTAAAAGTAGAAGACACTCCACACTTTTGAAATCATAAATCAAAAGTGGACATGTAAAGACACTTCCTGACCAGATATTAGCTCATAAAAAGTTGGGCCATTTTTGTTATACTCTGTTGAATTTACCGTAAAATTGTATTTTTTCAAATTTCTCAAAATTTGAAAAAATGATAACTTTCCAAGGAAAAATATTACCATTTAGTCTAATAATTTATTATTCAATTTTATATCAGAAGCACCAATCAGGTAAAGATGGTTTGTGGCTAAAATTTCAAAGAGATTGGGTCATTTTACCTAGGAGAAACATTTACGTAAAGTTGGGCATTTTTCGTAAATTAAAAGTGTAAAAATAGGCTACAGAGGGCGCATTTTGGGGTGGGGTGGGGTGGTAAAATCACAGATAGGAATGGTGGAGCGGTTCATAGCTATTTTTGAAAATGCTTCAAAGGACTTGATCAAACTTTAAAATATGAGTCCAATTTGCCGACCCCCATCTTCCGACCCCTGCCTGATTCTCTCAGACAATAGCTTCTTAAATCAATTTCTTCTCATACGCAAAATCAACAAAAACCCTTGAGAAATCTAGTCAAGGAATCTAGCAAGGCAACAGAAATTTGAGTTTTCTTTCAAATGTTGAACCTTTACAAATGCTATTTTGTACACCTATCCTATATCAATGATGCAAGATCTAACAAGATGCTGGTGAAAATTATTAGCGAGCAAAGCTACAAGAACAACAGGTGAACAGTACATTCTTTCTTTTTTTTCTTCAAATTTTGAACCCTTTAAAAATGCTATTTATAAACTATAATTATTCATTGGGAGGATGAAATTATGAGATCCTGAAGGATCATTTGCAAGGGAGTAAAGCAACCAAACTTTAGAAAATTTTCACATTCTAGATCCTCAAGAATTCTAAGTACTACTAATGCACTTTACTCTTCGGATTGGGGGCTCATAATTATAATCCTTGAGGATCATAAATTTTCTTCCTTTTCTGCCCTTTCTTTTTCTAGTTTTTGTGGGGTCTTTTGCTCCCCCTTCAAGTTCAGCCCTCCCCCCCCCCCCCTGTAGATATGCCACTGTTCATGGGCAACCCAGCCTGCGAAAAAGGGGAAACGGCTGTACTCCTTTACAAATGTAAAAGGCATACATGTACGCATAACAAATGCAAAGTATAAAAGTACATCTATAGACAATTAGAACTTACAAGCAAAACATGTATGATTGTGCTCCGGTATTAATACTATACATTGTACAGTAGCTCACACTTAAAAGATATATATAGCTAACAGGTACTACATGTACATGTACATGTATGTATGTCGCAGGATACCAAGTCACTGGCCTACATCATGTGTACATGTACATAATGTTACGAACCTTGATGATATATCATGCATATTCATGCAATATGTTAATTTTGTAAGCATGTGAGCATCATCAAGGTTCATAACAATATCAAAGATATAAATTTAGGTCGTCATAGGGAATTTGACATCATTCAGCTGTACACTACAAGCACTTAGTATAGGTACAAGCTTATAAATTTAAAGCTTGTACTGTTCTCTCCATGGAGAAAGGTGTCCAGCGGCCGCCTCAGGGCCCCTAGCTGACACTGTTCTGCTCATGGTTGCTTTTATTTTGACAGTTTTTCTCCCGAAATCGAACCACATCACAAACAAGTGAATGAGTAAATTACGCAATGCGTAATAAATGTCCCCGCCGGAAGTGCAGATCTGTGGAAATTAACTAGCCTGAACCTTAAAACTTCAGTGAAAAAACTTTAGTGAATAAAATAATAATGTTACTGCATGCAAAAGAAGAGAATACCAACAATGCATGTATACAACTGAAATATAAAACATGAAAACATTATGAACCTTCAGCCATTTTGAATAAATTTGCATGAATAATGAATTTCAAAATTCTGTGTAGAAGTTTGGAAGCCCCCACCCAGCCCTATCAGATAAAACAATCGGAATCAAAATCCGATGTGAAATAGAGGAGAAGTAGCATTTTTCGTCAATTTTGAATAAATTTGCATAAATTTGCATAATTAATGAATTTCAAAATTCTGTGTAGAAGTTTGGAAGCCCCCAACCAGCCCTATCAGATAAAACAATCGGAATCAAAATCCGATGTGAAATAGAGAAGTAGCATTTTTCGTCAATTTTGAATAAATTTGCATAAATTTGCATAATTAATGAATTTCAAAATTCTGTGTAGAAGTTTAGAAGCCCCCACCCAGCCCTATCACATAAAACAATCGGAATCAAAATCCGATGTGAAATAGAGAAGTAGCATTTTTCGTCAATTTTGAATAAATTTGCATAAATTTGCATAATTAATGAATTTCAAAATTCTGTGTAGAAGTTTGGAAGCCCCCACCCAGCCCTATCAGATAAAACAATCGGAATCAAAATCCGATGTGAAATAGAGGAGAAGTAGCATTTTTCGTCAATTTTGAATAAATTTGCATAAATTTGCATAATTAATGAATTTCAAAATTCTGTGTAGAAGTTTGGAAGCCCCCACGCAGCCCTATCAGATAAAACAATCAGAATCAAAATCGGCCAAGAAATGACGGAGAAGTAGCATTTTCTAACATTTGAGCACACACGGACAGACGGACGGACGGACGGACACACACACACACACACACACACACACACACACGAACGGAGCCCGTTTCATAGTCCCCTCGCGAACTTCGTTCGGCGGGGACAATTACTAGTGCTGTCATCAAGAAAAAAATTCTCTGTCGACATGTCGTCTTGAATTCTAGCCGACAACGACACATTGTCGACAGACATGGTTGGAGAAATTCAATCCTTCCGTACGGTCGTACGGTACGGTAGTGTTATTGATATTGTACTACCGGTACTGGCACTGCAGCGAGTGGTGCATGCACGCCATGCAGTCACTGCACTGCGGTGTACTGTAGTGTACACCGCAGCGAACCAAACGATATTTGTTCGGAAAAATCCTCCTAAAATACAAACTGAAAAAAAAAATACCTCGCTTCTACTTTAGCAAGCAAAATAATTTCTTTCCTCGTGAAATTATCTTCTTCGCAAGTCAGAACAGTTAGGCTAGCAGCTACACTTCGCCCCATGATGTCGCAGTGATTAAATATTAAATATGCACGAAACTAGATGCGCGTACGACGTGCACATCGTGCGGTACACACGCCGCGGCCGCTGCTAGGTACTAGTTACTAGGTCTATCATGTGATCATGGGGATTCCCCACTGCATATTCTCGATTGAGCGCGAGCTCCATGCCTGGCCTCGTGACTTGCGAAGTTTTAGATTTCCCCCAAGTTAAAGAGTCCCACTCTCGAGTTTCTGATTGGTTAAATATCTACGACAATGTCTACAATAATGATTCACAATTTCACATAACATTAAACATCTATAAGTCTGTAAAATAATTTGTCTGCGACAGTGACTTGTATCAGCCGTTGTTGGATCTAATATTCTCAGTTACAGTTAGAAGGATCGTTGTAGAAAATGAGAAGCATCGTTCGCCTTCGTTCGTTTACCAATTTTGTTATTCTGTGTCATCTAACTCTAGCCTGCTCTCATTCATTATATGCCCCCTTTCAGCTCTTAGAAATGCCCCTTTTCCTTCAGTTCAATCATCCCCCGGAATCATCCCCCTTTTTAATTATTTGCCACAGTCAATTACTCATTTAGAGTCCCTTCCATTCCTTTGCAGTAAGTACCCCTTTAACATTCGCACACAGATTGAGAGTGGGAGAGGGATAAATGAGACACATCAACTCGCACTTCGCAAATGATTGGATGTTTAAACTTGAAAGTCGTTCGTATAAAAAAAAATTACAGCAATCATTCAAACACAGAAACACCGCCAGACCATGTAAAAAAAAAAAAAAAAAAGAAAAAAAAAAGCCAAAATAGACAAAATGTTATATTTGTGAAACAATTTCTCCATATTTTATTATCAATACCGATACTTTCCATTTCTTAACCATCGTCCATCTCTTTTTGCCCCTCTGTGTTATCCGAAATAAATTGTAAAACGATTGCATGCAAAAAGTCACTGCGGCAGTGACGCAGACGAGTGGATTGTACATTGGTGGATTCGACAGTTAAGGAGACGCGCGATCGAAGCAGCATGCTTTGCTCAGCTCATTGCCGGTGAACTGATATGATCGATTTCGGTAGCCGTCTCCTATGTCTAATCTACGTCCAATGTATAATCTAGTCACACAAACCCGCACGGTATCAGCAGAGAGAGAGGGAGAGAGCGCAGCGCAGGCAGGCGAATCGAAAGCATGCAAGCTAAGAGCGAGCAGAGCTGAGCTGAGTGCCTTGCTCGCGCTAGCAAGCGCGCAGCTAGCAGCCCAGTGGGTGGTGTTTCATAAAGCTGTTCGTAAGTTACGAACGACTTTACGCACGACTGGTGATCAGTTCTTGTGCTAAATGATCGAGAATATGACTATATAGCACCCAAGAACATGTTCCAGTTGTTCGTAACTTTGCGAACAGCTTTATGAAACACCCCCCAGGCCAGACCAGTACGGCGCGCGCCGTGCATGCGTACAATTGTTCGTGAATGATTTTTATTTGCTGCAGCCGTGTAAGTAAGATGACCGATTTCGAGTTTGTGTTCACTTTGAAATACAAATCACACAAACCAAAATGTTTGGTTATAAAAACAATGTTGTTTGTAAAATGATTCAAAGTGCGTGTAAAGCCAATAAATGGGTTGACTCTTGTCGCCACTATACTATCTCTGTCGACATGTCGCCTTCCCGTCAAAATTCACTTTTATCGACAAGGTTGGCGACAGAAGGCTTGTCGATGACAGCACTACAAATTACGTACATGTACAACTACTTACAAGATACGTACTGTGGTCTGTGGACTCAACTTGCGGTAAGTGACTCGCACGATACCGCTAATGTACATACATAAACGGTACAGGACACACATAGTAATTCATTGGCTAGCAATGCATTCTTGTGAGGCGGAGCAAAGTTTTTACTTTTAGGATAGAAATTGATTAAAGAAACTGAAATTCATATAAAATCAAGTACATGTATCTGTCCTCTGTAAATTTTAAGAAGGCAAATGATGTTTACTACTGTAGTCATAATGTTTTTGATTTTACCCCTTGGCTGAAGTGAGCTTGTTTTTTGTGATCTTTTAAAGGGTTTATATTATCTCAGTGCATTTCCCCTACATGCATTTCAGCCTGCGATTCAGAGACAGTTATGTTTAGCCGCGTTTCAGCCTTCATAACTTTTGTTATCGCCAGGAAAATGCCTAAATAAGGCACCTCATTCAGGAGATTTTTATAATTTGCCTCTACTCTTAACATTATAATGAATTCCACCAAACGTTTTCAAAATATGATTTTTTGATTACTGTTGATTTAACACGTGAACAAATGGGGACCAGAATTACTTATGTAAGCCCTATACATGTACTTAGCGAATGCATGCATGGTGTGCATGTGGCTGAGGGATATGCATAGCACTATACCCACACAAGCACTCATTATTACAGCGTGGTGCATGCACGCATGTTGTGCAGTGCAATCCTCTCAGCACTCTGATGCTATGGAAAGCCAATTGATATTACATGTAATCCTATTTCCCAAAAATCAGAACATTCCTTTTTTTTATGGTTCTAAAAACTTCAAAAACAGGACGGTTCAGTTAAAAACGAATGGTTGGCATGTACAGTCAAGGATTGTATTTCCGAACAGATTGTATTTTTACCGAACGTGTACAGTTAAGCGCCTAAAATGAGTTTTCATACGCGTGGGATTACGCATATGAAAACCACACTATTGAAACAAAGGTTGTGTCTTTTTCCCATAGGTTTCACATGTTCGGAAATACAGTACCTTTTTCAAGGGACCAAAACGCCGCCTCGTTGGGAAGGGGTTCATCCGAAAGGGAATATCGTTGTATTTTTAAAATTCCATCAACTTCTTTTTCTGTAGGACTTTGAGCATTCATTATGTAAGTTTGAGAGATATTCGTTTGAAATCTTATTTGCTATCGTTGATTTTCTGAAAAGTGTTCGGACACTGGATCCACCACCATATGCATCCCATTAAAATTGCCATAAATGTATTTCTGTAAGTAGTCTAGATGAGCAAATGAAATCATGTCAACATGAAATCAATTAATTTTCATTTCATGACTGCATTCATGATTCATTTCGTCTATCCATTTGTTGCAGGATAACACTATGTGGAACAGAAGAGAGCTTGACTTAGAAGTTAAACCAGGTTCAACTTACAATGTTCATGTAAGTTGGACCTGTAATATGTAAAATAAATCTACTCCACCCTTACTGTACAAGCCTAATATTTCACTTTTATATTTATGACAGGTCTTCTACAAAAAATGTACATAGATAGTCATCATGGTCATGGTACACGTAGTTACTAGTTACGGAAAGACTTCCTTTTGTACCTTCCCCCCCCCCCCCCCTTAATACCCAACCCTAACCCTAACCCTGAAGTATCCGAGGACTAACGTTACAACATGTATGGTAAGGGGTCCTAAAGCTACGCAAGTCCTAGAGTCACGCATCCCGCAAATACGCACCATGCAGATTTCTGCTGTGACTGAGCAACAAGAATACCATTAGGTTTACCCCCCAAAAAAATGGTAATTTTCCTTTATTTCTGTGATATTATCATTATTTGGAAATCAGGGTGAAATTCACATCGGCCAGGTTCAAAACCAAGATCTGCATTCATTTATTACGTGTGCGCAGCTTTAACGTTAGGACCCTGGCCTTTCATTTTGTTGAACAAAATTTGACATGGCTATCAATATACATGTAGACTTGAAAATGTTAGTTTTAGAAAATCGTTTGCCCCAATTTTCTCAACAATTCAACTTCAGAATATGCAGAACCAATCAGTTTGCTTCTGGAGAATAATTTATTTTGACAAAGTCAGACTCATAGCAGCATCGGAAATACAAGGGGGCGACAGGCAATATCACCCTCGTCAGCCCCCATACCGCCCCAATAAATGCTGGAAAACCTGTATTTGGGGGCGACCGTTTTCTTATGAGTCGCCCCCATCAATGATTTGAAAGAAAATCACTATAATGCTCAAAAAGCAGCTAAATTCAACCTTTTATCTCGTTGTTGACTCGGAGCTTAGTACATCGCGAATGTGTAGCATCGTGAGCGCTAGACCAAATGACAACAATTAAGTATAGCCAGATATCGATACGGAAACTGAAGATAGCGCTTTTTTCACGCATACTACAGTAACTACATGCATTCTATATCAGGGTTGTATAAATTCATCGAGAGCTTCATTTTACTTAGTCTTTGCACGACACCTTTTGAAAATTTCTTTTCCGAAACGCAATATCACTGTTACAATGAGAGGTCTAAAATTACCATCATTCTTGTGATGAGACTATCACTAGATCTACAACTGGATACACCGTACTTATCGCGCGTGAGATCGATGCTCAGCGAGTGAGATGGTATCCGCGAAAAACAAATTGGAAAAAAAAAAATTGCCCGGAACTGTGCGCATTCACTGTGTATATGTACGTACGTAGGTCCAAGCGGATTTATGAGTATTATGTGCGAGAAAAAAAAAAACAGCAAGCCCGCCTTTCCGCGTAAAATAAATATCTCCGCGGTAAATACGCCCAATAACAGCAAATTCGGGTGAAATTGACCTATTGATTTATTCCTTCAAATTTTGAAGAAAAAAAAAATCTGATGGGGGTAGGGGGGGGTGAAATTAAAATTTTAAAATCTAGACTATAGTTACATGTATGTATTTTCAAATTAAATTGGGCAGTATGATGTAAACAGTGTTATAGCTAGGAACTTTTTAGTGGTGGTTCAAATTTCACTTACTTGACAAGCAACAAGTCGTTCCAAAGAGATCGATGGTATGGCGACATTACAGCTGTCAGAACAGCAGCTTCCGGTATACGCTACGTAAAACATGATATCTGTATGTACGTGCAAATTACGGACCGTAGTACAGTATAGTGCGTAACAAAAGACAATAAAACTCGGCAAATCTTTAGTAAATAATCATTTATTGTCAAATTGAAAGCATGATTCTCGTAAAATTGCAAATAAAACATGATTAAAGATGGAAATATGAATGTAAGTACCACGTTTCTTCACAAACAGTTACATTTAATGCAGTTTCTTATGTGAAATTAGTGCCGGTCGGAAGCAGTGTTTTTCACCCGGAGTGGTGGACGGAAATCCCCCGTGCTGGAAGGGCCCGTCCACCGCCGACCACCGTAGCTATAACACTGGATGTAAACCTGTGCATGAGATAGTAGATAGTACTAGTGTTGTAACCCGTAAGTGAAAACCCGACCCGTACCGTCCCGTAAAATCGAATGATTTGCAGGCGGGACCCGCTGACCCGCCGGTTTTAAACCCGCAAGTCAATTTACCTAAAAAAAAATATTGCTGCAATTTAGTGAGATCTGGGTACTTGGTGTGATTGTCTATCCGTACCATTGACAAAGGCTACAAACCATTTGATTTTTATTTGTTTGTTTGTTGGTAATCTGTCGAGTTAAATTGAATTCCAGCAGACAACACATGCGACAGAGTTCATGCGAGGAGGATCGCTCTGTCAATCGACGAACTGGATCTGGAAGAAACCATACGGCCGACTCGTGATCGTACGCCCGTTGCATGAATGCACACTGGCTCTGGGCATGTCGCCGCGCCACGCGCGCCCGCCGTATCGCAGCCAGAACGGAAGTGGTGCCGGTGTTGTCCAGATCCAGTTCAGTCACGGCGATTCACAACAATATTGAAAATTCTACCCCGTCTACAAAAGAATCACGACAGAAATAAATACCTGGATCATCATCATGCTACTTTAAAAAATCTTTTGATACTTGTGTATCTCCATATTATTTCCATATGTTTTAGCTTTTCTTTCCAAACTTCTTAGTTGAGAGTTGACGTTATAAAATCAGAACACGAAGTTGAACTTGAAAAACACACCCGCGGGCGCGGCCGTACCGTATACCGTACTGTACTCTGCGCGCGGTGCGTAGTAGTACGTACACACACTGTCGACATGTGACAAGCGCTTCACAATGGGATTTCTGTTTTTGGCACATTCGATCGAAATCATCGAACGATCATGAGAGAGGTGTTTCAGAGGGGGATGTTGCAAGAAACTTGCAATCAATCGCAAGCCAATTTTACATCTTCAAATAAATCATAAAGACTTTCAATTTATTGTACATTTGTAAATTGGATTTGTCAATGGATTCCTCGGGTCTGCTTCTAACTTCTAAAAACATAAAGGAAAAAACTTATCTGCAACAGTTAAAATTGATCTACCAGTTGGAAATTTGTGATTGAAATTTGCAATCGATTGCAAATTTAAGTTTCTTGCAACACCCACATAAAGTTGTTCATAAGTACAATGTACAAATGACTTTTACGAACGACTGGAACATGTTCGTCTGTGCTTTACTAACATTTTCTTGTCAATGTCTTTATTTTAATAAACTTTTATGATATTTCTTTTTTTTAACGAAATACAAACATGATAATTTTCAATCAGACGTTCAGATTATCTCCATCAATTTTATTTTCTGCCGATGATTTAATTATTGATCATAATATGACAAGATTCAAGATGATTGCGATCTGTGATCATATTTATAGTTGGATCGTAATTGGGCTAGCCAACTTAGCCAAGTCGGCTCTGAGTGTGTGAGAGAGAGAGACAGCCACTGACCACGTGACTCATCATATAAATCAAGCGCTAGCTGCAAGGGCGAGCTTAATTAATAGGCACTAGCGATGTAGTTGGTCGACCGCCGGCGCTGGCCGCTAGCAATTTGCGGATATATGCAGCAAGTATTTTGCCGAACTGTCTCAGTCTCACTTCGTTGTTCAGAAGACAAAAATACGCTGGCAAATTTTTAGGAAATATCAATATCTCTAAAAGAATCCGTCACGTAAGAAACACAGGGTCCCAACTCCATTTCTTTTACCTTTTTAGTGTGTGTGTTTGGGAATATTTTTGTGTGTGTTTCGTAACTTTCTTCTCCCTTTTCTTTCATACTACGGTCTGCGGGTTGGAGAATGAGCTCGGCTCGGCCCGCAACCCGCGATCGGGGGCATCCCGGCAGGTTAACCCGTACCGCAATGGGTTCGGGTTACAGGACTAGATAGTACGATTAGTACTATCAATATATATACAGCAATTGCAATATCACAAAAAACCCAAATTGATAACCAATCTGCACTTACCATTATATTAAAATGGTAGCCCCAATAATATGAGAAATAGCCCCATAAAATTAAAAAGTAGCCCCAAGGCAAAAAAAAAAGTAGCCCCTAAAAAAGGCTAAAAAAAATAATTATTTCCTAGGGCTAGGCTGACTCATGATAGAGATGTGGGCAAACCTGGAGAATAGGGGACCAGACGCACGTGCTGTATTCAATACTGTGTGTGACAATACGGTTTATTCCGTCAATAAACGCACGTCTGGCGTATTGTCACACACAGTGTTGAATACAGTCAGTACTGAATACAGCACGCACGTCTCATGCGTCTGGTCCCCTATTCTCCAGGACCAGGTTTGCCCCACTCACGGGACCATCACTATATGGGGCTGTGTCAATTTTGGCTTGTCACGACCTCTAAGTTGAAGAGGTAAAACCACCAACATAATCAGCAAAATTTTGAGAAAATACTTCCTTCTACATTTTAGAATGATAGAATATATCTAATTTCATGCCAGATCCTTTGATACGATCTTTATGATCATCTTGATCAAGTGAAATTTTCAGGCTGTTTTTGGTCAGTGATCTTGCTCCTCTCCTGCACACATATGGGCAAGATATCACACACTTGCCAATGGAAAGCAATTGCTCACGTATTGATGGTACAGAGTGCGAGGTTACATGTACATGTATCTCCAATAACCTCGCAAAAGTGTGAGTGGGTACATGGGTTTGCCCACATCTCTATGAGTATGACTATGACTTTGTCTTTGTCATGTTTGTCAAAATAAATTATTCTCCAGAAGCAAACTGATTGCTACTAATGCAGCTAGGCCTGTGGTAGGCCATGCTCCGAGTAATCTCGAATAATAATGGGATGATGTCCCCGGATCCCTTCACCGTCATCTTCTTTTGTGTGTGTGTGTGTAATTTCTATGGGCCGCGTAGCCGAGAGTCGAATCTTGACTCGTTAGCAAGCCGAAACTCAAGGCTGGGCAGACCACTCGGCCCCAGGCTCAGGCAGTTGCACCTGCGCCCGATTTCAACAGGCATTTTACAGCTTACAAGTGCATTTCCGATCAAACATTACAAAATGGTCTGTGGTGTGAATCGTTATAAAGTAAAACTGATTATTCAAAAACATTCTAAATTAAATAAATCGAAGGTAAGTTTAGACTTAACTCACCAAATTATCCACCCACTGGGCCGGCACTGCATTCTAGTTTGCTTGTAGTATATCATGTACGGTAACTAGAGATGGCGCTCTTCAATGGGCGGCACCAGAGAGCTAGAGCCATCCATACATACACAGAGTTTGGCCAACTTGGTTTCAGTGACTCAAGACAAAAAATCATGACCCCTCGTGCTTACATCACCACCATACCACAAATTTTTCTTTACTTCCTGAAAGTATTTAGGTACATTTTTTTAAACCGAATTTCCATTTTATTCGATCATTTGTTGCTCTCTGCTTCAGCTTTTCCATAAAATTCCAGCTGCCAAAATGACAGGCCCCTGCATGGGAGCCAGGGGTGCTGCAGCACCCCCGGATTTTATTGAGGGGGTGCACAACACCCCCTAGAAAGCTGAGGATGCTGGGGTGCTGCAGCACCCCCAGATTTCTATGTATGGGGGCACCTGCCTAAGGCAGGGGCGCAAAAAAAAACAAAAAACGCTCAAGAGAGCAAGGGAAGAAACTTCTGCTTAAGAATTATTCGCCCCCAATCCGCAGGGTAAAGTACATAAGAAATAAACGTTTTCTGAGGTTCAAAATGCGAAAATTTTTCTAAAGTTCGGTCGCTTTGTTCCCTTGCATGTATTGCTTCAGGATCTCTTATTTTCAATATTGGCTATATTAACAGAATTTCTAAAAAGGTTCAAAGTTGAAGAAAAATATGTTATTCTCATTGTTTTTTTTCCATGCTATTATTATTTACCAGTTTTTTTTTTATATTGTGCCCCCCCCCTCCAAAATATGGAATAAGCGTATAAGCTAGTATTTTCAAGGGTTCATCATTTGAAAGAAATTGTAACTTTATGTTTCATAGCTGAATTCCTCTATTATATTTCTCCTGAATTTTTGTTAACTTATTGCGCCCCAGTGAGGAATAAGTTAACAAAACTTCGGGAGAAAAAAGAAACTGGTAAATAATAATAGCATGGAAAAAAACAATGAGAATAACATATTTTTCTTCAATTTTGAACCTTTTTAAAAATTCTGTACCGGTCGAAGCAGTGTTCGCTGGCGAATTTTTTCTGTAAGTAACATTCTTAAGGAATTGCTTTTTTTAGGCTTAAAAAGCAAATAACAAATAACCGCTCGGCTGCTTCGCTCCCTCGTAGTGTCCTGTTAGTACATGGGAAATGGGTGGGGTGGGGGCAATTTCATTTTTGCAGAGAGCACTAATACAGAAAGTGCCTTTAAAGTCTGGAACCTAACAAATTATATTCACATTTTCTGCGTTCGCTCGCTTCGCACCCTCCCACAAACAATTAGGACCACACACTTTGTCAGGTTATGAACGGATTTCCTTCCTTATTTCTACGTACACATAATGCAAATTGTATGTAGGGTTGAAAAAAGGGATTTATTTGATTTAAATCGATTTATAGCCACTATAATGTTGTTCCTATAATAAATACATGAACTCTCACTTGGATAAGTTTTTCAGCCAAAAAAAATTTTAAAAAATCAAAATACAGATTTTCACTGATTTTCTTTAAGTAGTATCATCAAAATCAACGAGTTTTTTAATGTACAGTATTTCTTTCTCTTTTTTTACTCAAATTTTCGTTTTTCTTATTTAAGTCACGGCGATATAAAGTAGATTTCAATCGTGCCAACGCTGGTGCATTGGTTCGTAGAATGACCTACAACAAATTAATGTTATCGTTGCAGGCAACGTTGCGTTGATTTCACTAGGTCTGTACCTCTTCACCCCCGCCCTGCCCAAATTTTGGCTTTGCCAAGGACTTAGTGAAACAATGTGTAATAATATCAGTAGTGTATCTACGGGGCACAGAGGCTCACCCGCCTCGGTAGACACTTGAAGGGGGCTAAAATGCAGAAGAGGGAAAGAAAAAGAGGAGAAAATTTAGAAAATTGAGATCAGTCTGGAATGTACGCCCACAATCCGCAGGGTAAATACATCAGAAATTCCTCTCCTTTTTTGGACAATTTGAAATGCAAACATTTTCTGAAGCTCGTTCGCTTTGCTTCCTCGCATAATGTTGCTCCAGGCCAGGATCTGGTAATTTCGCCCCCCCCCCCCCCAGTATATAGGATATAGTATTTTTGAAGGGCTTAAGATTAATAACTAATTCTCTTTGCTATGCACGCCATCATGTAAGTTTCATCATCCTCTTGTTAACCATTGAGCCCCAATAGTGTATCAAATCGCTTTTGCAAAGGTTCAACAATTCAAAGTAATGTCAACTTTTGGTTTTCTTCCTATAAATTCCTCGACTATTTCTTAATGGTTTCCATTAATGTTGCGCCCCTTGTGAGAAGGAAATGAATAGAAAACCGTTATCAATATGTTCAAAATTCGGATCTCTATACTCCTCGATCGCATTGCTCAATACCTCAATTGCAATTTTCCCTTGGTAAATTGCATAAGAATTTGCTTTTGGTTGTTTAAAAATGAAAAAAAAAATGAAAAAGCATCTACCGCTCGGTCGATTTGCTCCCTCGCTTGTACAATGACTCGGATGATAAGGGGGGGGGGGGGGGGGGGATAAGGGCGCAACTTCATTTTTGCCCCGGGCGCCATAATTCTTAGATAAGCAGCTAAGTTTTAAAAAATAATCTGCTCACAGCACCCCCAGTAAAAAAACGTTCCTTGGGCCTGAACAAAAATAACTAATACTACTACCGCTACTACTATAACTACTGCTACTAAGAATGTAGACCAAACAACGGAGTTACAACCAGAGCATGCCATGTATGGTATTTGCACAAGACTGACTCGAAAGAAGTTTAAGAGAATGGGGCATATGTCTCAATAATATCATACATTGGAGCGCCTTATAATAGCGGAGGGAACTGGCTGAAAATGGCTTTAATGAGTAATATCAATAGCGTATAACGTGCCCCCCCCCCCCACCCGCCAATCCAATGGCAAAACATAAAAAAGAGAATAAAGAAAAGGAGTGAGAAAAAAAAAAAAGAGAGAGGGAGACAGCCTGAAAAGAAGTCCCCCTCCCACATCCACCCCCCCCCACACTCGATGGCCTTTTTCTATCAAATTATGATCCATCAAGTGAGTCCGAGTTCCCCCCCCCCCCCCCGACACCAGTGTACCCCAGTAGCTGGACCCATCATGTTAAATACATTCCTGCAAAATAATATTCTAAAAAAAAATTAACTGAAAACAAAGGAGTACTCTTGATTTTCATTTCGGGGATGAAATTTTAGGTGTTTGTCGCTCACGCTCAATCGTTCTTTTTAATGAATAATATTATCTACCATAACGAGGTAGAAAGTAACGTAATATATAAAAAAAAATAATAAAAAATAAAAAACAAATCACATGCAACAGTTTTAATTTGAAGATGGTTCTATTTAGTTATACAATTATAACAGATACTGGGTATTATAGGACCCAGTTTGTGTGTATAGCTTCATAACGACCCACTTATGTAAATTTTTATTGGACATAACTTAAACCTTACCTTCTCATCTGGGGCGTCGCTAGAGGGGGTGTTTTGCTCGCAAGAACACTGGAATGTTAATATTCGGGCAAAAGTCGTCCCCTTCGGCAATGGGTTTCAGCCCCCCCCCCCCCCCCCCTCCGAGGATTTAAGTTCCGATATTCATATTCGGGTAGCGAGGTGCTAGAATATATCCACACATTTGGGCAGCGAGGTTCCCAGATAATTATGTAACTTGTGTATGTAACTTCTGTACATTTTCACTACTAAAAGTTAGAAGAAAAAAAATTGCTCGCTCGCAAAAGTTTAGAAATTGAAAAGATGATGTACGGGAAAAGGCACCCCATTCGCAAATGGGCTGCGCCCCCCCCCCCCCCCCCGAGGATTTTCAAAGTTCCGATATTTGGGCAACCACCACTTTATATTCTGGCAGCGAGGTGCCCGAATATCCACATAATTATTTGGGCGAGGTTCCCAGATAATTCTGTAAATTCTTTATGTAACTTCTGTACATTTTCACTACGAACAATTTTCAAAAATTTTCTCGCTCGCTACGCTCGCTTGCAGAAATTTAGAAATTGAAAAGGTGATATTTCGGGCAAAAAGCATCAGCTCCCCCCCCCCCCCCCTTGCGAAAATGGGCCCGTATGATCAAGATCTCTACATCTGCGATTTTCTTTTATCATAGGAGGGAATTAAGGTGCAGAGTTTTTGTCGGCAAATTTTGGTGTTACAACCCCCCCCCCCCAATCAAAATGTTCTAGCGACGCCCCTGCTTCTCATATTGCAATACCCGGCTCTTAGAGAGTTTAGAGCGTACACAGATTCTTCAGAGCAAATCGTAATTTAGATATGATTTTTATAATTCTCAAATTAGATGGACAAAATTAGCTAGCTCTTTTCTCGGGAGTTATACTTCGATTATAATCAGCATCATCATCATTATCCTGGTACTTCTCCTCACATGATGAATTTGCAAAAACGATCATGCTTTTTTCTGATGTCTTGCTCTAGAAAATTGCTAATGCTGTAATTGTAGAAATATATATATATATATACGATCTTTCTTTAACAAGTTTAAAAACAGCCGCTGGCTGATTGTAAGGTCCGTGAATAAACAAAATGGCATAACATTGTTCAGTCTGAAATTTTGTCTTCAAAATTTAACTGCATGCTAAGACTACTTTATTAGTACAGTAATGCCTGTAACAGTCAACAGATATTAATTTTGGTACCACTTTTACCCTATAAACTACGTACTTCTGCACTGTAAAAAATTGTTGGCTAAAACTTGCCTAATAACATGAAAATTAATTATGTGTCCGACGAACTTTTGTGCAATAATTGTATGCCCAACTCGGATGGTTTTTGCTCAATTTGTAGTAAAAATTGATCATGATTGGACAAAATGTTACGCATGTTGGGAATAAAATTTCCCAAATTTTGGCGGATTAAAAAAAAAAATTAAAAAAAATTGTGTTATGTGACATATAGAAGTGACATCTTGTCCTACGTGACTAATATCATTTTCAGAGCAAAAATAAGGAATGAACCAGCTAGCGGGAGCGAGGTTTCCTACGAGAATGGACTCGTTAGAATGAAGAGAAATTCCGCCTTTAAAGGGCCCATGCCAAGCAAATGCATATGTTGACTTTTGTTGATTTATGATACCCTGATCATCATTTGATGTGGCCAAAAAATATCTAAATATATGATTTTTGTGTCATATATTTCATAATAATTTCTCAGTATTTTTTCTTCAGATTACTGGGATCCGCCCACAAAAAACAACAACAACAACAACAACAACAAAAAACAACTGCAAAACTAACATGCCCCTTGTGACATCACCATCCAGAAAATATTAACATTATATTGCTATGTCGGATAGTCACTGTTAAGTGTTTTCTCACAATGGCATGATGCAATACACCTGCAAAAGAAAGGTAAGTGAAGGTGTATTTGTATAGAATGCTATTGTGAGAAAACACTTGACAGTGATATATCCGACTTAGCAACATCTATTGAAAATTTGAAATGTTAATATTTTCTGGATGGTGATTAACAAGTGATGTCACAAGAAGAGGAATGTTGGTTTTGCATCTTTTTTGTCGGCGAATCCCAGTAATCTGAAGAAAAAATACTGACAATTATTATAAGATATATGACATATATATTTAGATATTTTGGGGGCCACATGTATGATGATCAGGTATCATAAATCAACAAAAGTCAACATGCATTTCTTGGCATGTGAGGTAAAATCATACTTATTTCTATGAATTCTTGTTATCTCAGATGATGTAAATTAATACTGATTATAATGATATTGTAGAGTTATATTTTGAACAAGAATATTGTATGTCTCTGTTATGCAACCATCCTGCATTCCTTCTCTCTCACCATCTCTCCATTTTGTCTCCATCTATCGTCAGACTCCCTGTAACTCATCCCATTACGTGATCTGTCCATTTTCAATGAACCTGTAAAGGCTGTAAAGATGGTTAAGTTTCATTATTTTTATATATAATATAAATTCGGTTAATTGAAAAATCAAATCAAGATCACGCTTTGTTCACATTGATTTTTTTTTTAATTCTTAGACTTCATATAAGTATGAACCTGCATACTCCTACAGCGAGTGGTTGTGTGTGTGTGGGGGGGGGGGGGGGAGAAAAAAAGGCTATCTTTCATATACTTAATTTATGAAGGGAATTATGACGATAATATGTTTCCCTCATGCTTGTACTATTACATTGTTGTTATATTTGCAGTGTCGTTTTAAAAAGGAAAATGATGGACATACCTTATTCCAAGCTTATTATTTTGCAGTGATTCTTCACCGTTTTCACTTCTTTACGTCATCATATATTCTTAGTCTATCTTTCAATCGTCAATGTAAGGATTTGATCATACTTAACAGGGGCGGATCTAGCTTTTTTCCAAGGAGGGGGTTTGAGGGGCTGAGCTGGGTATTGCGAGGGAGCGTAGAGACCGAGCCCGAGCGAGCGAAGCGAGCGAGGGGGAGGGTGTGGGAGGGGGGTATCCCCCCTCCCACAGTAGGGAGATTTTTCATTTTTAGGGTTGCTAGCTTGCGATTTTAAGCATACTTGCATGCTCTATTTTTTCTCTTTTTTGCCCAAATAAATGTTTACTTGGAAGCGAGCGAAGCGAGCGAGGGGGAGGGTGTGGGAGGGGAGTATCCCCCCTCCCACAGTAGGGAGATTTTTCATTTTTAGGGTTGCTAGCTTGCGATTTTAAGCATACTTGCATGCTCTATTTTTTCTCTTTTTTGCCCAAATAAATGTTTACTTGGCAGCCCAAGGGGGGGGGGGGGTTTAAACCCCCTAAACCCCCCCCCCCCCGTAGATCCGCTACTGCTTAATAGAGCGAGTGTTTTGAGGGAGGGGAAAAGAAGGCTATCCGTCATAATTTATATGAAGGGATATGGTTTCTTCATGCTTGTACTTTTTGCCCTAATTGTTTTTGAAGGAAAATGATGAGTGCTATTCCAGGATAATTATTTTGCCGTGATTCCCGACCGTTTCGTTGAGCTATCAAATCATTGGCATTAACGCCTTCATCAGAATTTTACATTCATTCTGTTGATCATTTGGAACTCTATCAAACTTTAGTACATGAAAGTCAAACAAAAGAACGACAAGTTATTTTCATTTTTTAACCAGAGTTCGCTCGAACCAATTAAGCGAGCCAAGTAAGTGATTTTTAAAAATATCTAATCGTCACTTTAAATATTGAGAATGGTATTTTTAAACTATTGTTGGTAAAATCAAACATTATATTGGTATATTGTATAATGTTTTACTCATGTAGATCTCAAATGTTTTAATTAGAATGATCTTAAATGTTTTACTCAGATTGATATTAATTGTTTTACTCAGATTGATCTTAAATGTTTTTACTCAGATTGGTAAAAAATGTTTTACTCAGATTGATCTTAAATATTTTAACTCTGATTGATCTAAATGTTTTACTCAGATTGATCTTAAATGTTTTTACTCAGATAGATCATAAATGTTTTATTCAGATTGATCTTACATGTTTTTAGTCAGATTGATCTTAAATGTTTTTACTCTATTTGATCTAAAAAAATTTACCCAGACTGATCTTAAATGTTTTATTCAGATCGATCTTAACAGTTTTCCTCAGATTGATACGGAGGTTACAACCTACATTCTTTACTATTCCATTTATTGGCGTGATCGGGGGGGGGGGGGGGGAGGGGGCGTTGCCCCTGCAAAACCCAATCTGGCATACGTGGAGTACACATAATGTACTTGAATTCCCCGAAAAGTCATTGTGCCCCCCCCCCCTCCCCATCCGGCCGCAATTTTAGACGAAAAAAGACATGCACCTTTTTCTTTCTTTCTTTCTTTCTTTCTTTCTTTTTTCTTCCTTGTCATAGATTTTTAGGACTTGTGCCTCCCCCCCCCCCCAGCCAGAGAATCCTGGATACGCCACTGCTATTTCATGTGTTTCTACATTTTAGTGTGTATGATTCTACTCGGAAAGTCCTACTGATTAATTTTTAATCAGAATTTTCAGAAACTGCGGGAAGGTTTTTTCTTTCTTCTATATGGCTTAATATAATCTATCTTTTAATTTTCGATGGGGATGCAAACATTAACATACTTCCATTCAGATAAACGTCATTTTTTTTCTTTACATATTTTGTCTTCTTTAGTTGAGATGACAAAGAACGGTATTGCACTGTAATATTTTGTCTCAACATTGTAATTTGTAGATGGTCGCTGCATGCGCGATTATCTCCGTGTAGTGCGTTTGTATATTCGATTTTCTACTCAGAAAGATCATATTTCACTTAATGCATGTTTTACCCAGACCAACGTATGGAATTTCAGTCATGGAGACACGTATATCTTTGTATTTTTATATTTGATTAATATTCATGATATGGAGTCCTTAATACATGTACATAATAAAACGTATTTGCTTGTGGTATAAAGGTATATTCATTTGATTTGTATATATAAATATTGGGTCTGATCACATAGATACATGCATATATCACTCTATTTCTTTCATTCTGTTCTTTTGATGTCATCTTTGTATTGATTCATATTTCCACAAAATTGTCTTTGCTTTCATTTCTTTCTATTTACTTCGTCAGCCTTTAACTCTCTAAATCTATTTCAGAGGAAATCGGGTGGTTACTGGTTATAGCATGGAGTCGGAAAAAGACATGATACGAGGAGGGGGGGGGGGGGGAAAGAGAAATACAGGGATGGAGACTGGCAGGGAGGCAGGGAGACAAGGAAAAAAGAGAGAGCGAGAGAGAGGGGGCAGGGAGAGAGAGAGAGAGAAAGAAAGAGAGAGAGAGAAAGAGAGAGAAAGAGAGAGAGAGAGAGGGAGGGAGAGAGAGAGAGAGAGAGAGAGAGAGAGAGTGGGGGGGGGGGGGATAGAGCCCAAGAAAATCGGGCGGGCGGTGGGTAGCTGACCGTATGATCAAAATTTAATATCTCGTGGTGATTACTATAACTAAAACGTCTAGCGCCATGTCACTATTCAAACATAATCAGCATTTTATCTATTATTTTTTTTGTAAACCGGCCCCCACAATAATAAATGAAAGAGCTATAAAACTTTTCAATTCATTTCTTGCATTAGCATACTCGGCTAGCTTCCACTCTTGGCCTTCCAGTTCTTTACAATGGTGGATCCAGCCGGAGCACTGGGGGGGGGGGGGGGGGGGGAGGGAGGAGGTGGGGATCACCGTACCATTCAAAACCCGATCTGGCATAAAAATGTGCACCCTGATATTATAGCCCCCTGGAAACAAATATTAGACCCCAAAGACACCTGAAAACTCTGATACCCAGAGAAGAGAGAGAGAGAGAGAGAGAGAGAGAGAGAGAGAGAGAGAGAGAGAAACTAGCGAAAAGGAAAGGGAGAGGGGGAGAGAACGAGAAAAGAAGATGCGGACCCCTCCCCTCCTGCTCCCTACACTTAACCGCCCCCCTCCCCTCCTCAATGGCTGGACCCACGCTTGTCCACTGATTCTTATATAGATGGAAGGAAACGATCACAAAGTATGACCACTTTTGCATTCTTCTACATAATATAAACAATGTCCATCAAACAACTTAAAAGGTCACCGATCAATAAATAGTCCCAACAACTAAACAAATCAATTAATCAGTCACGCAACAGCCCAAACAAAACGGTATAGGCGTAGAAAACCGCCAAAAATTGCAGTTAAAATAATATGTCTTCATATTCCATTTGCCGTATTCCATATAATACAGACGATCGCAGTATTTTATTCCAGGTCGCTTCCCCCTTAATTGACTTTCTTCAAAATGAGTCTACTTGTCTTGGGCCCTGCGTACCGTGCATGCGCGTGCATGGTTTTTGCTCTCTAACCCCTCCTCCCTGGATTGATCGAATGTTGTCGCCTGAAGTTCAGGACGAGGCTGGCTGGACAACGATGCCTTTGATGAACGATGTCCAAATAATCAACAGTGACAGGGAGAAAAAGGACGGCAAGGCCAAGATTGCCCAATGAAATCAATGAAATTCATGGCCAGGGAGATTCCTCACCACCAAGAAGATGTGTTATGTTGGAGGAAGAGAGAGAAGACTGGGAGATCGCTAGTCTATAGATTCAGACGTCTATACAGAAAGCGTTCCAGTAGAGTTGTTTGAGTTTGAGTTTGAGTTTATTAACAGCACATCACCTATATGCCAGTATAATCATCAATATAAAGAGTAATAATGTTACATGAATATATATATATATATATATATATAAACATGTTAAGGTTTCACGTATATATATATATTTTACGTCTTGCGGTGTTTTTATTTCAACATACTTGTTTGCTATATATATATATATATATATATATATATATATATATATATACTCACACACACACACACACATAAAAAGGTACTGATCTACATGAAAGGAATAAAAATGGATTTACAATAATATTATGTAGTCATGTTTGTAGATGAATAAATAATCAAGTAGTACATGATTACACTTAACTGAATGTCATTTACAGAGGCACGATATATATACTAAGGTGAAGTTGCTAATTGGAACTAGAAGTTAGCACAAGTGTTAGTCGAGCCTAGTTCTATTCTTTTGGCAAGATGCTTGCTTTTCAATTTTTTTTCATTATACATTTCAATTTCATCTTGCATTCACAAATATTAAAAGATAATACAGTGTTCTTATCGTTTAAATTTCTTGCAGAGAGAAAAAAATATTAAAAGCAATGAATTTTCTTTTTTTCAAATTATAATTACAAAACTAACGTATGATTAAAAAATAATCTATTTCAATACAAATAACATTCACTCTCACTTTTATTAATTATAAGAGTAAGAATTGTAAACATATACTAGTATAGCAAATGTGTAGTAATACATACAGATTACAGGTTACGAGAAATTCGCGCGTTTCTGTTTCTTTTTTGTTTTCCACTATTAGCAGAAACGTTTTCGGAAGGAATGCTTTCGACCCGAAACATCTAATTCATCATCATGAGGCGTCCATCATATTCCTAATAAAACATGCCCTTTTTTGCATTCTTTGTTGTATAAACCCTGTTCAGCCTGCCAGTGCTGATCAGAAAGGTTACTGTTCTTGAAAAGTTATTCGATTGCATGAAATGAGCATATCCAGTCAGGTTCTGATCACTTTTTTGCTATAACTGATTTCATATAGTTATCATTTTCTATATTGTCATTTATTTATCGCTACCGGTGAAGATGCAAGAAATAAAGAAAATGATGAGTCCATGGCGCGCCCTAATTGACTCATGGTACCCGTGTGCACTATGCCCTTTTTTTCGTCCATCATGTTGTCATTTTTAGTGGTAAACAGTCAGTTATCATCGTTATTTCCAAGTGCTCTTATAATTTTCCCTACTTATATATTTTGAGGAACAAAATGAATTATTATATGTTTTCAAAATCGAATAGGGGCTTTATCATTTTTCTAACTAACAAATAATTTAGTGGCTACGGTGTTATAGGACTATTACTAGTATATGATTTCCAACTTTTTCCATCATGCCGTGCCGCACATGCACAGTGTATATGTTGTGTTTCAAATCAATTTGCTAAATTCATGTAGGGTCTGAATTGAAACTAGAGTAGACGCTTAGCTCGTTGAAGATCGCTCAAACAGGCAGACATGACGGTGGAAACGGGGATAATTTGAGAATAAATACCTTGAAATCAAGGGTCTTTTTTCGAATAATTTGTGCTAAAAGATCAAGAAACTCGTGGATATCGTATTGGAATACCCGGTGGACACTGTCAAAACCTGGAATAATAGCGGCAAGATGTCTGCTTTCGTCGTAACTCTACAAGGAGGAGCTCCTTGGGGTTTACGATTACAAGGTGGTAGCAGCACCGGAGAGCCTCTCCGCATCGCAAAGGTGAGTTTCCGCTGGACAGTTCTCGTTTTCTTGGTCGGGATTGCTTGTTTTATGACTGTGTAATTTGATTTGTGTTGCGGTTTTACGAGCGTGTTTGTGATCAGCCATGCATTTCTACACGGACATTACTTTGCTTTGTAAACAAATTACCAATTGAGTGAAATACAACAATGCATTATTAATGTAATAAATAAATGAGTTGACAAAAAAAAAAAAAAATTTTTAAATGCAGTTGTCAGATGAAAACTCATGTGTAATGACTGCAGCAGGTATGATATAAGTCACTTTTTATAATTTTAAATTTTCAAATGATGGCCGACATGTATATTATATGTGCAAAAAATGTCATATGTATTATACATGTAGGTTTATTCAGAAATAAATTAAAAGAGGACAACATCATTCTTTTTCGATAGACTCTAGATCTACATGTAGATCCCCTACATCAACTTTTGTAAACTACATAGTACATGTAAATGCCCGTATTCTCGAAAGAGGTTTATTTTAAACCATGGTTTAAACCTCCATATTAAGTGTAGTATGCGCATGTCATCTTGTCCTATGGGCGGACATGGTTTAGACCATGGTTTAAAATAAGCCTTTTTCGAGAATACGGGCCACTGTGCAGTGTAAAAATTAAAATTTCTTTCGCGAGGGCTACTTAGAAGTCCACCTAATGTGTTTAGAGATTTTAATAAAATTTCATGCACTACGACCGATGGGCAGAAATATTTTTTGATGGTGGCTCTTTTTTCATTTACAGTGGCTTTTTTCAAGAGTTTCGGGGGCTGATCGCCCTTAGCCCCCGCTTATTTTTTTCACTGCCACTGTGTACCGTACATGTACATTGTCTAGAAACTTGTTATTTAGACTTTACCCACTCATAGGCCCTTGCCTATGTGGGACTGTGTCCAACATTCACTGTTGTAGCAGTCAAAAACAGACAACAAAATTGCTCTCAGCAAGATTTAATTTTCTTAAATTTGCTAGATTACCTGATTTACATGTACATGTAGGGACTCTTCAACTCTTACTGTGCCACAAATTTGGGCATTCAGAATTGAAATTGAAAGTGAAATTTTAAATAATTATTTTCCTCTCATGTATGAATGATCTGGACTGGAAAAAGGCCTGCTGATGCACACAAAAGCTATTGAAGCCTATTCACACGTAAAAGCTAGTCTGGAGTACAAGGTTATCTTCAGATGGAGTTTACCTTTACCTTTTTTTAAAACCTTAAATTCTGGAAGAATGCTATTGTTTCAAGCAGTGGTGCTTCTGGTTCTTACTCTTGTTGACTATTCTCAGCTACATGTACATGTATAATCTTTTTGTCACCTTAGTTCTGGGTTACCTGAAGAAGCCTTGGTCTTATGCACCCCCTCCAAAAAAACAAAAACAAAAACAAAAACAAAAACAAAAACAAACCAAAACAAAACAAAAAAACAAACTGAAAGCAAAACTGGCAGATGTTATATTTTTTTGTTACATCAGACAAAATTGGGTAATGATTTTATGTCTAATGTCTAGGCCTAAATATACTGGTACATGTATGATCACATACTTGATTGAACACATTTTTTAATGAAAAAAGTACAAACGTTTGTTTTTCTACATTTATGTCTGACTGGAGCAGAGATATTGTGTTAGCAGTCACTCATTTTCAGTCAGTGTACACTGTACATGTACATTTAAGTGTGCAGAATTGTCTCAGATCTGTCCTTGGTATGTTTGAACAGCAAATCAAAGAGACTGTTGACTTGTTTTTCATCGCATCACGTAAATGAATAGCCAGAATGAGAAGTGTCATGATTATGATTGCTGACAAAATAAAGAATCACAAAAACACATCATGTTACAAATATCAAGCATAAACTATTATGGTAATGCCATTGAAGCGAATAGTTAACATCGTACATTGTGTACACATGTATGCATATTGTCATCTACAAATGATAAGGAATGAAAATAATGCAGCATCTTTGTGACATTTGAATTATTGCATTCTCCCTGACTGTTATCAAGCCAGCATTCCTTCATGTATAACATGTTGATGTAAACATTTATTGCATTGATCTCGAGTTCAAGTTTCCTACAAAGATTCATTGCACCTTAAATCACCAACAGCTGACACTAGAATTGAGCATTGGAGGCAATTAGTGTAGAACTGATCTATTTTAAAGTGATTTACATGGGCAGCCATGAATAAACACCACTATAAAGCTTGTCCTCAGTCAACATCCACCAGCTATTCCTCATCCAAAGATTGTAGTTTTCAGTCCAGACTTTAGTGGGAAACCCTTGGTTTTGGACTACAAAAAATGTTGTACTGTTATAGCTCTGAGCATGTGGTAATGATAATAAGCTGTAGGCTCTGCCTTAACCTGTCAAATAGTTTCATTTTCATTTGATACAGTATGTACATGTATTCCAAGAAGTGTCATCTGGGGTCAACATATTCCAGGTTTTCTAAAGAACTCTGTATTTGATGTTACATTTAGGCCTGTACACATGTACACTGAACATCCAGGCCCCCACAATTACAAAAATTGAATCCAGGGGAGTGAGGGAACACACATACAGACAAAAGGAAAAAACTCAGTTCAGATCCCCTATCAAAAAAGTTATTGTTGGAGCCTGATCAATGCCCTTATGTACATGGACAGTGTACAGTGAAGTACAATTGTACATTGTACATGTAGCTCTGAAATATCATATTTGCAATTTCATGATGTGAATGATGAGATTGGCAATGGATCTGGAATTGAGTTCTTCACATTTTTATTCCTGTTTGAGCCCTAATTTTTAAGAATGGTTCCCTGTTACCTTGTACCATGAAGAGAGTGAGGTTCAGTGACTATGAGATTCAGTGTACAGCACTCCCTGCATTAGGGAAATATAACCTAAGTTCTTGATTGAGGCTATTGTGGTCATCCTTTTCTGACAAGTTGAATATTCTATGATGAAATGCTGTGCCACAAGACAGGACATTCAGCTTACGGGATGTTTGTTTGACGCTCTAGAATTCCCGCCATTCCAAAGATCGGGCAAGGCCAATTTCACATCTGAAAAATGACCTCCTCCTAAGTTTCGTGAAAGCGACACCCCTGATTGAAAATAAGTGTTGAAAAGTGATCGTTAGTGGACTTTGCTAAGTAGGTGTAATTTAAACTTATGAAGCTGATTGGAAAGAGATCCGCAGTGTGTTCAGTGATTTGATGATATTATTTTCAGAGACTTTAATAACATGCATTGTATGTTTAACGACTTTGTGCATTGCAGCCAAAGGAAATTAATTTAATTCAATTGAGGTTGTTCTTACATGTACATGTATGATGGTTTTTGCCCAGGTTAGCCTCACAACTACAGTATGTACCTTATTTCATTGATCCCCCCCCCCACCCTTTTCTTCTGTATTGGTTTCCTCAGTAGTAGAAATTAGGCCTACATGTATGTACACTTTATGTGAGTTGCTCAATACCATTTGCTGCTTTTGCATAAGTTTACCCTTTTTCCATTTTTGTATTTATATAATATGGCTTTATAAGTCTGTACAGTATGTACATGTATATGAAAGTCATATTTTTATATTCCATGAATTCTAAATGCTGCATTTGAAAAATTTCTATGTTAGTAGGCATACTTTACTTTAACTTTTAAGACTTACATGTACATGTAAGAGTAATGAACAGCTTTTTCAATTTATAAGAATTAGACTCTGTGTGTAGAAAAATGGAAGATCTTGCATCAAATTGAAACCAAGTTTTTTTTCTGAAAAACTTATTCCCCCTGTTCTTACAATAGAATTTTTTTTTTTCTTATCTCTTATAATAAAAAGTGCATTGTGCAATTCAGTTTTGTTGATCACATTTCATTATCTATAGAAGGGTCATAAATTGATGGACATCATTACTGACACATTTAACTGTTGCCTGTACATTGTCTGAAGTTCACCTTACATTGATTGATGCATTGTCTAACCTCAGGGGACTGATGGTGGTGTGGGCAGTTCTGGTATGTCTGCAGCTGTGCTCATTTTGAAAGATATTCACTTTGGAAGATTCTTCGCTGCTCAGACATTTTCTGTCTTGGGACATTTGCTCAGGGCTTCATTTTGTCAGAGATAAAGGGTTAGGGTAGGGTTGCAATTGGGTTTTAGTTTAGGTTAAGGGTTAAGGTTAAGGTTACATGTAGGTATAGTTGGTCCAGGGTTGAATTTGTTAAGTGTAGGATATTGATGGTGGAGCAATTGTTGGTGGTAACTGGTTCTTCATTCAGGATCCAGCACTTGACACCATCCAAATGTACATGTATCAACGAAATCAACAGAACCAAAGTAACAGAGTGAGAGTAACAGAATTACATAGAAAAGAATGGAATTTGAAATGAAATGTCATGAATTGATCATTCAGTGGACTACATGTACTGTACTGTATAATTTAAATGATATTGCAGGACTATAATGTGTATTGTGTACATTACAACATGTATTTGTTCGTGCAGTAGTTTGATGTGGTATTAAAACCTCAATTTATTTGACTAACAAATAAAACATTTGGTTTACTAATGCATAATTTACCAGAGTGCAAAGTGTGAACAAAATGTATTGATTGAACGTTAATGTACGTTGATGTGGAGGCAGGCCTATGTACATTTAGGCTAGAATGTTCTGAACCAGTGGACAATTACATGTACATGTACATACATGTAGTTCACTCATGTACATGTAAGTTAGGCCTGAGGGATCTTTTGTTACAGACATGTGTCATTCACAGCTCTATACCAGTACAGTTCACATTCTATTTACTCTACTATTCTTACCAACATCCACAGAGGTCATTTCTTTTCTTTAGGCCTTACATGTACAATGTACATTGTATTTACAGTATATTGTACATGAATGTGTACGTCATGTTTGGAGAGTTATAAATAGACGTCATCATTGTTCCTGTACTGAAGCAAGTGCAACTTTATCTACATGTAGGCCTATTTGAATTGAAGGCCCATACAGGTACATGTAAATCTTTAAGTAGACCAAAGTGCACATATATTAAAACATACATGTAAATGTAAACTGTGAACTGTATTTAATTCAGAAGTCATTGACATTATTGACATACATGTAATGTACCTGGTGCTAGGCAATTCAGGATTTGAATCAGGGCAGACATTTTGCATTTCTACGTGTACATGTACACTGTAGCTTACCAGTAATGACTCTATTCACTCTACAAATAAATGTAGGCCCCTAAATGGTGGTCATTGAAAATTGAATAGCGATACCATAAAGAAAATTTACACGTCATCAATACTCAATATGCATTTACATAGAGGCCTACATGTACAAGATTATACATGTACATGTATGTACATGTATGTACAGTACTGTGATTTTTCATTTTTGTTTATGGGGAATGGGCTTTGTTGTGCAGAACACGGATATTTTTGCAGTTCCTGTGTGTCATCAGAAATCATGAACAGAAAAATTAAATATCTAGAACATACATGTATTTGATCTCTTGATACGTACATGTACATGTATACATGTAATGTAAGTCAGAAAAAATGTAAAGACCAATTAAAAATTTCATTCCAATTTCCTTAATTTCCTACCAGGATTGAAATGATCCTCAGAGCTTTACGCATGGCTGCAAACTAACTCTTTTGGGAAGGGGGTCTGACTTTAACTTTTCAGAGTCTACATCCATGTACATGTACATGTATAAGTTAAAATTTTTAAATTTTGGGGGCCACACTTAGATTATGGGTGCCCATACATGTATGTCCCGGGCGCCTGTTAGGTTTGAGCCCTGCTTAATGTGTAGATTGTAAAACACTCTGGAGTCTGAACATGGAATGTTTTTCTCATTGAGCACATCGCCATCAGGATGTTGTCTAATGTTGACATGGATGTATGACTCTACTCAGACCAGACATCAGAGGGATGCAAAGGTTTAGCCGAAAGAGGGAGAGATGGGGAGATAGATAGATAGAGAGAGAGAGAGAGAAAGAGAAGGGGGAGGAGATGAATGGATGAGAGAGAGAGAGAGAGAGGGGGGAGGGGGGAGATAGAGAGAATGGATCTGAGAGAGAGGGAGGGGTAGATAGAGAGAATGGATGAGAGAGAGAGGGAGATTGATAAAGAGGGGGGGGGGGGGGGGGGAGAGGAATTGAGATCAGTATACATGTAGGGAGGACATGAGAGGAGAGCATATAGATGAGCAATAATTGAAGGAGAGAAAAGGGCATGTCCCATCCCTCATATTAAATTGGTTTTAAAATGTTCACACCCTATTCTCATGAAAAGAGCAATCTGGACTGAGGGCAGTCAAGGATATTGTTGTACATGTAGCTTTGTAAATACATGTACATGTACATGTACATACATGTATGTATGTATGTTAAGCAGATTTAAGAATGAATTCAAGACAGAAAGTGCATTAATTAAGCCTGGGGCCTGGTAGAAAATTACCTGGAACGGCCCGGACGGGTAAAGATGTCAAAATTTTTACCGGGTCCCGGCACGGCCCGAAACCTGGTAAATTTTATGTTTGTTTATATTTTCCTTATGTTTTTATTTTAGTACGTTATTGCGCAAATATGGTGTTTCCTATTTAGCTTCCTGAGCGAGGGAGACGCAAGTTGAGGATCATTTACTCGTGATAACAAATTTTGGATTTATATCTTTTATTTTATTTTGCGTGCCTCCGCGAGTCCGCGCTACCTATCAGCGTTAGTGTTTTCCTAATCATCTACCTGAGTGAGAATTTCGAGAAAGAATGAAGTTGAAGATGATTTAATCATGATTGCTACATGTAAGTTACAATCATGATAGTTTATTGATAAATAATTATTCAACATTGAAGATACTGACTTCTAAAAGCTATGAAAGAGTTACGAAGGTGTGAGACCTAAATAACAGACATTCTTTCTCGAAATTCTGGCTCATGTAGATAATTAGAAAAAACACTTAACTCTGATAAGTAGCGCGGACACGCGGAGGCGCGCAAAATAAGATAAAAAATATAAATCCAAAATTTGATATCACAAGTAAATGATCCTCAACTTGCGTCTTCCTCGCTTAGTGTAGAGGGGCCGGGTAGTAAGGGACAGCAGGAGCAAGAAGTGGGGCACACTCCAGACGCCACAGATACGAATGACAGCCAGAAGTTGGGTCAATGAACTTTATTCCTCCTTCCATCGCCATCAGGCCGACGCACCGCTATGAACATGAGAAAGCGGGGTCCAAAAACAGTTGTAAATGACACTTACAGAGAATTAACTTATAATTATACGTTTCACGTGACAAAATTAAATATCAATAACATTTAAATAAATATACGTTACCAAAGTAAACAAGGCATTAATAAATTCAAAGGTTCAATGCGAAATCAACGATAACAATACAAATGGTGTCATTCCCCATAGACCTGCATATACACAAAACCCATGGACCGTGTCCCCATCTACGTGTACCTCTAACGTGGACCCAAAGGCTTTCACACTCCACGTACACATTACACGTATATACGCATACACACGGAATCCGCCCATGTAATGTACATACATCAAGTAACAATCTATTGACATTACATAACCACTTTCCTCCCTAAAATGACACTTTCTTGTAACATATAGTGAATTCTGTTGTCATATCAATATACCCAATCATTGTAACTATTATCTACGAACATGTAACGGACCTTATATATATGTAATTACACTAAATAATGAATTTAAAACAGAGATAAAAGTAAATGCTTCTTACCTATGAACATGAGAAAGCGGGGTGAAGGTCACAGGTTATGAAGCCTGCCACCAACGACCCCAGCGACCGTACGTTAGACCCTTTACATTAGGAAGCTACATGTAAATATGAAACACCATACATGTATTTGCGCAATAATTAGTACTAAAATAAAAACATAAGGAAAATATAAACAGACCCGCTCACCCCACGGTAATTTTTGCGCCCAATCAAGCGTCAAAATGGTCACATTACACACACACACACATTGACAAACCTGCAATTCATACAAGCGAGTTTAAGGTTTGTACGTACACAGTACTTCTCGCTCAGCTTGGAAATTCTTATTTCTTGTACATGTATGAAACTGGCGCCGACTGTGAAACATCCGTAGGTCTTTTCTGGCAAAAATAAACATCGGCAACGGGTTCCACCATTATTTACCACTATCAAGTTTTTATTAAAAAATCATAATTAATACTCATAACGGCTTTACAGCACCAATTATTTACCGGGTTATTTTTACCGGGTTCAGACATTTCACTCAGCAACCCGGACCCGTCCCGATCCCGGCAAAAACCCCTAACCCGCCGGGTTCTGTACGGGTTGACCGGCCCGACACCCAGGCTTAGCATTAATACAGATTACAATTTGTCTCTTCAGGAAACTGAAAATTTGAAAGCGACTTAACTTTAGGATATTCTATTATTCTTTTTAACACGTTGGTTGAAACTATTAATGATCTTGTAAAAAAGACAGTTATAGGTCCATACATGTACATGTAGTAGTACAGTAAATTACCAGAACAAAGTGCGAGTTGAAATGATGAAAACAAATTCTCACAAAATCTGATGAAACTTAAATGAATGTTCAAGACTACAAATGAATGATATCAGCCAAACAATTTTGTCAGAAAATGTGTGTATGTAAGCAACAACAACATAAACATCAACAAAAAGAAAATATCCCCTTGTGTAATTTTCTCATAATTGTACCCCCTCCCCATCTCTTACAAAATCCTGGATACGCCCCCAATATATGGTGACATGGTGTCTGTCAAACCACACATTGCATGATCAAGAGACAACTCTGATGAGAGATGAAAGGTGGGAGTTGGGTTAGAAGAGAAAAGGTTAGTTTGCAAACCCCCTCTGATAAAATAATTTACTCCCTTTCCTCTCAAATTTGATTACCCATATTGCAGCTAGCAGGCAAGTATACAGTAAGTTGTTTTGCTTACAAGTTCCACACTTGCTCCAGTGACAATATTGCTCTGCAGTCAATGTCATTTTCCTACACTAACCAAATTCCTAACTGGAAGCCAGGAGTACCTAACCTTAATCTTAACCCTAATCTTAACCCTAATCTTAACCCTTAACCTAACCTAACTTTTAATGTAATCACAACCTTAACCCTAACCCTAACCCTAACCCTGAATCTTTAACAAAATAAATGCCAGAGTACATGTAAATATCACTGGAGCAAATGAGTGCAGTAGTTTGCAAATTTTATTTCAGTTCAATTCAGTTTTCATTGGGTAGTTTAGTTCAGTGTAATTCAATTCAGTTCATTTCAGTCAAGTTCAGTTCAATTCATTTCAGTCTCAGTTCAGTTCAGTTCAGTTCTGTTCATTTCAGTCTCAGTTCAGTTCAGTTCAGTTCTGTTTGATTCAATTCACTTCAATTAATTTTGTACAATATTCACTTATTCACCGCAAAGTGCCATGCCCCAACTTGACTGCCTGTACATCTCATGCACACGTGTCTGTAGGTCTGTAGGTCTGCTTGTTGACGATGGTATCATTTTAGATGGATGGACAGTTTACAAAGGTCTCAGTATGCTACTAATTTAATGATCAATCAGCCACACAGAGATGGGATACTTTAACAGCTGTTTACCATCTAACCTTTCATCACCTATCTTATTCTATTTTGAGTCTTCTTCCACTCTTCTAGTAAGTAGAAAGTCAATAGTCAGGTTCACACAAAGGTAGCTAAACTTTCGTTTGTAGTTAGTTTCAAAACTTTAAAGGAAACCAAAACCCAAGGAGAGAATCAATGTTATTGGAAAGTGAAAATTCAGAGAAGCACTTTACAAAAAGTTTCATTAAAATTGGTTAAAAAATGAGAGAGTTATGGAAGTTTGAAAAGTCTCGTTTTACTTTCTATGGGGATCCTCAAATTGGCAAAATTGCTTCAAAATGGCTGATTTTGTGAACAACTCTCCATTTGTTTTGTACACAGATTTTCCCCATTATCTCTCAGGGTGCTCCTTGTCTCTTCCTGAACTCGACATATGTGGTGTAAAATACATTTTCCCATTATATATGTTGAGCTCAGAAGGAGATTAACTGCACCTTGAGAGATAATGGGGAAAATCTGAAAATCTGTGTACAAAACAAATGGAGAGTTGTTCACAAAATCAGCCATTTTGAAGCAATTTTGCCAATTTGAGGATCCCCATAGAAAGTAAAACGAGACTTTTCAAACTTCCATAACTCTCTCATTTTTTAACCAATTTTAATGAAACTTTTTGTAAAGTGCTTCTCTGAATTCTCACTTTCCAATAACATTGATTCTCTCCTTGGGTTTTGGTTTCCTTTAAGTTATCTTGTAGTTATCTTGAAGGTTTAAGTCCGTATGAGTGGACTCGTGGTTTTGAAACTTTCAGTTTACTTTTAGTTCCAGAACCACAAGCAAGCTTGTGGTTAACGCCGAAACCACGTGCAGGGGGGGGGGGTCCTCCTCGTAGTTACGGCTGGAACAGAATAAACTTTAAGTTTAGCATTCTTGTTGTTAATGATGACCTCTCCGCTCTCTGCTCATGTTAAATGTTAAATTTTAAATTTTAAATTTTAAATTTTAAATTTTAAATTTTAAATTTTAAATCATGTTAAATTCACGGCCCATGTACGAAAACCTGATATGGTGACCGTGCTTTTTCAACTATTGCCCCCACCCTCTGGAACAAACTCCCACCCCATATTCAAAATGCCCCATCCATTGAATCATTTAAAACCCTTCTTAAAACCCACCTTTTTAATCAGTCATAGTATACCGGAGGCGCACACAAGTAGTTAGTTTCATTTAACTGTATTGTATTAGTAATATTTTATTTCATTTTGTTGCTTTTAAGCTATTGGATGTACCATGTATACTGTATACTGGATGTACCATGTATACTGAGTTAGACAGACCACCTGTGTGCTTAGAAACGCCCATATAAAGCGCCCTATAAATGTAATTATTGTTATTATTATTATTAAATGACTGACTAACGCTCAACTTGTACATGTAGTTTCAGAACAATGAGTGCCGTTGTTTCGGGCCTGTGTGAACCCTCGTCGTTGTTAGTGAGCTGTTGTTTCAGTAACTCAAACTCAAAGTTTCGCTAACTTAAATTTTTGAAACTGCAAGCCCCGTATGAACGTACATGTAGCTAATATAATAGTTGATATTTTGTTGAGCAATTAAAGTTGTAGATGTATAATTTGAAATAAATATATACATGTACATCCTTCCTCTGCAATTGAATATTTTCCAAACTTGCTTTGATTTACTCTCTATTTACTGTTTACTCTTTTTATGCTCTATTTTCACTCCCTCAGGAGTCAAATCATTGATCACTTGTTTATGACTGTATATACATGTATGATTTATTTTAGAGTGCTCTCGAAAATGAAAAAAAGTTAATTTGCACTCCATTTTCACTCTATTTTTACTCCTCCAGGAGTCACATCAGTGATTACCGATCACTCTTTATTTTGAGAGAGAGTAGAAAAAGTATATTGGGATATGTATGTACTTTAAGATAATGTACTTACAGAGTCGCAGAATATAGAAAAAGATATTCGGCTATTCATATGCAAACCTGCATGTACATGTACTTTGAAAGTTGAAACATTAAAAAATAGAAATATTCATGTGCATTTGCCGAATGAAATGGATCTAATCACAATATATACTGTATGCTGTAATAAAATATACATCTACACACTTTTTTAAAGATATATTTGATTCTTTGTTTTCATGGCGATCATGTTTCCATGTAAATTTCAGATTGATTTTCACATTCAATAGTTCCTTTCAAAAATATGGCAGTACAGTAGTTTCAAGTTTTAATTTTTCAAGTTGACTTCCACTTATAAAAAATAACAACAAACAAGAACAAAAATATGTACATGTACAAATGCAAAAGATAAACAAATGATTTAACAAATACATTTTTATATGACGTACAGGTTATGATAAGTTCAGTGTTTCATATTTTCAAAGTAAGTTTAGATTGAGACTAGTCAGGAATATGCCAACCTTGTTGTTGTTGCATGAAAGTGCTCTGAGTGATACGAGATTGAAAATACGTTAACACCCTGTTCAGACTACCTATAATTTCATAGTATAGCTACATGTATACGAAAACCATTTAGCTACATGTATATGATAAGTAATTAAATTTTTATAGTCAGACCATCGTACATGTATAACGATACGTATCATAGCGAAACGTGTGTTTGAGCATCCTTTTGAATGAAAACTTGATGAATAATCAGCATCCCCTTGTAGTCTGAATATTATACGAAATCGTACAAGTGGGCATGTCTTCTAATATACGACGACGTTTCGTACTTTATGTATGCTCCTTTTGCTATACACGTACGATGATTCTTTATTTCGACGTTTCTTTATACGAATGTCGTATAACTTTCCTGTAGTCTGAACAGGCTATTAGAATGAGACTGGTCGGGAGTATGCCCACATTGTTGTTGCTGCATGAAAGTGCTCTGAGTGATCTGTGATTGAATTGTTATTATTGGTGTTGTGATAGAGATCATCATTTGTTGTTCCTTCTTTGATGTAATATGATGAGTAACAGCTGGGTGTGGATCAGATTCCGATAGTCACTCTCCACCCATACCCACCCCCTCTTTTTTCATGAAAAACTTACTATATAGTTATTTTTAAAAAATTCATTTTAGTCTTTTAGAGTCTTAAAGATGCTGCTTGCCTTTTTGTGAACTCAACATATATTGTGTCAAATACATTTTCCCATGATATATCTTGAGCAAAGAAGGAGACAAGCTGCACCTTGAGAGATAATGGGGAAAATAGGAAATTTTGTGTACAAAACATACATGTATAGAGTTGTACTACTAAACCTGTCACTTTGAAGCAACATTGCCAATTTGAGGATCACCATAGAAAGTAAATTGAGACTTTTCAAACTTTCATAACTTTCTCATTTTGGTAACGGATTTTGATGGATTTTTTTTAAAATTGCGTCTCTCTCTATCCTCTCTTTTCATTAAAATTGATTTTTTCCCCAAGGTTACATTCTCCTTTAAATTGTCAGTACAGCTTCTGAGTTGTGTCCAAAGTTGCATCCTGCTGAAAAATGATACCCTCCCAAATAATCTTGCACATGTAAGTATGCATCTAGATCAAAGTGCACAGATCCTGTGGGGCATGTGGGGGGGGGGGGGGGGGGGTGATAACTTGGGAGATGCATTTTCTTTTATATTTCTCACAATACATTTGTGTTCTATAGAAAAGGTTGTATGGGGAGAGCCTTCTGCCTCTAAGCAAGTCATGAACATTGGTGTATTTGAGTCAACATTATGTCTGATTTCATGTCTTGAAAAGGATTTTCAAAGAAGTTTTAGCATCACTTTTAAACAATTTTACCAAAAACCATTACAAGGATCGAAAACTCAAATGAAAGACCATCATAAGACTGTAATAAGAAGTATTTTCACTGAAATAAAGATATACACACGCACCATGAAAGATTACTTTCATAATATTCCTGACCGTCATCAAATTCCATTAGATAGCATTCACAAATGAAGGATTCTTCCACCGATAGCAAGGCAAGCATTTAAACGAAGCTTACACCCTTACTTGAACTTTGTAGCGCCGTATCCAAGATGGGTCTGATGTTCTTTCTGGTCTAATTGCTAGATCCCTGCAGGCCATATAGCTTGAGTTACGGGTCTTTTCGGCAGGGGAGATGGATGCCCAAGATTTTTAGAGTTCTTCGGTATCGGGGAGAAAAAAAAAGAAGAGGAATGAGAAATGGGTTGGAGTCACTGTGTCAAACTTGATAGACATGATATTTATTCTGACTTCCAGGCTCTTCTGAAGTACAATGTATATATTGGACAATGTACATGTAGGTCTAGAATGTAATGTTTTAATGTGTTCTCGTATTACATTCAATTATGATAACAAAGGTGTAAATGAGACGACATATAATTTTTCAGAAATGTGCATTCTTGCATTTGATTCATTCTATTATGGTCCATGGATTGTACTTCTATAACTACGTTCATACGGGACTTGTGGTTTTGAAACTTTAAGTTAGCGAAACTTTAAGTTAAAGGAAACCAAAACCCAAGGAGAGAATCAATGTTATTGGAAAGTGAGAATTCAGAGAAGCACTTTACAAAAAGTTTCATTAAAATTGGTTAAAAAATGAGAGAGTTATGGAAGTTTGAAAAGTCTCGTTTTACTTTCTATGGGGATCCTCAAATTGGCAAAATTGCTTCAAAATGGCTTAATTTGTGAACAACTCTCCATTTGTTTTGTACACAAATTTTCAGATTTTCCCCATTATCTTTCAAGGTGCAGTTAATCTCCTTCTGAGCTCAACATATACAATGGGAAAATGTATTTTACACCACATATGTTGAGTTCAGGAGGAGACAAGGAGCACCCTGAGAGATAATGGGGAAAATCTGAAAATCTGTGTACAAAACAAATGGAGAGTTGGATCCCCATAGAAAGTAAAACGAGACTTTTCAAACTTCCATAACTCTCTCATTTTTTAACCAATTTTAATGAAACTTTTTGTAAAGTGCTTCTCTGAATTTTCACTTTCCAATAACATTGATTCTCTCCTTGGGTTTTGGTTTCCTTTAACAAAACCACAACCCCCTTTAATACTGCAATGAGGGTTCACACGAGCTTGAAACAACGAGTTGAAACTACAAGCAGAGCGATCGTGGATCGTCATGGTTAACCTCGGAAGTAGATACTACTGATTGTGTGTACAGTACACACACAGTTCCTGTGTTCATAATTCGCGCAAAGGGTAAGACCCGGGTAAGACCCGGAAATTTAACATGAACAGCGAGGTCATCCTAAACGGGCTAAACCACAAGCTTGCGAAACTTAAAGTTCATTCCGTTCACATGACCTGAAACTTTGACGTAGGACCACCCACTGCTTGTGGTTTCAGCCTTAACCACAAGCTCGCTTGTGGTTCTAGAACTACGAGTAAACTTAAAGTTTCGAAACTACAAGTCCGTTCATACGGTCTGAAACTACAAGATAACTACAAGTTAACTTAAAGTTTTGAAACTACAAGTGAAACTTAAAGTTTAGCTCCCATTGTGTGAACGTATTAAACTTATGTCATTCAAATGAAACCATAAACAGTGCATTGTCCATATTTTGTTTCTTTCTTCTTTTTTTTTTGGGGGGGCATTGGCAGGGGGAATCAGAATACCTGTTTGTCATCTTTTTATAAAAAATGAAGTTTTCTATTCTTCTGCAAAGATTTATGGCTTTTTGCTTTTGTTTACTTTTGTTATAGATAGGTTTACATTTTCTTTACTATGTATTCATGCACTGATCATAAAAAAATCAGAATAATTTTCAATTATAATATCAAAGCTGTTTTATGAGATGACACATAATTTTTGAGAAAGTGCATTCCTGCATTTGATTCATTCTATTATGGTACCATTTTCAATAATATTACAGTGATACATCTAAAATGAATCATTGTTACTATACAGAATACATGTAAGTAAAAGAATGGTAATGATAGTCTGCATTTCGTTTACAAGCAGTAAATCTCTTTCAGCCATTACAGGTGTACATGTATGCATTTATTTTTGTTGTATAGTGGTATTGTGTGTGTTTGTGCTTGCAGTGTTTTGACACAAAGTTCAACAAAGCAAACATTTTCCACAACTATTGAAAGGGCAGTGATATATCACTTGTAAGGACTTTGTCCTGTTCTGTCAGTTACAACATTGCCTAGTGTAGTTCCATATATACATGTACCATTCAGTCTTCAAGGTTACAATGTAATGTATATGTTGTATTGTACTTCTATGCCATTCAAATGAAAACACAAACAGTACATTGTCCATATTTCTTTTCTTTCCTTTTTTTTGGGGGGGGGGGCAGGGGGAGGGGGATCAGAATGAAGTTGACTCTTCTACAAATATTTATGGCTTTTTGCTTTTGTTTACTTTTGTCATAGAAAGGTTTACATTTTCTTTGGTATATATATTTCATGCACTGATCATAAAAAAAAATCAAAATAATCACTCAAGATTTTCACAAGTTTAGCCCCTACATGTGCATGATAACATTGTAAAAAGCATAAGGAATGAAGATAAAATATACTTAGGAATTGCATTTTCCTTTGGCAGTATATACATGTATGGAGGGAATACAGGTGTACATGTTGTATACAACATTTACCAAATTTTGCCCAACCAGAGATTCATAAACAATAAACGCTATATTTTTAAATGATGTGATAGACAAAGTTGTTCAATGATTCAAATGTGTGGAAGGTGCATGTACAGTACACGTACGTATTTGACTACCATTATGTTGTGTTCTTGTAGCATACAGCAATTCAACTTCAAGTTTTCTCTGATTTTATGTCCTGGTTTTCTGTGTGTCATGTACATGGTATTTGCCACCTTTGAATTCTTCATTGTTTGATTTGTTTGCAAACCATCTTTTATTCTTGGCTCCATGTTGCTAACATAGCTCTAGTGTGTGTCATGTTTTCTTCTACACTCTGAGCTATACATGTAGTCTCAGATCTCTAGTTCTTCAGTCCTTTAAAAATTTATTTGTGTTGTGGTCTAGTGGATAAGTCACCGGACTGCTGATCACAAGGTACGGGGTTCGATTACCTGCTACTTCACTAATGTCGTTTGGCAAGACATTAATCAACATTTGCCACACTCCACCCAGGTGAAGTAAATGGGTACCTGGTAGGAAGAAATTCCTTGAATGCTTGAGCGCCTTAGCATGGTTGCTCGGCTAAAGCTGGGGTAATAATATGATTGCAGGCCCTCAGGTAGAATTATGATACTGATGAGGCTACAAGAAATATTAATGTAAAACCAGAAATTATTGCGTGCATGAAACTTTTGTGAATTTCACGAGTGGTCGAGATTCGCGAAAGTTTCATACCGCGAAATAATCAAATCACAATTGAAACAACATAAAATTATTGCAATTTGCGAAAGTTTCTTGCTGCAAAATTGGCTGTCATCAACAATTCGCAAAAGTTTCTGATTTTACAGTATAATTATTATTATTATAATACATGTATTTCAGCCATCATTCATATGAAGAATTTTGTTTGTTGTTGCAGATTTGCTAATTACATATGTATTTTCTCCTTTTTTTCCTGTTTGAATTGTTTATCTGTGAAAAAATATGATTGAGAGAGAGAGAAAGAGAGAAAGAGAGAGAGAGAAAGAAAGGGAGAGAGAGAGGGAGAGAGGGAGATAGAAGGGGGTAGGGTGAGTAGGATGGAGGGGGTGAGGAGGAGGGGAGAGGGGTAGAGCCAATATACCTGAGTGGCCCCCCCCCCCCCCCCCCCCGGGGGGTAGAGTTGATGAAAAGAAGAAAAAGTGAGAAAAATTGGTGAGAAGGCAAGTACATTGTAGTAGTGGTTGGAGGGGATGGAACAAAGTTCAGAGTTTGTGTCTTATACGTACAGTACATGTTTATATGCCTACAATGTACATGTACATGGGAATTTGATTTCAAAGTTCAAGTGACTGTGTGGAATTTGCAAATATTCATTCTTGTGTACATAGAAGCTATACTATATATATATCCCAATTACATTCTGTCTATGGTGTATATTTATGATTGATACACCTGTAGACTTACAAACAAAACATTCAAGTGCATGTAGCTGCATGAAAAATACATGGTGTAATGATAAGGATTTTATGACGTTGATTGAACGTGTTTTCATGTGAGCTGTAATGGACATGACTGGAGAACAAACAGGGCTCAAAATACAGGGGGTGGAAGGTGAATCCACCCCTCGGAAGCACTGAAAAAGCCCCTGGAAATGGATTTACGAGGGCTACTTTTTGAAAAATATCATGAAAATACCGCCCTGTAAACTTGAGACCTACATGTACATGTACATGTACCTTGAATTTGAAAAACATTTCCAGGTGCGACAAAACCGCTTTAATACCCAATGTCCAGGGGCACCCACAATCACAATCGTAAGGCATGTATAGTGTACATAAGTTGAAAGAATAAACCATTGCCCATTGCTATGATGACTGACTAAAGAATTTGATAAGTCTTCAATAAAAAAGATAACTTGAAAGTGGAGACCCCCCGAGACCTGGTGGTAGCCCCCCAATTTTTACTTTAGGGCTCCTTTTTTTTTAACATTAAGAGAGCCCCAGGAGAAAAAAATAATTTGATGCAGCCAAGTTGAGAACATTGCAGCTATGGAAAGCGATAAAGAAAAAAAGAAGAGCTGTGTGGTTTGTTAACGAAAAAGAATTACATATAAAATATTATAAATTTGATAATAAATTTAGGCCTTCTCACAGTAGATTTTATTTGCAAGGGCTACTTTTCAGTCTTGTTGTCGATTTCAGAGATCTTTGCACGTATGCATATGATCGGTCCACATATTTATTTTTGAAGGTAGCACTATCCACTCTTTGTCATTTACAAGCTCTCTTTGTGAATGTGGGGTTACGGGGCAAAGTGTTCATAGCCGTTATCTTCACCCTGCCTCCCAATGGCACAATGTGTCTACATACATGTATTGGATACAGCTGACAGAAATTTTGAATGGAGGGAGGTGTCGTCATCCTTTTATCCCCCCCCCTTATCCCAGCTAATAATCCTGATGCCACCCCTATCCTTGCTGATATTTAATGCAGTATTATATTTGTCTGACACTTCGTAACAATGGAAACCTAATACTGCAAAGGCATTTCCTGAATAGGGTGTCAATAACTTCCTCCATAAAAGTCTCCTGAAATTCCCAGGGCATGACTCTGTATCCAAGTGAAGATCATGATCCAAGCACGTACATGTACATGTACCATCTAAAAGTATTGGTCCTGGGCCCTCTTGCATAAAAAGTTGCAATTAAACGCAACTCAAAAATTAAATGCAACTCGATTTTCAACCAATCAGGATCGAGTATTTGGGACTTGCGTTTAATTTTTTGAGTTGCGTTTAATCGCAACTTTTTATGCAAGAGGGCCCAGATCAAGTAAAAAAAAAATACATTGATGAGGGCTCAGGGTGATGGGCCCCTTAAAAAATATGATGCCCTGGAAATTTAAGAGACTTTATGGAGGAAATGTGAGACCTTATCCTTTTTGCTTGTATGTAGGACATTTTGGACGCATTTCAGTACTTCCACCGCCATCTAAACCTGGAGAGCCTTGTAGACTGAACTGTTAGTATAGGCCTCTACATCTCAAAGAGAAATCCAACCTTAATGACAAGTTGATCTAAAAGAAAGAGGAAAAAATAGAGAAGCAGATTGGTAAAAGTTTGAACAAAATCGGACAAGCAATAAGAAAGTTATGAATTTTTGAGAGTTGTAATCACTGTACATTTGGGAATTTCAAATTGGCCGAATACATGTAGGAAATGTCACTGACAATATACATTAACTCCCGTATTTGTTCTAACCCACAAAATGACTGAAATGTCTTTTTTTTCATGTAGGTAATGTCACTGACGATATACATTAACTCCTGTATTTGTTCTAACCCATAAAATGACTAAAATGTCTTTTTTTTCAAAATGTGTTACTTAGTAGGATCCAGCCTAGGAAATAATTTTTTTTTTTAGGGGCTACTTTTTTTTTTGCCTTGGGGCTACTTTTGAATTTTATGGGGCTATTTCTTATGTTATTGGGGCTACTATTTTAATGGAAAGTGCAGATTAGTTATCAATTTGTTTTTTTGTTGTTGTTACATTGGTACTATTCGTACTTCATGCACAGGTTTACTTTACGTCATACTGCCCAATTTAATTTTAAAATAGACCATCTATAGATTTTTAAAATCTTAACTTCATCCCCCCCCATCAGATTTCCCACGGAGATGTTTATTTTACGAGAAAAGGCGGGCTTGGTGTGTTTTTTTTTTTTCTCTCGCACATAATACTTCTAAATCCGCTTGGACGTACGTACGTACATATACACTGTGAATGCGCACAGTTCTGGGCGATTTTTCTTTTCTAATTTGTTTTTCGCGGATACCATCTCATTCGATGAGCATCGCTCTGGCGCGCGATAAGTAAAAAGCCCCGTCATAAATACACCGATTTCTTGATTTGTAGAGCGTTTTCGTTGACTCTGTTTCTCACAACCCGACTTAAGCGCCGTGTGCTTTGAAAAAATGGCACTAATTCCGTATTTTTTAGGCAGGCTTTGGCTTTACAGATTGATTTTTTGAGGTGACTACGGACTTAATGTGGTAAGGGACAATTTCTCTGTGTGGTGTGTAATATCCGGTCGTAGATCTAGTGATAGTCTCTTTACACGGATGATGGTAATTTTAGACCTATCATTGTAACAGTGATATTGCGTTTCGGAAAAGAAATTTTCACAAAAGGTGTCGCGCAAAGACTAAGTGAAATGAAGCTGTCGATGAATTTATACAACCCTGATATAGAATGAGGGTAGTTACTGTCTATCTTCAGTTTCCCTGTCGATATGCGATATCTGGCTATTGTATAATTGTTGTCATTTGGTCTAGCGCTCACGATGCTACACATTCGCGATGTGCTAAGCTCCGAGTCAACAACGAGATAAAAGGTTGAATTTAGCTGCTTTTTGAGCATAATAGTGATTTTCTTTCGAATCATTGATGGGGGCGACTCATATGAAAACGGTCGCCCCCAAATACAAGTTTTCCAACATTTATTGGGGCGATATGGGGGCCGACGAGGGCGAAATCGCCCGTTGCCCCCGTGTATTTCCGACGCTGGTAGGATCTTTTCTTTCTTGAGGACCTATATAACAATATGCTATCTACAATATATTTTGAGCTACCCCGAGGGTAAAGGCGCTTTGGAGAAAAACACAAAGTAATGATATTTTTGTGTACGGCAGACAGGAGAGTTGTCCGCAGGTATGTCACAATTGACTCACCAAATTGCTAATTTGAGATTTGCATAGATGTAATGTAGTGTTCTCATTTTTCAAGCATCCATAATTTTATTATTCCCTGTCTGATTTCTTTCAAACGTTCACCACCCTGTTTTTATTTTTCTGCTTTCACACAAATCATCTTATTACCAAGGTTGGATTGCCCTTAAAATGGACCCACTTCTGTTCATCCTCCATAATTTATTGTACTTATTTTCTAAAATGTGGCATCTATATTCCTATATTAAAACCCATGTACATGTACATGTACTGGAGATAATCTATATTCTGTCCCTTTTCATTGACCAAAGATCAATACTTTGACAAAACTGTTTGTGACACAAAGGTCAAATTTAAATGTCAGACTGGACGTTGACATTGAAAATATGTACTGTACACATACATGTAGGGCTGTGAATGTAGATCTCAAAACAACTACATGTAGTGTCATTGTTTCGGCCCTGTGTAAACCCTTGTCGTTATTAGTAAGTTGTTCTTTCAAATTAACTTCAAGTTTCGCTGACTTAGATTTCAAAACCACAAGTCCTGTATGAACGGAGATATTATTACAGTTTGTTTCTTCATTATTTTCATATGACAATTTTGTAAATTTGTTTTTATCTTGTGAATAGTAAGCCTACATGTACATGTATAGTATGTACATCATGTAGATGCATCTTTCTTCTGCTACTTTTTACATGGCTACATGTAAATCGTCTAATGTTTAGGTCAGTGGAAGCCTTTTGTCAAATGGGTTCTAATGATGATCCATTTGATTTTAACATGACACATGAAATATTGAGAGATATACATTTGTACATGTGCACTGTACAATTGGCTTAGATTTAACGCTTTCGAGACAATTGACTACATTTTGTGATTTGGCTCAATAACTTTTGATTCAGAGCTCTAAAAAATATACCAGATGCATGAGTAGAAAGAGCAAAAATTTCTGCACACAATACATTTATGTCATTTTTTGTTGCATGACCACATTGTGTTTGATGCTGGGAATTTTTAAAAAGGGCCCGGAATAAGCTTCAAAACCTCTAAATTGGGAACACATTGAAAGGTTCAAAATCAATGTCTTTTATCAAAATTGTAATTTTTTCAACTTTTCCACAAAATCTGTAACAATGTATATTGTTTTCAAAGACATTACACCTTATTAGAACCATGTAGCGCTAAAAGAAAAATATTTTTATTGCGAATTCAAAGAACAAAATGTAATCAGTTTAGCCCTTAATAATTCCTGTCCTGAAAGGGTCAGTAGAAATGAAATTTCTGCATGCACGTATATATCAAGAAGGAAAGGATTGTCAATGAACAGCGCACTGGGAGAAATTAAGGTCAAATCATTTGGTCTACCTAATTTTGATATCTTTTAAGTGAGCAAAAATGTATAATGTCTATGATGATCTTACATGTACATACATGTACTTAATGTAAATACTTAAATGTAATAATGATCTTTTTGCAACCAATCAAAACACACTATTCAATGTGTTCATAGTAACTATTATATCCCTCATGTATAGTTTTTTGCATTACGATTGTACAGAGCACGAAAAAGGGATTGTTTCACTAGAAATTTGAGAGCGGGAGAAAATCTCCTATTTGGCGTGGTATAGTACATTCCGGAATCCACTTTTTTCCCCTGCGATCAGCGATATTTCTGCGATCGATATCTAACTTTCTTCAATTTTTCCAGCTAGCGCCCAGGCCCCAGCTCAATTCGCGGCTTGAAGTTTCCTCAGCGCGGTGTGCATATGCATAGCCATCGGGAGAGCTGCGCGGAGCTAGCTGATGAGAGGCTAGCTAGGCTACATGTAGGCGTGCGCGTAGTTCGACAAAATGGCTGCTTCCAATAGTGACCGTGGTGAAATGACTGCTAACTATCCCCGTTTCTCACCTGTTAAATGTGGAAGAATTGTTGAAATTTAACAAAGGAAATGACAGTGAAAAGATGAAGAAACAGATCTGGTACGGACTTTCTGTGTTCAGGGATTTTGTAAGGAAATAAAAGCCCATTTAGATGATGCTCTTGTTGATAACAAAGCCCTAACGTTAGACCTCCTTCTCTTGCAGCTAAACTGCGCACTAGAGCTCAGGATCAAAACGGCGAATACTACAGCAAGAAAACAATGCACGCTTTGTTATTTAGCCTACATTTAGCCTACATTTAGCCTACGATTTAGCCTACATTTAGCCTACGATTTAGCCTACATTTATCCTACGATTTAGGCTACATTTAGCCTACGATTTAGCTTACATTTTAAAAATTTTATTTAGCTTAATTTAATTTTGTTTGCCTCGCAGGAAAGTTACTTTTTATGCTGCTGAATGCTCGCATATACATGTAGATCCAAGAAAATGAAGAAAGACATTGTAGGTCTATATCCCTCTTCTCATGTTTCTTTGTAATAGTGAGGTGCTCATGAGGGATATAAAACAGATATACAATGTCTTTCTTGGCTCTAGCAAACTATGAGCATTCAGAGGCATAAAAAGTAACTTTCAAATTACTATACCCTCGGCAAGCCTCAGGTATAGTAAATTTGATATAAATTTGCCCTTGGGAAAGTTGCTGTTTATGCCTCTTCATTAGCTCATAGTTTTTGCTAGACCCTCGAAAGGTATTGTATATTTGTATACCGTACAATGTACAGGTACATGTTCATGGAGGCCTACATGCATGGGCTCTATAAAATGTGGGATGACCATACACATTACATCATTTATCAAAGACATATCAGTCATTAAGGATAATGTGAATTTAATCATCCTGTTAATCATCTTGTGTGAAAGATACAAAGAAAGCGAATCGCATGTAATACCCATCTTCTTGTGAAAGACAGATTGATGTTCTAGGCTGCCTTGTATCTGACCTTATTCTGTCAAGGTAGGCATGGTAGGGGGAGATACAGTTCCTTACAGACATCATGGGAGGGATAGAGGAGAGGAGAGATATAGAGAGATAGAGAGAAAGAGAGATAGAGAGAAAGAGAGAAAGAGAGAAAGAGAGAAAGAGAAAGAATGAGCATGGAGAGAGGGAGAGAGAGAGATGGGAGAAAAGTGGGAGATGGAAGAAGAGGAAGAGAGAAAGAGAGAGAGGGGGAGAGGGTTAAATAAGGAGTGAGAGTCAGAGAGAGAGGGAGAAGGAGAAAAGGGGGTGGAGAGAGAATGATAGATTTGTTGAGAAGTGAGATGAAGAGAGAGGGGGGGGGCGGTACAAACAGTACATATACATGTATGTATATAAGAGCAACACAGAGACAAACAGAGAAAGAAAAAGAAAACAAATTAGAAGGAGATGGTCGAAAAGAGAGAGACCAAGAAGGGTAGTAAGAACAGGATGGAGAGAGATGGGGGTTGAAGTCAGGGAGAGAGAGAGAGAGAGGAGGAGGATAGTTGAGATGGCATCACTTCTTTCCTTGACATCTCAGTGACTTGTCTGTAGATCCCTTGGATAAATACTGGGTCATGTTCAAGCTAGCTTGACAACCAGATTAGTTTGTTTACATGTATGTATACTGTACTTCTGATCCAGACCACATTCTACAGCATATTGATAAACAACACAGAATCTTATATAGCTAGTTTATTTAGAAATGCAATTCCATCACCATAACTCAATAGTTACGTTCACACGATGGGAGCTAAACTTTAAGTTTCGCTTGTAGTTTCGAAACTTTAAGTTTACTTGTAGTTCTAGAACCACAAGTGAGCATGTGGATAAGGCCGAAACCACGAGCAGTGGGTGGTCCTCTGTCGCATTTTCAGACCATGTGAACAAAATAAACTTTAAGTTTCGCTAGCTTGTAGTTAGCGATGACCTCGCTGTTCATGTTAAACTTACGGGTCATACCCTTCGCATGAATTGTGAACACAGGATCTTTGCTGTATCTACTTCCAGGGTTAACCACAACGATCACTCGGCTTGTAGTTTCAGCTCGTTGTTTTGGGCTTGTGAGAACCCTCGTTGCTGTTAGGGAGTCGTGGTTTCGTTAACTTAAAGTTTCGAAACCACAAGTCCCGCATGAACGTAGCTATTATTAGGAGAAATTTATGCATCAACTCTCTAGTGTCAAGTTAATAACCCTGATTACTCTAATTACTTTTAACTCTCACTGGTTTAGAGCAGCTGGGGGGAAAACACATTGGAGCAGTGAGCAACTTAGACCCCGTTATCATTACGAGATTGGAAAGTGGATCGCTCCATCGTGGATCGCGCCAGGGCGGTCCACTGGCACGCTGCTGGGACACCGCGGGTTCACACCTGCAGAGGGTAGCGCGATCTATCGTCGCACTTCTCTTTTTCAGGGTTCTTGTTGCCATGACATCTGACGTAATGGGGTCAACGTTTTCGCGCATAATTCGATTCGGCTTAACGCTAGCGATCTATACCGACTGTATACTGTGCACGATATGCGAGCTGTATCCTTACATTGTAAACACTTCCTGGGTCACGGCGTACTTCCGGCGTACTTCGCATCTTCCTGTTCTCACTACAAAAGAGAGATCGATCTAGTGCGCGCTAGATCGCGCTATCTCTCGTAGACCACCCCCCCGGATTGCGCCGGAACGACATCGCCGTGTTCTTTGTAATGAGAACGGGGTCTATCATTAGATCTGGTAAAATTAAAAAAGAACTCCTGTGAATAAAAATGGCTACAAGGAAATCTCATTTTTCCAATGGCAAATTCCAAGCTCTTGTGAACAAAGAAGTATTTTTGACACTGTGGTAGACTTTTATTTGACTCTGTGGATAGACTGAAAATTGGACTTTGATTAAATTTACATGTATCATTAGCTCTCCATGGTGTACTCCATCTAGTGGTAGACTTATTGGATGGGGAATCAAATGAAATGCAAATCAATGTAGCCTTAACCCCAACTGTTTGTACGCCATCTATTGTTGGACTGTTACAATGTGAGGTGAAGACCTGGTTACTCTGCGGGGTATCTGAGAGCGTTGTTAACCTTTAAGTGTCTACCATACATGGTATGCGTTCAGAGCACCAGCTGTTGTACCGTCATGACTTCATCTGTATGGTCTGGTCTGGTCTAGAGATCAATGGCGATGCAAGCCAAAAAGATTTCATTAATGGAGGTATGAATGAAAAACTTGTATGTTAATGAAATGGTAATACATTGTACATCTTAATTGAAATTCTAGCTTTGATTTCTAGTTTCCAAGATAATACACATAGAAGTAATCATCTTTTACCTACATGTATGACAAACTTGTCTTGATTAAAACCATTTACATACAACAGGGAGGGGTAGTCAATTTTTTGTTTTTGTTTAGTTTGTTCCCCCCCCCCCCAAAAAAAAAAAAAAATAAATAAATAGAAATAAAATAAATAAATGAATTAAAAAAAGAAATAATAATAATAATAAAAATAGATAAATAAATTTTAAAAAAAGAAATAATAATAATAATAAAAATAAATAAATTAAAAAAAATAAAAAATAAAAAATAAATAAATAAAATAAAAATAAATAAATTAAAAAAAATAAAAAATAAAAAATAAATAAATAAAATAAAATAAATTTAAAAAAATAAAATAAAAATAATACAAATAAAATGAAATAATAAAAAATAAAAGTAAATAAATTAGAAAAATCATGACATCCATGAAATAGACAATGTGTAGTGAAAATACATACATGTAGGAGGCCTACATTTAGTTCTACATGGAATTACTTAAAAGCAAATTTTGATTCACTGTTATGATGATATCATCTGAGAGCCAAGAAGATGTTACCTTTGACTTTTTTAAACACCCTTCTGGCTCTCACCATACAATATCAAGATTCAAAGAAGAAAAAAAGAAAAGAAAGAAAAAAAAAGATTATGAGATTTACTCTGAGTCCTTATCCTGGGATTAAAATACATCTGCCATGCCAGGCAAGTGTAATGAAATGGCTAGACCTAGGCTAGGTAACCTGAGCTCCGTCACTGAACTGAAGGGTGCCTGCATAATAACATAGGCTTACATGTATAGACCTTCTATGCTCCTACTGGGTTTACACTGTACACAGTCAGTCTTCAAGGGATACTAGTGGAAGCATTAGCTCAGAAGTTGAGAGGAAACTTCAACACTCTCACCAATTTTCATCATCTTCATTTCTTCCAGAGAAATTCCTGAGAGTTTTCCAGACTTAAAGGTTTAATTTCATTTTAAGGCATACCCAGGCAGGATATTGAGTTTTACAAGTTGTAAGTATTGATGTTTGTCACATTTGTTCCCGGTTTACTTTTGTTCATTCAAGGCTTGTCAGGCTGCATCGTGTAATGTTTATTGTAGACATGCAGTGGGCAAACTTTAAAGTGTACCAATCACCTGAAAAAATGATTTGTGTACAGCTAGAGAGTATAAAATCAACCTCAAAGAACTTTATCTGGCATTCTATAGGTCAAACTTTAAGGAGTATGAAGGAAATAAAGGATAACATGGAAATGCTCGTGCAAGACCGAACTCGAGTTCGGTTCCGCGCGAGCCCTTACATGTATCTTGGCATGCGCGTACGTGTACATCGAGTAGTCTACTCACGAGTTGCTTTTACGCTTATAGAGAGTGTAATTAAAATTGAAATATCTCTTTATAGAATTAATATTTGAAGCCCATATTTTGAATATAGTATAACGACATGGAACCTATAACATACAGAGCAAAATATTTTTGGTGATTGGTACCCTTTAAAGGTGCACAGTTGTATACTTCATCTCTAGTTTCATAAATGTATGTTTATGAATTGGTAGAGTTTGACAGCTGACTTTGTGCAAATATGCAGTTTCATAACAGAACTTAGCAGGTTTTTGTTGTTGTTTGTTTTTGTTTTTGCTATAACATTTATTTCTTCTATTTTATCCACTTAAGTAGGCCTCTATAACATGTAGGTCTTATAGTGTACATGAAGGTATATACATGTACATGTACATGTACACGTAGCCTTGATAAGGTCAAGCTGTGCACTCGCTGTCACATGAAAGTTATACCACGTCTTTTTTTATGGAAAGATTTCAAGAATCGAATACATGTATGTTCATGCCAGTAATGTAATGACTTCAGAGAATTTGACATATTCCTACCTTCAGTGTTAATGAAAAATAATGAATAGGTGACACATCATGAAATTTATGGAATGATTGTATTCTTTTTCTTGCACCCGTTTTGAACAAAACATGGTACTTGTAATTCAAACAGGTTTGAGAAAATATGTGAAACTGCACAAAATGTTTTATAGCTTGGACAAGTTCATCACTATTACAGTGGGACTGTCATCAGTGCAATGCCTGGTATGTGTCCACTCACCAAGAGACTGAAGCTTTATACATTACCATGGCAACCAAGTGGAGTATATATCAAAGGTCATCTTGGGTCACATATAATTTACCTCTCAAGGTCAAAAGTCATTCCAGTGGCACTTGTAAACAGGACTTGTTGAGTGGCTACATTTTCTAAAAAGACTGTTTAGCTGTAAATAGTGGAATTCTTGGATCAAACTTTTGAGTGTGTTGGGTGATTTATTGGTTGATCTTAGTATTCAACAGAGAGGGGAGACTGACTTCCAGACTGAGATTTATTTTCTGCTGTCAATGAAACTCTGGCTACATTTTAAAGACTGTTATAATTATATTTGTATCTGTGGAATTCTTGGATCAAACTTTTGAGTGAGTTAGGTGATTTATTGGTTGGTCTTGGTATTCTGCAGTGGAGGAGGTAAACTGACTTCCAGGCTGAGTGGGGTTTTCTCTGCCATCAGTCAGACAACATTGTACAGAGTCTGGAATGTATATAGACTAATCTGAATACTGGTCATGGGTAGGATGTAAACTAGAAACTTTCCCTGAATTCTACACTCAAAGGGAAATCCAACTAGGCAAGTTGTTCTGGAAAAAAAGCAGAAAATTCAGAGAAGCAGACTGGTGAAAGTTTGAACATGATTGGACTTGAAATAAGAAAGTTATGAATCTTTTAAAAGTTGTAATCGCATACCGATGGGAATTTCAAATTGGCCATATCAATAATATGACTGATGTAGCGGCAGACAACTCTTCCATTTGCTCCAACACACAATGTGACAAAAATCTATCACTCTGTAGGATCTTTTTCTTTTTGGAGGACCTATTACAATTTGAGTTTTGTCCCAAGGGAAAGGGCACTTAGGAGAAAACCTGCAGTTAATGTGATTTTTCTGTACAACAAACAGAAGATTTGACTGGGAATACGTCACTATAAATTCACCGAATTGCCAGTTTGAGGTTCGCATAGGTTTAATGATCTTATTTTCTTTGGTCCAATTTTTTACCATCATGCTTCACACAAATCAAATTATTACCAAGGTAGGATACAAATGTAGTTGTTTTTGCTCGACTTTCATGACTTGCAAATAATTAATGTTGGTCATTCTGTTAGTCGTCAGTTGGCCATTGACCATTGAATAAGAAATAGTCTGTGTGTTTCAGACGCAGCCTAATACTGATAGGGCCTACATTTTCCCTACCCTGTTCACTTTCTTTTAACAAAATATGTTTTTTCTTGTTTATCTTGCTTTGTACAATTTATAACCTGCCTTAATTGTCAAAGCCTCAAAAATACTGACTTGTACCTTTAAATTCTTGTTCCCCTCCGTTCCTAAGTCCCCTCAGTGACATTTCATCTTTGCATGGATCAGATTAACACCAGCTTTTAAAGACCTTCTCTATCTCACGTATCTGTGATTGAAAGAGAAGGCAATGACCTCAAATGACCTTTAGGTGAAAAGAAGCTCTATCTCTTATGCTGTTATGCTGGCCAAAGGAGATCTCCCTGACAGGCTGTAAAAAACTAGAAATTTCTTCACATTTGACATGTACATGTAGGCCTATGGGCCTGTTTTGTCCACACTGTTCAGAATATAATGGTAATAATTTAGTTGCCAGTTTTTTTTTAATATTGGATAAATATATCAGATGATCACCAGCTTCTTAAAGACCTCAATCTCATATCTATCTGTGATTGAAAGAGAAGGCAATGACCTCACATGACCTTTTGGTGAATGTACATGTACAAATATAGGCTTAGCCATTCTGTCATACTGTTGTGCATGCATCGGTGTGATAGCCCTACATTTTAAATTCAGAAAAGTTAGTGACCTGAGATTTTGCTATGTTTTTTGCAGATTTACAGCAGCAGAAACTTTTACCAATATAATTCACTTGCTGAATAGGCCAAGATTTTTACCCATGACATTAAAAGTACCTATTTCAGTCTTAAATTAGTTTGCATTATATATGTAGGCTATGCCTAGTTTTAGTTTAATTATATTTTAATGATTGTAAACTAATGTGTTCTTATGAAGGGCTCTCCACTAACCTTTTCACGTGGGATTCAGATTGAAATTTTTTGGATTTGTCTGCATTAGGCCCCTATTTGAATTATTTTTTAAAAGAAAATTTTGGGGAGTCCTGAGTTAATTTTTAGTTTTTATTATTATTATCATTATTATTATTATAATTGTTATGATTATTATTATTATTATTATTATTATTATTATTATTATTATTATTATTATTATTATTATTATTATTATTATTATTATTATTATTATTATTATTATTATTATTATTATTATTATTATTATTATTATTATTATGATTATGATTATTGTTATTGTTATTGTTATTGTTGTTATTATTATTATTATAACTATTGTTATTATTAATATTATTATTATTATTATTATTATCATTATTATTATTATTATTATCATATATTTATTAATTTTATTAAATTCTATTTTTTTTTGGGGGGGGGGGCATGTGCACCGAAAGCCTATTTGTGTTGAGCCCTACGTATAGTTTTCTTCCTCCAAACGGGTGAATGGGAGTTGTATGACTGGGTTCATATCTGGCCATATCATGCTGACCAGCTCAGGGTAGGGTGTCAAGTTTAACACTCAGTGCTTGTCATTTGGACAATGTGAAGAATGCTATCAGTAGCTGCAATGTCCCCTCTAGACCCATCACACCAAGTTAATTAGATCACTCACGCTGGACATACCTGTGGTCACTTCAAGGTGCCCTTCCAGTGGCGGTTACAGGGGGAGGGGGGCATTGGGGCACCGTGCCCCTCCCCTGACAAAATCAAACTTTGCATGCCTTTACTGCACATGTGTCCCCTAATTGTGTGTCCTGGCCAAAATTTTAGACCCCATGGGCCCATAGGCACCTGAAAACCCTGTGTTTTTGTTAGGTCGTTACTTAGGGAACTTATAGGCTTTTTACACTTGCAAAATTTTGCTTAGTTCCTTACTATGAGTGGGGCTAAACAAGGATTTAGTCCTACCGATAGTAAGGGACTATGAGCTTAGCCTACTTTCTGTTTACATGTATTTTACCAAAGTAGGCTAACTCCTTGATAGTACAGAATTATTTTAGCCCTGGAAAAAAGCAGGGTTAGTCCCACCAAAGGTGGGGTTAATTGCTCTGTCTAGGGAGATAGTACCGGACTAAAAGTGCAAATGAGAACAGAAAAAAAAAATAGTCTGGGGTTAAGGATAGTACAGGGTTAAGAAAATAAAGTGTAAAAAGCCTATTAGGGAGCTAAAAAATATGAAGACCTTCTTTTTTTATTTGATTTTTAAACATTTTTTTTGCTTGTAGGAGAAATTTCAGACTACCAAACTGCCCTGCTCTTTATTTCACTGAATCTTTCTCTCTTTTTGTGTTATTATCCTTCTCAATTTCACCATGCATGTATTTTACCATATTTGTTTTTCACTGTCATGACATTGGGTTAGTGGATCTTCTTGTGTAATTATCTCTCATTTGTTCCCCTTTAGACTATCTTACTCTTTCACTCAAAATATATATATTTTTTTGTATTCATGTAAATTTACAGAATACTCTGAAATTGAAATCTTAGAAACTGGGAAAATGTAATTTGGACTCAAACAGAGTGCTTAAAACTTCCTTTGTATAGAAGGCTGAAGGAAAGGTACTGTAGTGTTATAGTATAATGGATGGTAACAGGATGATCTCATCTTGGAGAGGCATCTATGCTAATGATCTTTGCAGCAAGAGATGTGATCTGATATGGATAGGAGCATAATAAACAGAGTGAAGTATCACTCGTGCCTGCCAAAGTCAAGATCATACCAGTTTGTTTGGATAGAAATCGAGATGTGATTAACCTGTATGATGCCATCGAGTTTAGAAACATGTAGCAAAAGTCTAAGACGTCATGAGACAAATTTGAATCGTGGTTTATGTTTCCGTTGTTCATCTGGATAAATACTGTGTTTTTATGATATACCCAAAACCTTCACGATTCATAAGCCCGTTTCGAAGTTTGAGAAGAAATTTTTTTGTGACAAAGGTCTGAGGAAGCTTGCAGAACAGTACGTGAAAGCTTACCAAATAGGTAATTTTCTTCTCATTTGAAACTTGTTTGAAAACATGTATCACAACTAAGATTTCATGAGACAAGTTTGAATCATGGTTCAGGTTTCCGTTGTTCATCTTGATAAAAACAATGTTTTATGATTTAAAACCTTCACAATTCATTAGCCTGTTTCACAGTTTAAGCTCATTTCGAAGATAAAGAAGAAATTTTCTTTATGGCAAAGGTCTGTAGAAGCTTGCAGAACAGCAAGTGAAAGCTTAATACATGTAGGTAATTTTCTGCTGATTCTGAAACAAAAGTGAACTATTTCTCAAAGTTAATGATTACTAATAAAAATAGTATTATTTGGGTGATTGAACCCACCAATGGTACTGTAAGGGTTAAGTATCTCTCTAGCATGTGTATGGCATTCGTGCCTTCTTTTGTTGTGAAATTATCTGAGAGGGTTACATGGGTTTTCTTAGACATTTGTGATGGTAAATTCAAAGCAATTAGTCATGATGATGTGGATTTAAAGAAGAATATTGAAGAAACTGTCAGATAAAATTCATGGGAAAGTTGGAACCTGCAAATGTATAAAGAGTACTCTACACATGTAGTAAGAATGTCAAAGTGAAGATGAAGCATGGCAATGGAAATGATTGAACTTGTAAGAATTGAAAAGGTCATGCCTTAATTAGTTTTCTGTAGGTAAACAGAACTGTTGCCTACTGCAGAAATTGATAAAACAGATAGTTACAGACCTTTAATGTATTTCAAATCCCTTTAATGCAATTAGTTTAGCATTTACCATTAGATGTGAATCAAATGAAATATATCCTCTCCTTCATTTAAAGACATTTTTCTTAGATCAGTAATCTGTCACCTAGAATGAAGTCAGGGGTCAGAGGTAGCCTATTTTCAGCCTGTTTTGACTTCAGCAAAGAGATTAAGATATGATGTCCACTTGGACAGTATATACATTTGTAGGTCTATGAAGTGGAAAAAAGTACTATTTACATGAAATAATGTATTTTTAAAAAGAATATTGTAAAACCAAAACTGACACATGCATGAAACTGCTGTTAATTTCATGCTGCAAAGTACCTGAATGTTCGCATTCACAAAAGTTTCTTACGAAATAGCCAGTCATTATTAATTTGCAAGACTTTCTGGTTCACAGTCAATAATCTTTAGAATTGTGAAGAGTGCTTATAATCATGGACCTCTCTTGTACATGTACATGTAGTTCTGTGTTATAATAGAGGAGGGGGAACAAACTAATTTTCTACAATTAAACATATAAACCTCAAGATCAATCTTTGAATATAGGCCAGATGAGAGAGGGAGAAGTGAAAGAGAAAATGTCTGGCTGAACAATCACAGCCAGAGAGCAGAGATAGAAATAGATCACCAGCTAGTCATCATCACTATACTCATATGTCATCCATGTTTTACTCATTACACAGCAGGCATATATAGGATACCCCTCCCCCATTAACCAGTCTACGTTTCAGCCTTATAGTCCAGCTCATAAATGTACTTTATACAACTTATTATCGCTAATACATGTACACGTATATATTTTTTATGAATTGGAGCAAACCCATGGTTATATAGGATCCTTTGAAATTTTTTTTGGCTTTCGTCTGTCCCCACCAGGCATAGGCTTAACAAGAGCCATGAAAACTTTGTGTCTTTCAATATTCTGTTTGCACAGGTAGGGTCACATTCATTTTTTTTATAACAGTGAAACTATGGAAATAATGTACTGAAGATACAGTAAAAATTCATGGATAATTCTTCTCTTAGCATTAGTGCCCTATGATAAACTATTGGAATTATCTGCTATGAGTTATTGTATTTAAGTTGCCAGAATGCTGGTTGTATATTGTTATTTGCTCACTTGCTATGTTGGGGAAGTCTTGCAAAAACTTTGTAGTTGTTAAGAATAACCAACTATGACCATTTTACATGAAAGAATGGTAAACTCCTGAGACTAATTTCTTTTTTTTGACTGGTCTATGATAATCTAGAAAGTTCCAAATGATCTATGGAATACCAACAACAAAAAATAATGAAAAGAAAACAAACAATGAATGGTAAACTAATGGTAAACAAAATGGTAAACAAAAAAACAAATGGTAAATGAATGGTAAACTCCTGAGACTAATTTCTTTTTTTCACTGGTCTATGATAATCTAGAAAGTTCCAAATGATCTATGGAATACCAACAACAAAAAAATAATGAAAAGAAAACAAACAATAAAATACATAAATTCACTGCAAGGAAATCTCACTTTTACAATGAATTAAGTAAATCCAAAAGAGCTTCAAAGTACAAAAACTATATTCTATTTTTTTTTCTGTAGAAATGTATATTGTTCTCAGCTTATTAAATAACACTATTGATACATAATGTAGATAGTGTAAGGTCAGAATTGGACATTGATACATATATGTACTCCAGGATCCAGATGCTAAAAAAAAGTGGCCTGAAACCACAGACTATACATCTCTTGTAGAGTCAGATAAAAAGTCATCATCTGCCTTAGATTGCAAAAACTTCTCTACACACCAACAGTATTCATGTGTGTTTAATTGTGTGCATGTCTACAGGAATAATCAGTGTTGTGTTAAAAAAGTTTTGAAACTTCTGCTTGCCATCACAACTGTCTGTGTATACATCCAGTGTTTGTGCAAACTAGATGGTTTGTGTTTGAGGAAGTATTTATAGATTAAGAGATTACAGTAGTTTGGATTTAAGAACTGATTTTGAAAAGCTGGACTCCATAACACGTAAGTGTTTGACATTATTTTTTTCCTTTTCAGTCTCTTTGGTGTTTTTCAAATTTATCTATTTGTTTAGGAGCCAGGATACATTTATCAAATAAAAAATAACAAATAACAACTTTCTACCATAAATATATTGATACCAGATGTGATGATTAACGCTTCTTCTAGCATGAAAATTGCTTACTTGATCATGTGTGAGTTCATTTTAAGAAAAAAAAACAAAAAAAAAACTTCCACCCCCAACTCGATCCTTTCAGACGTAAATAATGCTGCTTATCCTGCATCAAGAAACATGACCAAATGACCACTATATGCTAATTTCCACTTCTTGATCTAAAGCATTAACTCAGATTAAAAGCCACAAATCAGTTGAGGGATAATCCTAAGACCTGGAACCAAGTTTTGAGATGTTTTAGGGTGACCTATTAAAGGATATGACCACTATATGCAAATTTCTAGTCCTTATCTGAAGCTTTAAATCTGATTTATGGAACCACAATTTTCAGCAGGGATAATCCTGGAAACAGATTATCAAACACAAACTTAATGACTTAACAGGAGATTAAGTCAAAGGTAATTGATAGGGTTATACAGAGTATGTAAAATAGTCTTGAGATGCAGACCCCCATCTCATTGGAACACTTGATGTGTCAGTGAGATTCTTGAGAATTTGATTAGTGAATTCTAACATTTCTCTCATGTTTCTTATTAGTTTTCAGACAAATCAAACAAAATTCATATGATTCATTTTCATACAAACTACTATACTAAAGATTATTTCTTAGCTGATTTGTTCTCAGATAAAATATATCTTAAGGGTACTGATCACCAAAAAATATTTTGCTCTGTATGTTAGAGGTGACATGTTGCTGTACTCTGCTGTAAAACATGAAACGTTTGTGACATGAAGCTGTCACAAATTGTAAATGACAGCCATTTTCACAGCAAGAAACTTTAAAGATTTACCCAAATTTAGTGTTACATATGTCAATTATGTTTGAAAGTGTACCAATCACCTGAAAAAATAATTTGTGTACAGCTAGAAAGTATAAAACCAACCTCAAAGAACTTTGTCTGGTATTATATAGGTCAGCAGTTAATGAGCAAGAAGGAAGTAAAGGATAACATGAAAATGCTCGCGCGGAACCGAACTCAGAGTTTGGTTCCGCGCGAGCCTTTACCTTGGCGAGCGCGTGCGGGTGCATCGAGTAGTCTACTCACGAGTCGCTTTTACACTTATAGAGAGTGTAATTAAAACTGCAATATCTCTTTATAGCATTATTATTTGAAGCCCATATTTTGAATATAGTATAACGACATGCAACCTCTAACATACAGAGCAAAATTATTTTTGGTGATTGGTACCCTTTAATGATTTCTCGTTATGAAACATTCATGAATCTAAACACCAATCAGAAATATTAAATGTGCGCAACAGTTTCTGGTTTTATAGTATTCAAAATATGGGCTTTAAATGTTACTACTATAAAGAGATATTGCATGTTTAAACCTTTTGAGACAATTGACCACATTTTGTGGTTTGGCTCAATAACTTTTGATTCAGAGCCCTGAAAAATATACCAGATAAATGAGTAGAAAGAGCAAAAATTTCTGCACACACTATGTCCATTTTTGTTAAATGACCATACTGCAGTTGATCTCAGGAATTTTAAAAAGGAGAATAAGCTTTAAAATCCTTAAATTGGCATCACATTGAGAGGTTCAAAATCATTGTTTTTCATCAAAATTGGCTATTTTTTCAACTTTATGACAAAATTCCTAACCATGTATATTATTCTCAAAGACATTAAACCTTATTAGAACCATGTAGCACTACAAGAAGAATATTATTGTTGCCAATTTGAAGAACAAAATATGATCAATTTAGCCCTTGAATAATTCTTGTCCTGAAAGGGTTAAGTACACTCTTGATAAACATAATTATCAGCAACTTGTAAGTAGACTAGTCGATGCATACGTATGCACTCGCAAAGAATAGGGCCCACGAGGAACCCTAGTCAGGGTTGGGTTTCACGCGCATTTTCATGTTATTCTTAATTTCCTTCATACTCTTTTAATCCTTTCGAGACAATTGACCACATTTTGTGGTTTGGCTCAATAACTTTTGATTCAGAGCCCTGAAAATTATACCAGATACATGAGCAGAAAAGGCAAAAATTTCTGCACACACTACATCCATTTTTGTTACATGACAATTTTGCGTTTGATCCCAGGAATTTTAAAAAGGAGAATATGCTGTAAAATCCTTAAATTGGCAACACATTGAGAGGTTCAAAATCATTGTTGTTTAATCGAAATTGGCAACTTTTTCAACTTTTCGCCAATTCTTTTAACCATGTACAGGTGTATATTGTTTTCAAAGACATTACCCCTTATTACAATCTTGTAGCACTAAAAAAAAAATATAATTGTTGCCAATTTGAAGAACAAAATGTGATCAATTTAGCCCTTAAATAATTCCTGTCCTGAAAGGGTTAATACTGTTGACCTGTAGAATGCCAAGTAGATTTTTTTATTATTTACATTTTTTAAATATTTAGGTTGATACTTTCTAGCTGTACACAAATTATATTTTTAGGTGATTGGTGCACTTTAAATTCAAATGATATGAATGGAAGCTTTAAATTATAGAATCTGATATTATTGTCATTGGCCTATAAGTACTTCTAGTTGGCTCATGGATATGGGGAGCCATAATTTGGCATTAAACTAATTGTAAACCAATTACAGTTATTAATTACTGATTTAAAAATGTAGGCCATTATGTGGGAAATGCAGAGCTGTCATTTTCAAAAATACTTTGTGTTTGCTGATTTGATGATGGTCTAAAAGCGAAGACTAAATATCAGTATCTGTTAAGTAGTCCCTTGTCCATTCTAGATTATCATCCAGCATAACTGTTTACTATTCTCATTATTATGCAATCACCATTTGAATGCATGGAGGGAAACATGTAAAAAAAAAAAAAGAGGACTGGATATAGAAGGGGTTGAGGTATATTAGTCGTAGACACAGACCTTGTTGATGAGTTTGCATAGAGAAGATGTCTATCAGTCTACTTCCTAAGATTGTGGATTATAAAACCCTCAAGAAGTGTATGATGTTTAAAAATCTTTCTATACAAATATATTTTGTCATCCCCCATTTCTTGGGTTTTGGTACATGTACATGATGTAAGTAATGTTTATAATTATCTTGATACACATCCAAGACTTATGTGAAAAAACAAACAAACAATTTCCTGTATATTGAAATTGATTGTTTTGAATTGACAAAAGTCAAAGGTTAATTCGGCTTTGATGTATTCTAACAATTATTAGACTAAAATTGCATACAGATGCTGGATGAAAGATGGGATGCCCTGGTTGTTTTCCATCACAACATATTCCTTCTAAATTTCTAGGCACAGCCCCAGGGATCATCTTACAGATTACTCTGTTGGGTTTAGAGGAAGAGATGACTACCTGGTGATCTCTGTTCTTTATTAAATATTGCCTGAATGTGATTGGATATATGTACCACCCAGTAGGATCATTTCGTAGAAACTTTGTAAGGTCTAGTCTGGGAGGAGAGCCATATCACAGCATACAAGCTTACAGCCTTTTCACATCAGGGGAATTATATAAAGAAACACATTCGATCACAATATAGTAAAAGGGATCAAGTAGACAAGATATGCAAGTATTATATAGATTGATATTGTAGGGGTATAGTTATGTACTATTTTGAATTTCTGATACGACATGTATGTACATGTATACAGCATTTTGTCGATGGGGTGATAAAACCTCGCATCTCAAAATTGTTCTATTTTTAGGAGACCCCAAAAAACCTTTCATGATTAACACTGTAAGTGAATGAATGCCCATCCTTTTACCGATCACTTGTTGCATTATTTTTTGGATATGCACTACATATACATGGTTTTACCAGAACATCAAATTAGTCCTTAGTTACAAATTCATAAAGAAAAAATTTTTTGCCAGAAAATGAGTTACATGTACATGTATGATGTTTTATCACCCCAAGGACGATTTTCAAGATAGATTGGCCCCGATTCTGTGTCAGTTAAAGTAGGCTACTATTTACAATGATGCCCAAAGCTCTGTTACGATATGTTTTGTTAAATGATGTTTCACTGTAAAGTTCACATAAAAAAATGTTATTATCTATCACATAGCTATAGAGTTATTTTAGAAAATGTATACATGTAGTTTCCAACTTTTCATGTCTGAACTGGGGGTTGGATTACAATAATCTTTGTAAAATTTCATTATATTTTGGAATGCAAAAGTTATCTTTTTTTCCATGATTGCAAGATTTGGAAACTTAATGAATTACTACATAGAATAAATTTTCATAAAATTTTTAGAATATATGCAGAATAGTTCCTTAAAACTTGGTACCATAAGTGGACAGAGGCACTTGAAAAAAAAAGACAAATTGTATGCATTTATTTTTTAAATTCTAGTCCTAAACAATTAAAAGATATTGAATGAAAGTAATTAAAAAGATTGTATGGTTTCAGCAACAGTCTTAGTTAAGGTTTGTTTTTATGCCTAGGGAATATTTACATCAGTTTAGGCGTAGTTCACATTTTGCTTTGGTATTTCAATTTCTTACTCAAGTTTATGTACTTTTTGCACTCTAATGGATACTTAATACCCTAATTTTTTGGTTTTATTTATGTGTCAAGTACATGTGTTATACTGTACATGGATAACTTGTTTTGCTTTCACAATGCAAAGCTTATGTGTTTTGTGAAATATATGCGATAGAACATAATCAACATCATTCGGTTTATAGATGAGATAATATGATATCAATTTTGGTTATTGGTCTGATTTGTTTTTTTGTTTTTTGTTCTACTTCATTAATGTATTTAGCTACATGTTCATTTGTCACTAATTTGAATATTGATGTTAATTACATTATGTCTGTTGAGTTCTCAATTTATAGAATGGACCATATGTCTTTCCAACACCTTTGTCTTAGGTAATAGGACTTAAACCTATTAATAGTCTGACTAGGTTCATTGAATGGACATTGTTCGATTGTCTGTGTGCAATCATGTACGTTCGCCAATTGGAAAAGTGTTTCAGGTTTGTCTTTGATCAAGTGGAGTAAGGTCTTGATGTGAAGACTAGAAGGTGGACAGGTTCTAGCCTCTGGTCCCAATGTTTTGGAGGCATTGGCATTCTTGAGATTCCAGCTACCCATGCGTTGCACCCCCAAGTAAAGCATCACAATAGGCTATGTCGGTCCAGCACACACACACCACACACACAATGCACCATCTCCACTTTACTACACAACAGCTGTGTTATTGTGTGTGCCCTCACGCTTTCCACTCCACGCGCACTCAATACACACACAGACACACACTGATACTATATGTTATGTACACACAGACTGAGCTCCCCGAATAAATGGATGGATCCAACAACGCCAATTTCACCTGGTTTGTGCTATCAAGCCCTCCGCACATGTATTTAGAGTCATCTTTTTTACTCAGTACCTCCCACTCTTATACATTACCACCGGCACCGCAACGCACGACTGCTATAGGCTTACGTGCATGCTCTTCCAGACTCGTTAGGTTTCAAACCCACATCGCTACTGTAGCATCTCCATCTAACCGATTTTGCTGCAGATTTTGTTGTTCAATTCAGGAATTATTTTTATAATTCGGATATATCCATCTACAAGGCCTCGGAGCAGTACATCTGCGTACAGAGGTAATTATAAGCTTTTCATCAGTGATTTGAATCGTTGGACCGACGGAGCTGTCGTCTGTTTGCAACAAGTCTGGGATTCTAGGTCAACGTTCGTTCCTTGGTTGAGATAGTGTGACAGCGGGGTTAGTTTAGATGACATGGATTTGTTGGGAGTGATGAGCGTTGTGATGATCGTTTTATTGCTCCTAGCTTTGATTTATTCACTCTCTTGTCTCTGTTTTGTGCACTGATTTTGGTTTTCCTAGATTTATTGGTGGAGAAAAATCAGATGAAATCAAGTGTGAAATTTGAAAACATGGTCGTACTTATAATCAGCTGAGTTAGCTAACATAATTTTTGTAACCTGCATTCTTTATTTATTGTTCAACCAGAAACACTATTTCAATCTGTCCTCTTATGAAGGATAGCATGCTTTGTTTTGAAGCTCCACCATTCCTACAATATTATATTTCCAGACACACCTTGTTCAGGTGTATTTGGCAGAATGCCTTATTTAGAATGATTTGTAACAAAAATTATTAGATGTCAGTGTGCACAGGTACATACACATAACTAATCTGAACATTACATTTATGTGTGTCAGAACTCAGAATGCAAGATTAAAAACTGTAAAGGCACTCAACATATCCTGATATTTGCATTTATATTCAACCTCATACTTGTACATGGATCTTCTGTCTTATATAAATGATAATAATGTTAACGAGAGTGAGCCTAGTATAAGATATAATGTTAGCTCTATTTTTGCTTTTTTGGGAAATCAAATATTTTACCCTTGATATACATGTACATGTATGTACATGTACCATATTGCATTTTCTCAGCAATAGTTATGATAGCCCCCAATGTACACAAGTACGAACATGTACATGTACATGTATCATGATTTATACTGAAGTAATGTGTTACTTGTTAAATATTAATTTGCATCAAGCAATTGCTTTCATGATTTTTATCACATCTGTAATCAAACATTGCTGAGACTTCTTTGGTAGAAAGTAATGTTAAGTTTTAAGTTTATTGTGTGTTTTTTGCATCAAGAAACACCGAAAAATATATCCATGTTGATGAGCTACATGTATGTAGACTACTGTATGTGTTGTAAGCTACATGTGTATGCCCCGTTTTCTTTGTCTGTTTGACAAATTTACGTGCATCGCAAATGGAAAAAAAGTATATACAGGGAAAAATTCAGCAGATGGTTTTTCATTTTAATCACAATATTTATAACAAAATATTGTTTGTTATAAAGGTTCCCTTTAATAATTTGAAAACAAAATTTTGTCTGATTCTGTCCTATTCATTAAAGGGAAAGTCCACCCTGATATTAAGACTTTAGTTTTAGTTGGTTTTAATAGAAGCAGAAAAATGAAAGAAACAGATCAATGAAAGTTTGAGAGAATTCCGATGAGAAATAAGAAAGTTAAGAAATTTTGAATTTGTAATTAATCAAACACAAATTGGCAACTCCGTGACATATTTTGCGAGCTCCTCTCCCATTTGCTCTGTGCACAAAAATGTATGAATTTTCATTTTCATTGATTTTGATGAGGGAATAGATTTGTATCATACAGGTTGTGTGTAAAAGCATTTAGTGAAATTATTATATCTAGGGTGCATGTATGAGAAAATATCTTCTTTAGAGAAAAAAGAAATGTGTGATATTTTCAGTACAGGGTAAATGGGAGAGGATCTCACAAGATACGTCACAGAGTTGCCATTTTGTGTGTGATTGATTACAACTTCAAGAATTCATAAATTTCTGATTTCTTATCATATTTTGCTCAAAGTTTCATTTATCTGTTTCTTTAATTTTTCTGCTTCTTTTCAAACCAAGTTGATATCAGAGTGGACTTCCCCTTTAAATTTTCTAGCTGGATATGTTAGAAATACTAGTCTTTCTTGCTCTTATCATTAGCTGAGAGCCTGAAGGGCATTAACTCACATACATGTACATTGTGTAGACATGTACTAGAGTTATACATGTGACCAAGGAATTCTCACTCCTTGATGTACAGGTGTAACACATTTCTGGCCCTCGATCTGCAGATAATGCTCATCTCATAAAAACTACCTACATGTAGGTAGTGCTGTAACCAAAAATCCTGGGCCCCATCTTATAAAGAGTTGCGATTGATTCGAAACGATTGCAACTTAAAATTAATCGCAACTGTGTACTTAAGAGATAGGAGTCTGTTCTGGCTCGTTAACTTCTAAAAATCCTTACTGGGTTCTGGACCGGTCTGGTTACTCTTTAAGGAACACAGTTAAGTCTGTCATCAAAATTTTGACACCAATATTTGTTCTTTTCTTTAGAGGACTTTGTAACATATATTACAATACACTCTCAGCAGATATGTAGGCCTACATAAACACATATATGTTAGAAAAATGCATGTTTAAAGTGATAAAAGATGACAAAAATGAGCTTTTTGACAACTCTTTTTTCTCGGACATCTGTTACGGAGTTGACCTGATTTGAGTTTTAGGCTGGTCCGTGTCTGGCTCAGAACCTTCAGTCTGGTGAGTTTGAGACCGGTTCTGGATCCGAGCTACAGTGTTACTTGTACACCTAGTGCTATTTCATGGAAATAACCTGCTGTTTTATTTGCAAACCTCTAAGAGAAATCAGTCAAATGCTTGATTTGTTGTTTACAATAAAAAAAGGAGTGACAGACGTACAGATATTCATATTACGCAGTGGAGAGTGTAGGCAAATAATAGCTAGGTTGGAACTGATCATTTCGATGGGATTGAGCAGCGTTTCCCTAGGTACCTCAATGGAGGAGAGGTTTAATGGTCCATGGTAATTGGGGTATTATACATGTATATTTGTCTACTGCTTCGGAGTAAACATGTTCTAAATGTTTGATGCTGTATCACTATCATTCCACATGTACAATCGTCCAAATCAGTGAAAAAGTACATAAGTGCGGAGTGATGAGAGATACAATGTAGCTCTGATAATCTCCGAAAGAGCTTGGGTTGAAGAAAAAAAATGTAAAGTTTACATGTACTTTAATGGAATTTGCTTGTTCTATAGGAGATCGAGAAAGAATTCCAATAAACAACAAAAAGAAATATTTTAAAATTTTAGCTGTCCCAAATTCTAACCCGAAATCACAGAATTTCACAATTTTAACCCTTTCAAGACAATTGACCACATTTTGTGGTTTGGCTCAATAACTTTTGATTCAGAGCCCTGAAAAATATACCAGATGCATGAGTAGAAAGAGCAAAAATTTCTGCACACGCTAATGTGTTTTTGTTTCATGACCATATTGCGTTTGATGCCAGGAATTTTTAAAACAAAAATAAGCTTTAAAATCCTTAAATTGGCAACACATTGAGAGGTTCAAAATCATTGTTTTTCATCAAAATTGGCAATTTTTCAACTTTTCAACAAAATTTTTAACCATGAATATTGTTTTAAAAACATCACACCTTATTAGAACCATGTAGCACTAAAAGAAAAATATTATTATTGCCAATTTGAAGAACAAAATGTGATCAATTTAGCCCTTAAATAATTCCTGTCCTGATAGGGTTAATAGGGAACTCTTGTATACAGATGCCCCAAATTTTATTCTCCACACATTCCGAACAAAGAGCTCTGGGCCCTGTTTTATAAAACTTGTTATCAATAACAACTGCCTCATTTCTATGATAAATTCACTCTCAGCCAATCAGATTCAAGGATTTCAGTAGCTTATAACAATTATTGTAACTTGTTATTGATAACAAGTTTTATGAAACGGGGCCCTGATGTTTGACCTGATGTTCTATCAGATGTATATGTGCAAGTCTGAACCTCAGATCTCCTACATGCATGTTAATTAAATTTGCTCTGTAAGAAATATCAGTTATCACTGACATATCACTCTCCTGTAGAGTGAAAATAAAGTGAAAAGTCACTCTTTTTAGAGAGAAAGAGAGTACTCATTCATTCCTCAACAAGTGATCATTGACATTGACTCCTAGAGGATTGAAAATAGATTAAAAATTCATTTTTATATTTTCTAAAGCAAGTATATTGTATGTATGCTACATGTAAAAGCCACAATGATAGTGACTCAATGTAAAATGACCTTGTCATCCTTGTCTATTCATTTGAATAACATAGAGAAATTGCTTGTTTTTCCAATTCTTCTAAAAGATAAAGCATTCTACTGTAATATATATTTTTATTTCACACAGACTATACATTGTAGCTAGCACCATCCGCTGACCTAGTAAAAATAGCGCCATTCAGAAAAAGGGAGCTTTTATTTTCCTACCATTGGGTTTGTCCATTGTGGAAGAAACATTCCTAAAAGTGGCTTTCCCTGTATGCCTTTCTGCGATTTCCAAAGGTGCTATGAATACCTTTTGTGAATTTAAATCGCCTAGCATCTATCAATGCCCTCCTCTTATTCCCCCACCTCTCTCTCTCTCTCTCTTTCTCTTCTCATCTCTTATTCTCCCTCTTCTCATCTCTTATTCTCCCTCTTCTATTAATATTCTTTCTGTCCTTCTGTCTATCTCTTTCTCTCTCTCTCTCTCTCTCTCTCTTCTTTCCCTCTTTCATCCTCTCTTTTGCACTTTTTAATTTCTCTCTTCCGGCATGTCGAATCGCATAACTTCTGTGTTATTGGAGGTTGGATTAAAATCGCTTGGGTTTGTGTAGAGAATGTGAGCGCATTTTTCCTCTGTATGACATTACAGCCATATTGTAGTGCCTAGAGGCTTTTGGTATTCATTCGTGATTCGCCTTGCATTGTAAGAAACCTACCTACAGGTAGCTTGACATATGGATGCAATATTTCTCCTTTTTTTATGGGAGGGAGATTGGGGGTGGGGGAAAGAGAAATGCATTTAAAGGGAAGGTTGAGTTCTGGGAAAGGTAAAAAATAATTTGTGAGTTACCTCATTCTTTTAATGTTAGTTTGGAATATTATTATAGTAGAAATGCCCCCTGAAAAGGATTGCTCTTCAAATGCCCTCACTCAAAATATGACAAGAAACAGCTGAAATTTTCGGGCCAAACATTTGTGTGTAGTCCCATCTATACACATTTTTGTGTGCAGTGCATGTGACTCTCAGCAGGATTGAGTCAATTTATTATCATTTTGGTGATTCCAAGACATTACAGCATACACCAATTCTTATGTGCTATATAATCAACCTTTCCCCAATTGCTTTGAGACAGTTTCTTTCACTATTCAATCTCCTGACCAGAACTCAACTTTATCTTTAAGTTTCAAGCCTCTGCTTTTTCTTCTGTAAAGTACCACTTTTAGCCTGGATTTCAATCTGATAACATCTTGTGGAAAATTGTTGGACAGTGAAACACTTTAGCATGCCTTTTTTTAAAACTATCCTTTTTTTTGTAGGATGCGTATTTGTAAAGAAAAGACAATAACAAAAATCATTGCCAAGTATAAAACTATGTATTTAGATTTTACCATGATGGACCTGACTAACATTTCTTATAATATGAGAGAATAGGATTTATTACCTTGTAAATGTATACGTTTGACCTTTAACCTATGACCTACACATGTACATGTACATCTATGTAGATTTGATAGTAATATTGATTTAACCCATGACTTGTATTGTGATTTGATATTGATATGAATATCATTTTCTTATAGATATTGTATCTATATAAACTAGAGCAAAACTTCGATTAGATTCATGTTTGTTTTTTTAATCCTTTTACCTTTAACACTTGACCTGTATTCACATTTGGTAATAAGATTAATTTAACCTTTGATTTGTATTTACATGTAGGTTTAGTGGTATACTATGAATGAAACCTGTGACCTGGATTTAGATTTTCATAGTGGCATGAATATCATTTACTCATCTGGCAGAAACATTGTGATTCACAGTCATTACGCTTTGTTTGAATACTGACAGCTGGGGGTATATCGCTAATCAATAATTGAGAGCGTTCTGTCTCGCTCAAGTTGGACGCGTCGTTGAACATTTCATAGCCTTGAATGGTGTCCTCTGGGTTATTGAATTATATATACACATGTGTTCATTTATACTTCATCCATCATGTGGGTAGATGTAAGCAAACTAGGGTATCTCATTTCTATACTAATTATGTACGTAAATATATTTTGTGATTGGCATTGTATGCATAATGTGTTCATTTATCATCCATTATGGATATAGATGTATGCAATATGAAAAGGATTTTCCTGTATAATTTATGTATATGAATAATGTATGATTAGAACTAAATCATGTAATTTAGGTAGCTTAAGTAAAACGTCGTGGTGCGTAAAAACGGGGGAAAGACCCATATGACAAAATTATTCATAATCAAAATTCTATTTTGAAATCTAGGCAGAACCAACATTATTAGGATGTAGAATGAGTATCGACCTCTTTGAACACTTTTAAGCAAAACAATATGCAAACTTGTATTCAGATATATGTCTGGTTCTAACTTTAAAAGCACAGACAAAACTAACACTTTTCCTCTCTGTGTCTTTCCTGCATCTTTATGCACCATTGCATTTCGCTAAGCTACCTTATAAGTGTAACAGTCAGTGCATTGTGAATGTGTACAAGCTAAACCTTAGAGTAGACATCTTTGTGCTGATAAAGAGGATTTCTTTCTTCTTGCAATAGATTCAAGGGTACCAACCACCTTAAAAATACTTTGTGTACAGAGCTTTAGAATGTATAAAAGTAACCTATAAAACTTAACCGGGCATTCTATGGGTTAACAGTTTATGGAGTATGAAGAAAATAAAGGACAACATAAAACCGTCTGCAAGGGTTTTGGGTCCAGTACAGGCCTAATTCTATTTGAATGCGTATGGGTGCGTCAGCTACATGTACATTAGTGTACTCTCATTGTCTCATATACATGTACCTCATATACCCTAATATTGTCCATCAGTCGTTTTTATCTTGATCCTTTAATTACTCAAGCATCGATCCTCTCTTCCCAGGCCTGTCACCCCCTGTCTCATTAGCTAACCCCGCGTTTTTCCAGGGCTAAAATAATCCTGTACTATCGTGGAGTTAGCCCACTTTGGTAAAATGCAATATGAACAGAAAGTGGGCTAAGCTTAGTCCCGTACTATCGGTGAGGCTAAATGAGGATCTAGCCCCACCGATAGTATGGGACTAAGCAAAATTTTGCAAGTGTAAAAAGCCTATTAAGTGCACTTCCTTACAGCTCTCGATGCAACCCTATCTCACCTGTCCCACTGTCCTCCTTCTACATGTACCACTCGTTCTCATCCTCCTGCCATACTCTCAGTATCATCCGTCTTCATCACTTTTAGTCCTTCTGCTGTGTCTAGAACCTGTCTGCCTCATCACCCCCTTCTTTACTCATATCTTTCACACCTTCTCTTGCTGATCTGCCTATTCAGAAGTTCTTCCTCCCCTAGCTGCCTCTGTCCTGTGTTGTCCTCTTTCTACCCTGACTACATGTAGTTCTTATTCTTATCCCCATCCTCCTGCCTTACTTGCATCCCTCATCTTGCTCCATCAATCTTCTTCTTCTGCCAATGTATATTATATATCTAGCCCTGTCCTTGTTCCCATTTTCCTGTGTTACTTCACTCACATCCCTTATCTTTCTAATCTGCCTGTAATTCTTCTTCCCCTGCTCTTGTCCTACAATATACATCTTATCTTTTTTCTTCCACATGTATCTAGCTTCCTTAGCCTTCCTACCTCATCCATTTTTTTATGCCAATTTTGGTTTTCTTCATCATCCCAATACTACATGTTCCTTACTCGCATCTGTCATCCTTCTTCATTAGTTCTTGTCCATATGCTAATGGGTATATGTACAAATTGTATTTAGAACTTGTCCTGATTCTCATCCCCCTACCATACATGTGCTTCTTTCACATATTGATCTTCTGTTTTCCCATCTGCCTACATGTACTCTCTCTCTCTAAAAAAAGAGTGAATTTTCCCTCTCTTGTCACTCCCAGGTAGTCACGTCAGTGATCACTTGTTTAGCAGTGAATATTGAGTGCTCTCTAAAAAGAAAAGAGTGAATTTTCACTCTATTTTCAATATAATATTTTCACTCCCCCAGGGAGTCACGTCAGTGATCAATCAAATTTTGTTGTAAAGAGAGTACAGCGCTTCTAGCTACCCCTGTACCTCATTCTGGATGGATTCCTACACTTTTAGAGCTCTTCTCCTTTGTAGGCTCTGTTGCTTGCACCCCCATCCTTCTCCATCAGTCCTTGTATCCATAGGGATTCCCATCTAAGTCCAGACATTGCATTTGTTGCCGATAAATCAAGACCTCCTGTCCTTAGCCGGGCTCTGTCTTGTCAACAAATGAAATTCCACATCTCAGTTATGATAACCTTTAGAAACCAAACAAATCAAGATATATATGCCACAGATAAAATTAAATTCCTTCTGGATGACTGAATGCATTGGCCAATTGAATGTGACCTTTGCACCAAGCAGGAATTTCCAAATGTAGGACACCGCATGGTATAGACAGAGAGCAAAATTCTATATTTTTGTTTATTTTGATGAATTGAATTATTAGAAGTATATTTGTGAGCTACAAAGTGGAAGATTTCCATTAGGATTTGACTGTAACATGTCTGTAGATTAGAATTTGATATTTGATCTGTTGATAATTGGTAAAATAACTAAATTAATTGAATCGCAAATACCTTTTTCATAATACAGATGAATTTGATGCTACACTGTATACATACAGTATGCTTTAAAACAAAAGTTGACAAAATGCTTTAAAAAAAAATATGACACGAAAGTTGACAAAATGCTTTAAAAAAAAAAATAATGACACATCATTATTTCACCAAAAAAAAGCATTTTGGCAACTTTTGTTTTAAAGCATTTTGTCAACTTTTGTTTGATATGAGTCGAACATATATGATGAATGAGTTATCAATCAAAAGCCTTTATTTAATGTATCCATACACATAATATAGTATGTTCTAATACATGTATATGTGTGGAAGAAAAATGCATGTTTTCTTCTGTCCAAAAACAATTCTTTTATCCATATCAGATAAAATTATACTGAGCACTATACCTGTTCATGCTGGTTAGAAAAAAATTATAACATTGTAACATTCATTACGAAGTTCATGCATGTCAGCACAGACCTGTAAACTTGTTTAGGCATCTGGGAACGGTAAACAAATTATGTTGTCAAGAAATGAATGTTGTTGATGGATCAGTTATGACAGGGATTTACATTCCTCTATTCTCAAGAGATCCAATCTGGAGAAAATATGTGATAGAGTTGAGCAAGTTTTCAGAAAAAAATGGGTACGTGCATCCGCTATGCCTTACCATGATAGGAGTTGAGACAGGTGCAAGCAATTGTTCTTTGTGTATTGAAATGAAATGTATTGTAGTTTCTTGCTTTTGATTTGATATGGATAGGTTGTCTTAAAGGGATGATTCATAGTTTAAAAATTTGAAAATCAGGTTTTTGTTGAATATGTGACCAGGCACAACAAAACCACCAAAAAGTCGCAGTGTTTGATTTTCAGTCAGAGCTCAATAAAGGTGTTTTTGGTCAGCATGGTCAAATTCAAGTTTTTGGTATTTCCTGAAAGAGTATACTTTTTTTCTAAGTAATTTAAAAATTTGGAGGCACCAAACAAACCAGAAGTTTTGTTTTTGACAATTTTTAGTAGACCTATGTTTGTCTTCTCTGGATTTTGTTGTATTAGTTTTCATTTTTACGATCCTGAATATTTGTCTAATTTTGATCTCTCATAACTTTAAGACCGAGTAAGCCCTTGTATTGATACTTATCCACTATAATGAATAGGATGTGTTTAATTAGTATGCCAAGTTTTAGGATGATCTGATAATCCTTTCATAGAAATTTCTATTGAGTTCTAATCTTCCTTTTGTCACCTTTGCACAATACCTCGTGATTCAGAGTGTTTCAATAGACCACAAACTTTAAACCCTTATTTCTCATAAGTAACAATCTGTGGGACTGGGCATTCTTCTCTTTCTTCAGTAGGTTAGGAACATCCAATGCTAATGAGTTATGTATCATCTTAAAGCTGAGAATTTCCTCATTCAGAATCAGACATTAAAAAAAAATCATATCTGGCGACTTTTTGGTGGTTCTGTGGTGCCTGGTCACATACATGTATATTTATGTGTAATGGTTGACTTGTGATGCTGAATTCTGGATTTTGTTATAGGCCTACTCAACACCCTGTTTATACAGTAAAACCTGTTTTAGTGACCACATGTATAGAAAGACTACCTGTCTATAAAGACCATAATTTTTGATTCCCTTGAAAACTGTTTCTTATTGAAACATGTATTAAAGGTACCTGAACATAAAGACCACCTGCTCACAAAGACCACTTTTCTTGTCTCCCTTGAGTGGTCTTTATAGACAGGTTTCACTCTGTAATTTGTGTAGATTTGAATGATTTGTTTACTGATTATAGATTTAAGTAGAATATTTGGTATTGGTACTTTTCAGAGTGATCGAGAGTCTGTTTGAGCTCCTGAAATCATTTTAAGTGAGATGCTTATCATGCAGGGACATCACAGCTTGTGATATTTAGGGTTTAGCTGGCCAGAAAATTGTAATTGAGCTTAAAGGTATTAGATAGTTTTGGGAAGCCCTCAAAAACTTTTCGAGAGATTTCTTTGATTTTACTTAATAAATAGCAGGGTACTAACATAACTAAGATGCTGTGAAGTTTTTTCCTCCTCAAGTGAAATATTTATCGAATTAGAGGTGAAAAGAATAAAAATCCCTGGCCCAAAAAAGAGGGGATGTAAATTTGAACAACGGCCACACACATTACTCACACGAGGATTGCTGTGTGTTATAGAATACGCTACACATAGTGCGAAGCGCTGGGTTTATTGTGTGGGGAACCTTCGGGTGGATATGGTCTCAGCGTGAGGCAGTGAAAAACCGTTACCAAGCGTTTCTTACAGATATTTACACTAAAATTTGTTCGAAATCGTGAATGGAATGTTAAATAATCTCGTACATGTGCCTTATGATAAAAGGAGAATAGTATGTGACAATGTTAGATAAGTTTCTTGCCAGTATGATTTTTGCTACCGACACTTTCTATGAGCTTAATTAAATATTCAGTTTATGAATTTTCTACTTTGGTTCTTGTGTACATGTAGGTTTAATGCAGGAGAACAACAGTGATGATGCACACCAGTGGTTAGATGCATTTATTCTTGAATTGTACAGTACTTTGTATTTTACAATGTACTTCTTAAATTTGTAATGTTTCATCTTGTGGGTGCACTAAGAATCAAACAGCATAACTGTGCTGAAGATTAGATTACCATTTTCTTTAATGTCTGTCTTTTTTTCATCTTCACAGATCAATCCTGGCAGTAAGGCAGCGAGGGCACAGCTTCATGTCGGGGACATCGTAGAGACGGTGAACGGTGTAAGGACAGGGGATCTGCCTGTTAACCAAGCACAGAAACTACTACATAACAATTCAAATGACCTACAACTCAGAATATATAGGTGAGCTACTTAATCTTCCACAAAATCCTCCACATGTACTTTAGCTTTTATGACACATGCTCTACAACAATAGACTGGTTCTGTAATGTATTCAAATTTATGCACATTTCTTCTCTGAGCACCTAGTGATGAGCTATTCCATTAACCTGCTGTTTATAAATGAGCCTCAATGTTTGGAATTCAGTTTGCCTACATTACTTGTTGCTATGTCCGGCAAGCTTTCAGGTTGTCAAGAACAACCTTTGTGTGAAAGGTATGTATAAAATTTGCATACATGTACATGACCGAAGCGGTCTGTTGCTCTGTGGCCAGTTTCCTATATGCTGACCAAGTTCCTAATATCAACCCTGGACAAAACACTAACCCTAACCCTAAACCAAACTATCTTGCAACCCTAACCCTTATCCTATATCTTTGAAGAAAGAAGTCCCTTAGAGTGCGTTTATACTCTCCTTGCGAAGGCAGAATGAGCGTTTTGAAACGCTCATCTACAACGCTCATCCAAAGCGCAGTCTCACGGGGTACTGTTTAATACTTCTTTTTCTCCAGGTGAATTCGGGCTCTGCAGCTGGTTTCGCAAACTTTACTGCACATGCTACACAAACGATTTTGCATTTATGCTTCCCAGAAACCCTATTTTTGGAGAAACGCCGATTCAAAATGCATTTTTTTGTGACTTTTACATCGGCGTTTCAAATCGGCGATTATACAAAAATGACTGTGGACACAACCATGTTTTGAACTAAACACGTAACAAAAGGCTCATTCTGGCCTGAAAAATGGGAGCATAAACGTACCCTTAGAAGCAATTGTCGCTGGAGCATATCGGACCACAGTACTTTGGTTTCTGGGTAGAACGGCGTGTGTTCTTAAGGCATACCAAGAAGATTGGACAAGTCTCCATTTATTTCAAGGAGACAGAATTTTGAGTGCTGTGACAAAATTTTTTATACAATTATCTGACAAAGAAATGAATTTTAAAGATAAAGCTGTGCAGATTTTCATGCCCAATGACGAATGACCCTGCAAAACTAAGTGTAATTTAAAGTGGAGGTGGTAGTGTGATAGTACAAATATGGTGACTGAACCCCTTCCCCCCCCCCCCCCCCCCCCAATTCAAAACAATTCTTGCTGCTTTCAGCAAGTAGTGTAATGGCTGGCTGCTTCATTATACATTAGTTTTCATGTTGATTAAGTTGAGTGGGCATCTTTTTCTTGTAAGGTCTCTGTTTTTGGTAACCATAATATTGTCACTTTGACTTTTGCACTCTTCAAGTTGCACTGGGTCAGTTATCAATTGGCTCAAAAATTTCCAGTCTTTCCTTAAAGAGACTCATTTTATTGGTCAGATTTTTTAAAAAGAATGTATTGGACGTTCTTTACGTTACTTCTTTGGGTAGTTTGACAGTTTCATGTAAAACTCATTTTGTCATAGGCTGCTTCGAAGTGGTCGGTATGCTTCAATAACGTAAACCTTCAAGAATGTGAAATTGATTACCTACATTGTCTTGACCTTTGGGTATACATTACCTTTCATCTTCCCCTATGTTTATATTTTCTCCCAGGAATCAGTTATCAGTGAACGGATCGTATCATCCCAACGGGAAGATGTCTTCGCAATCCAGTCTCATCATCACGAATGACTCAGGATTCTCTGGAACAGGTGAGGCATCAACTCAAAGACTTCTCTCTATCGAAAGAGGCCTCATGATCAATAATCCTGCAGGTCTACCCTTTTCCCATCCATTTCTCTCATAAACCGACAGGCCCAATCCAAGCAGATATTAATAATGAGATTTCTTTTGCCATGAACAATCGTACATTTTCTTTCTCCTACTTGTGTTCACCCTCTCACTTTCTTCTGTGAGCTTTCTTGTGGATTAGGCATGGCTGAGATGGGCATAGAGTTTTTTTGAATGCCCCTTACCACCTTTATTTTAGATTACGAAGTTTGTAATCTAAAATCAAACAACTGCTTTAGGTGACCTCAGAAGCTCTAGCCTGCTTCCAGAGGCAAGTACAGTTCCCCTTAAATCTCAGTTCAACTAGGTTAACGCCTTGTGTTGCAAACTGTATTGTGAAGTCTTTTGACAACACAAGGTGTTAAAATTCAGATGAATAATTGTAAGATTTTAATATGTGAAGTAATTCAATGAGCAAGAAATATCTATTATGACACTTGAAGAGTTTTTTCTTTGGAGTGTTACAGTCCTGCCCAGTTCAGGATTGTATGGATTATGACAATTTGGAAGCTCTTGTTAAAGCAGAGGTACATGTTCTTTCTAATTACTAGATTGCGCATATGATGCAATTTCATATATTTACAAAGTCCTGCAGTACTGCAGAAGTGACATTTCATGAACCTACAACTTTTACTACATGTACATACATGTAATCGGTATAGCCACAATCAGGGTGCAAAACCATTTGCACTTGGGGTCCAAAATGAAGTATGCAATGGAGTTGTTTCATCAACCCCAAATTGTTCATGAATACCCTTGGGTTAACACCCTGCAATATCCGGAAGGAAACTATCTTGGTTATCATTTTATGAACAGCAACACAACGGGGTGAGGTAGGTGTTACGGACACTACGCAAAGCTACAAAAATGGAATTTTCCAGCATTATTTATCTTAATACTAAAATATTTTGCACTTCTTTTTGGAATTTAATGGCAATTTGTGAAAAATAAAACAATTCGCACTCACTTCAGTCCATAAAATAGATGCAGTATATACATCAGTGGCAACGAAAGGTCAAATCTCATAAATGCCAGTTATTTCAAAACCTGAAACTTTTTAAAAAGCCAACCAAACACTGGTAAATGAGACAAATTCCAAACTTTAGTCCCATCTGTATACATATAAAAACAAATGAACTTGCTAGGAAGGCTTGTTCACTATCATAAGTTGTCCAAAATAACTTATGTACAATTTCCAGTAGGGTGTTACGGACACTACATAGTATACATATTATTCATTGGTGCAATATATAAGTTATCCATTTGCTTTTTTCCTGTCATTATTGTTGTTGCTGCATATCTTGATGCCTAATTACAATTTTAAATTCAACAGAGAGTATCTTTTCAAATCTGTTCATTGCAGTTTTTCAGTCTGAAGTACAAAAGCTGAAAAACCCCAGTAAAATGCATCTTCAAATTGTTATAAGTTGATAGAATTAGTTAATACTACTAAACTTTTGTACCCAAAACATACTTTTACACTACGTCCATATAAAAAACAGACACTCATTCTAATTTAGTGCATATCCTGCGCTATATGATGTTAAGATTAAGTACTTTACAATTGACTTTAGCCTGTTACGGACACTACAGGTCACTTTGTTATTGACATATAATCATTTATCAAGTACCTTAAAGCGGGGTGAATAGGAACAAAAGTGGAAAAAAATTCTTTGTAATTTCATTTTCAAAGTTATAATGTAAACTCATCAAAATTATTTGAGTTATGTAGTGCATACATGTACCTCTAGCTGACCAATAATGGCTTACATGATGGGAATTAATTAATATTTACCCCAGTGTGGAATATGATATGATGGTCTGAAATATGTTTACAAAATTTTATCTTCAGACCTACTGAAGTGAATCATCAGATTTTGCAACAAGACCTCGCAAATATGGTCTTGCATATACACTGTACATGAATTCATGTGAAAGAAATTGATGGCAATAGGGTTTATATATTTTTTCTTCATTTTCCTTATTTAAATTTTTTGTTTCCTGAATAACTGGGGTGAATAGAAACAGACTACCAAGCAATTATGATTCAGACTTTCTGATGCCAAAACATACCTTAAGCACATAAATACATATCACATATGTACCATAGACATATTAATCACGATATTTTAGATGTACAGTGTAGATCGAGGTATGAAAAGCCTGAAAACTCAATGGCATTCTTAGAACAGTCATTTCCAGGCTCCTTAAGAACCCCAACACCCTACACGTATCTGCTATAGTTTGGAAAATATTACTTCACACAATAAGTTAAATTAAATAATTCTAAAGACAACCTATACACATTCCAAATAGGATTATCCATCAAATACATCATGGGGCCATTATCTTAATAAAAAGTATGAAAATTCAAATACTAGTTTTCTGATTCCCCTTCATTCCCCTCCAATTACCTAACAGCTATTGTTTACTGCAAATAATTTGCAATGCATGTTTTCCCATATCATTTCTGTAATCAAGCAGCTCTAAAGCCATGATGCAAACTATATTAAAACAAATTCCATTTTCACTAACACACGGTACCGTTTTGATGCCTGTAATGATTTAAAAGATAGGCCTTTGTCAGTTGTCATTCAAATTTATGATAATGCATTCTGATGTTTCTAAAAGCAAATCTCTTTTCAAAAACCCATTTAGTACAAACCCCTTCCCCAATAAATTTAAAAGTATTCGTATACAAGTAACAGTTTAAAGAACATATATTTCATAATTTTCCATTCTGTTCCCATTCAACCCAACACCGGGGTGAATAGGAGCAGTCACAATATTCCATATAAAAATTAAATCTGATGCTGATGGAATTTCTTTTACATGTCAATAGAAAGGTAGCATGAATAGACATTTCATGGTGCCAAAATATTTGCCACTGGCGATGTAATGAATATGTTGTGAGGCAAAATGTGTCGAAACTGTTCCTATTCACCCCGTTTCATGGTTTGAAATGATAACCATGTGTTTTTCTTCTGCCAGCTTTGGTCTATGAATATTATTTGGTCTATTCCTGAAATAAGAACATTTGAGAGATGATTCCTATAATCAGTTTATATAGGAATTCTTGTAATCTAGGGTACAAAAGGCTAAAATTCCAATAAACCACAATCTCAAACTGATAACACTTCAAATTGTCTGGGTATCTGTGAAAATTTGTACACAAAAGACACACATTGATACCAGCTGCATATAACAACAAGACATTAATTCTGTTTTAGTGCATAAAAATGTAGTATGATGTCAAAATTAACTAACTGTCCGTAGCTTGTTACAGATGCTACAGCTTATACTAGTACAGGCACAGTGATCATTTGACAATGTGTTTTGTGCCAACTTCCATTTGGGGGCAGTGTTTCGGCAGTTCATGAAATAGGAAACTTCAAGAGATGTTTCTTTTGTGCAATATATTGTCCAGTGAGAACCAGAAGGGCATTAATGCCATAGACATTTTGCATTGTTATCACCCTTCTGGTTTTAAACAGTTAATCAATAATGCCCTTCTGGCTTTCACTAACTGTACATATTATAGACTTTAATTGAAATAATGTATTTTCTCATGCAAAAGACATGCATCATACATATTTGATGTCATAGACAGCTTTTCCATTCTTAAAATTTATTTCAGAACACTGTTATCCAGAAAAGGAAGTACAGTTTGGCTTGCAGGCATACATGTAGTACTATCCCTTCTGTAGTGTCCGTAACACAGATCTGTAGTGTCCGTAACACTGGCTCCTACTCTTTTCTAACCTTGACATTGAAACTAAAACACAATGATGCATTTTATTTGATACTTTACTACATCTAACTGATACTGTTGAAATAAAATATTAATATCAAATTAATCCTAAGTCAAGTTTTGTTTTATTTTTTGAATAAAATTCATGGAAAATACCTTATTTGTTTGCGAAATATCATATCCGGGAGAAGACCTTCCAGGGAAAGAGAAAATTTTTAATTTATGTGGAGACATATTAAGAAGAGCAACTGTAAAAAATCAAATTTGAATTACAAATTAGTAGTATTTAGTTATCAAGCTGTATTTTTAGACATTACACACTTGTGTTACGGACACTACATGTGTTACGGACACTACAAATGGCATTTATTAAATTCGTTTAAAAAAAACTGTTATGCTTAGCGGAATATTATTATACCACAGCTAGTCCCCGGGGGTAGTTACATAAAGCAAAGCATATAAGAGCTTTGAAAACATTTTCATGTAGCAGGAATGACACCGTTACGGACACTACAGGAAATTCCGGACACAATTTATGATTGCAATGGGGGCATATATTTTTGTAAAGTTTGTATCTATGTTTGATTTTTTGTTTCTGATGATAGGACAGTATGTTACTAAGAAAATATAACCAATTACCAATAAATATAATGTTAAAATATATGAATTATAGAGGCAAAATTATGCACATAGCTGTTTTTCAAAAAAGTGTTACGCTTGTCTCTTTTCACAGAAATAACCACTGTATCGCAATTCTGGGGTCAATTCTCAAGCCGTAAAAAAATACCGAGTGGAGATGATAAGGACTATAAGATGGCATGAACAGATGTGGCATATGTTGTGTAATTTCATGGTAACAACATATGAAAAAAGACAGTTTTTCAAAGTGCAAATGCGTAACAGCCAAAAAGTGGTATTTTTGCCCCTCTATTACCATCCTCCTACACCCAACACACATGAAATTCAAACAAAAGTTGCTGCGAGATGAAGAACTCATATGGTCCAACATTTCAGGCCACAAGACATTTAATTAAATAACTTTGTGTTTCCAGGAGAGATGCGTAACGCTTGTAGGTAGAAAGTTGCACCCTGATTGTGGCTATACCGAATAGAGTTTGGCTTAAATTGTGTTTCCGTTGTTTATGTTATGACCACAGAAAGATCCAATTTTCACTACAAGCACTTAATGATGTTCCTTTACAGTGCTTTTGACACTCATACATGTACCTTCATCTTGAGGTCTTCCTTTCTATGCTGTATAAGTTGTGTATGATAATGTCTTTAGAATTGTGTACATGTACGTGTAGTGTAGTCTGTAGCTTTGGAGGGATTATCTTCATGTTCTAGATGACAGGAGGTTAGTTCGGAAACCATCTCAAGATGATGTCATCCACCTAGATGGTGTGACCTTACAAGGGTTTGACCCAGGAAGTGTTTCTGTTGTACGCACCACTACCACCAAGGTCACCAAGACCACAAGGAGTCGCTCCCCTTCACCTGTCAGGGTACGCCGTCTCTCGAGTGAGGGCTCCCCACATCTTTCCCGTGCTGGCTCAACGCCGGGCCGCATTCGCATGCGAGTCGTGCCATCCAGTCACGACTCTGAGTCGGAACCTGGTGATGTCATCCTGCCGACTTTTGCTACGGGCGTGATGTATTCTTCGCCCACCAAGAAAGGTCAGTGGTCATGCATCAAGAGATTCTCACCTCAACCCATGACCTTTGACTCTTGACCTCCTGAAGAGTTTGTTCTTAATTTCCTTCCTTTGCATTCATGGCTGTTTTGTTTTTTCTTCAAACCATCATAAAACTTTGCTTTTCTTGTATTGAAAGTGCTGTTCTCCTGCTGCTGTGGTATATAACAAAGAAACAAAAAAAGTGTTGCATGTCACTGGAACCTCTTGCTATTTGATCAAGGAATGATCTGTCCTTTGCTCTTTCTCAACTCAACTCACCTTTCACCTTTCAAACCCAGCAAGATTTTTTTGTCCACCCTAGTTTGGGAGCATCCTTCATACTTACATTGCTGAAGTGACTGTTCACACCCTACCAACGTAGCAGGATTTTTTTTCTCACCATACCTCTTGGTAACTTCATGTTCACTTTGCTGAAGCTCACATAGTCGAAAATTTACTCAAAGCCTTGTTATTGGCACCAGCTCTACATTGCAGCATTTGTTTATACTTGTTCACTTTGGTTCACAGAATGAAAAAAAACCTTCTTCTTTGTTTCAGGAGAGCCATGCTGTTTGCATTTATTGTCCTCTTGTCTTGAGTTATGAATGGACTTGCAGTTTGCATCCGTCATCTCTGTTAGATGTGAATATGGCTTGCTGTCTTGGCTCAAGGAAAATGGACTTTTAATCATTACACACCTGCCACACTGCTCTTTTTTCACATACATATACTTTTCACATACAATGTAGATGCAGTCTCACAGATCTTGAAGATATTGCACTTCTGTTCCAAGCTCTGTACACATTTTGTATGCCTCAGGCTTCTTCAGTTGTTGACCTCTGTCTCTAGACTGACTCCAGACCAGAATACATTTTTCCTATTCTTAATGGAATCCATCATTCATCTTGAATTTTTCCCGCCCATAAATTTATTTCAACAATGGTTTCATGAAACATTATTTTGGGGAAAGAACAGGCTGAAAATTGGGTTGGAGCCTTCAAGGATTAAATCTTTTACTAGTGATTTTGAAAATGGATGGTGGCTTGTGGTCTGATTACAGTTGCTTTAATGATAATGTTCTTTGGCTGTTACTCATATTGCTTTATGTTACATGACTTTTGCTTACATGTCCATCACTTGACAGTCTAAGCCTTTCAAGCAAGGCTTGGAATGAGAAAAATTATTAGTGCACTTGAAAGTAGACATCTCACTTCAGTGCATCACAACACACATTATTTTAGGGTTTAAAAATATCGCTTCATGATAATCAGAATCCAAGACTTAACTTGGCTAGATAGAAAAGCTAATGCATAGTTTCATGTTGTGATAAAGCTGAAAGCACTCTGCTCTTCCATTGCACTGCTGTACTCGTTATTTGCCAAGGATGAATTTTCAAGAAACCTGTTGATACTGCAGGAAGATACTCATCTGTCTTTGTCATTAATCACACAATTTAGTTATGACAGATGAGATTATGAGCTGATTTTGGCTGCCAATTACACGGCGGTGAGATCAAAGAGTCCATATTTAGTCTATTTATTAATCTCCTAGCGTAGAGTACATGTACTTGTATGCAATGTTATTCGGGCCATTGGCCTAAATTCAAGTTAACTTGGACTACTAAGCCTAAGTTGACTTGGGATGAAACTCTTGTTACAAAATGTATGTTGAGTGGATAAAAACAACAACAGGGATTTCCAAAATTTGAGAGAGGATATTACCTTTGTAGCAGACTTATAAATCTTTGTTTATACAATTTTATCAAAAAAAATAAGCCCTTTATTAAAGATGAAATACAATTCATGAGCTTCTTGATCCAGTGTGTATGAAGCAGCATTTATAAACAAAATATTGAAGGCTCTGAATACTCCATGAATGCGCAACTCATAACAAATTATAGGTTACAATTTAAAATGTTTGTTGGGAAAATGTCATATTTCCTTGCTCAATCAAAACAATGAACATTATATTCATAGTAACATTTTGGCATAGATGAAAATATCTTTTGCAGCATTCTGTAATATTTTATACCAGATGTGGATGACATTAGAGATAAAGTGAAGCTCTGGTTATGTGATTACATTGTGAAAGAAACTCTCTCAAAGCAACTGGGAAAGGTTGATCATGTCTACATAAGAATTGGTATATACTGTGAGGTTTTAGAATCATCAAAATGATACGAAATTGACCCATTCTCGCTGAAAAGCACATGCACTGCACACAGAAATGGGACTGCACGCTATAATGCGGCATGAATTTTCAGCCCGAACACTTCAGCTATGTCTTGTCATATTTTGAATATAAGGGCAGTTGAAGAGAAATCCTTCTCAAGGGACATTTCTACTATGATCTTCTTCCAAACTGACATGACAGGAATGAGAATTAATGCTCAAATTATTTTTTACCTTTCCCAGAACTCACCCTTCTCTTTAAAGTGATTGATTAACTTTGTGGAAAATTGTAAAATCAGCTCAAATGCCGGTGAATTGTGTGCAGTCCTCTAACTACATATATAATTAAGGATATGTGAAAGTATGAGAGAAAATGGAACCCGTTTACTATCCTAAAAAAGAGAAAATCGCGATCAATCGCTAGCGCAAGTCGCTCGGCTTCTTCGCTGCGCTGCAGTCACAAAAACCAAGCATCAGCGCTTGGCGATTTCAGAGCGGGTTTCCAGCCCGTACGGTATTCTGTGATAGAGCGAGGTATGCCAACCGTAAGAGTTCTTTAGGGTTCGGTGGTACTCTATCCCGACATCAATGTTCAATCGTAAATATCTTGATATATAAACGACCGATCAGCTTATAAAACTCAGGCGATTCCTGTCTGAGCTAAAGGTTTGCAATTATAATTACAGGATTAGCTGGAACAGTGATTTTTTTTTTCAATCCTGGGCAAAGTTAATCAATGCCTTTAATTGCGGGATGGAATTTAGGTTACACAGATCACTGACTTTCGTCTTGGATCTGGTGTCTGATTTATTTGTCTTCATGCTAGGTCATGTGTGAACCCATGTATTTATCTATTTCATTCCACTTCACTTCTCAAGTTTCTAAATTCCTTCTGTGAAAGATGGTAATAGAAAAAATCCAATGACTTCAGGCAAGAATGATTGAAAACCAAGCTGTGGTCTTTGTTATGCTCTTTAAAGGGCAATCCAACCTTGGTAATGAGATGATTTGTGTGAAAGCAGAAAAATAAGAAAAACAGGAAGGTGAAAGTTTGAAAGAAATCGGACAAGGAATAAGAAAGTTATGGATGTTTGAAAAATGAGATCACTACATCTATGCGAATCTCAAACTGGCAGTTTGGTGATTCGATTGTGACATTTTTTGAACAACTCTCCCATTCGTCGTACACAAAAATATCATTAATTTGCGGTTTTCTTTGAGGCGCTTTTACCCTCTGAGCAGTACTCAAAATATATTGGATATAGCTTATTGTTATAGGTCCTCATGAAAGAAAAAGATCCTACTGAGTAATACATTTTGAAAAAAGTGACATTTTAGTCATTTTGTGTGTTGGAGCGAATGGGGGAGTTGTCCACAGCTACATCACAGTGTTTCGGCCAATTTGAAATTCCCATATGTATAGTGATTACAACTTTCAAAAATTCATAACTTTCTTATTGCTTGTCCGATTTCATTCAAACTTTCACCAATCTGCTTCTCTGATTTTTCCTCTTTTTTTCAAAGCAACTTGCTATTAAGGTAGGATTTCCCTTTAAAGAGAAGGTTGAGTTCTGGTTAAAAGGGAAAAATAATTTGTGAGCTGTTTTATTCTTTTTATTCTGACGTGGAATAATGTCATTCTAATAGCAATGTGGTATGAATGGATTTCTCTTAAAGTGACAGTAAACTGAAGCTTCTAAATAGTGACATCTTTTAACAGGATTTGAAAAGTGTCTGTGCCTCTTATTTTCCCTTCATGCCCAATTCTAATTTGTAGAAGCTTAGAATGTACCTGTAGGCAATTTTCCACTTTGCAAGTCAAAAAATAATAGTTTGAAATATAAAATGTGCCTTTTATCCCAACATGCTGCTTGTCAAATTTCAGCCAAAAATGCAATTAATTTTCAAATTATAATCTCAATTTAGCAATCACAGTAAGAGGGTGCTGTTCAAGTTCTACCAGTTTAATGCCACTTTAAAATGCCCTAGAAATAGTTCAAAACTTTGGTCCAAACTTTGATGCCACATGTGTGTGTAGTCCTATATACCCATATCTGTGTGCAGTGGTTGTCACTCTGCTCAATTTTCAGCAAGATTGAATCAGTTATTTTTAATCATTTCCATGATTCTATCACCTTGCATTAAACAATTTATAGTGAGTACTACATAATCAACCTTTCCCCATAGTTTCATTTTCTATGTAATAGCTTGGCCAGAGCTCAGCTTTCTGTTTAATGTTTTCTGGATGTGATTGGAAAGGTTTGTAAACTGAAAGTAATGTGAAAAAAGGGTGCAGAAGAGCATCATGTCTAGGTTGCCATGGAAACAAATCTGTCATATGCCAATGCAGGATACAGAGAAAACTTTGAGCCGTTTCTACCGAACCTACCACCCAGTGGGACGGATCATAGTATGTTATGCAAGAATACATGTATGTTGCACATGAACATGTATCTGCATACTCATAATATTATAATAATGTTCACCCGCTTTACAACACTAGAAGGCTTGAATGCGAATATGTGTTGTAAATTTAGGAGAAAATTTATTGAGATACCGATCAGACCTACAAGTAGAAATACATTTTTTTTTTTTCACAATGACATATATGGGCATGTAGAATCCATTGGTCTTAAAACATGACAAAATCAAAACTACTTAAAAGTTCTAATACTGATATGACTAATACTACAGAATGAAATTCTTTGATATCAATACATTGATTTTAACAGAATTTCAAGGAGAGGAGGCTCTTACAGTGGGCCCCATTAATAAATCCTAAATTTCTGTTCATTTTGTAGAATTAAAGGGCAATCCAACCTTGGTAATGAGATGATTTGTGTGAAAGCAGAAAAATAAGAAAAACAGGATGGTGAAAGTTTGAAAGAAATTGGACAAGGAATAAGAAAGTTATGGATGTTTGAAAAATGAGATCACTACATCTATGTGAATCTCAAATTGGCAATTTGGTGATTCGATTGTGACATTTTTGTGGACAACTCTCCCATTTGTCGTACACAAAAATATCATTAATTCGCGGTTTTCTCTGAGGCGCTTTTACCCTCGGGACAGTACTCAAAATATATTGGATATAGCATATTGTTATAGGTCCTCATGAAAGAAACAGCTCCTACTGAGTAATACATTTTGAAAAAAATGACATTTTAGTCATTTTGTGTGTTGGAGCGAATGGGGGAGTTGTCCACAGCTACATCACAGTAACACTACCTATTCGGCCAATTTGAAATTCCTATATGTATAGTGATTACAACTTTCAAAATTTCATAACTTTCTTATGGCTTGTCCGATTTCGTTCAAACTTTCACCAGTCTTCTTCTCTGATTTTTCCTCTTTCTTTGAAAGCATCTTGCTATTAAGGTTGGATTTCCCTTTAAAAAAAAAAAAAAATCTCGATAATCTCGCATACTAGAAGCATTCAATCCATTACTGTTCAAGATACAAAGACCAAGGACTAGCAGTGCCATTTTTCACTATGAATGGAATTTTTACAGTATATTAAAAGATATGAAGTTTGAAAAAAGTGAATAGATCATTTAGATACAATTATAGTATTACTATTAAATGGGTACTTGGCAGTGCTAGGGTAATAATGATAATAATAGCAGGGCCCTTGATCAGGGAGAGCAGCATTAATACTGATGAGGTTACCCTGGGTAAATAAGACCCCCCCCCCTTTTTTTTTACACATTTTTCTAGAACACCTAACTACAATTGAATATAAACTCCACACACATACATGTGAATAGAATAGTGTTGCAATTTGGGTAGAAATTTATATCCATTACTGTAATTAAATCATTGCATTATAAATTGACAAATACAGCAGCCAATAGCCTGGTATTGACATCACATCTCTCCTTTCTATATTCATGAATGCTTTATGCCATGCACCTTTTCCATGAATAAATATCACCAAATCCATTGCTTTCACGTGAAAATCAAAAGCAATACAGCCTAGCGTGTGAATTGTAAATGTTGTGTTGTTATGGATGGATTGAAAGCAATTGCTCATGTGTGTTGAGAGCTATAGTCTGCTCATCAGTGGCAAAAGGAAGCAAGTCACATTTGAAATCTGTCAGAATTATAGTGGTAAATTGCCTGAAAACAGAAAAATAGTTGGGAAAAGTGTATACTTACTTACTTTCTAAAAATACATCAAGTGTTTGTACATACATGTATGTGATTACCTGAAATGACTGTAATTGAGTCAATTCATTACATTGCATTAATTTTCAAATATGAAGTATTGATAACTGATTTTAGAAAATGCATACTTGCATTATTTTGCACAATTCTACATTAATTAAAACAGTCTTAAATTTACAGTAGAAACCTTTTTATACAAATGATCTGACATAGCATGAGTTAATAACAAAGAGATTCATATAAGAAATGAACATGAAATATAATATTTGTATGACTTTGCTTCTTGTTTCCTTTTGTCAAAATTCAGAAGTATCTTGTGAATAGATTTAGTGACCAGATAATAATAATAATAAACGCTTTGCCACTTAACCATGAATGGATGAGCGTAATATAACTGAATAAGTGAGTGTTCCCATAGCTGTCTGAATTCATGTTGCATCGTGCTAGATAACCTGATAATATGTTGTTTTTCAAAAGTTGCCATTTAAAAAAAAATCCCTTCTTATTGATACTGTGGCAAAGTACACATTTATATATATTTCAAAATTACAGTTTTGCATTGTTATAAAAAGTCATTTTTTCATGGACACCTTTATGTGTGGGAATGGGAACAGACTGAAAATTGTAAAATTCGCATTATTCTTGCCCAACAATAAAGCAGAATACAATACCCTCAGGGACATAAATACTTTCAGGATTAATGGGGAAAATGGTTTTGTATTAAAGGACTAAAATATAGTTGAAGTTCATCGAGCCGATGAATCCAAACATTGGAAAGGTAATAAGCAAAAGCTATAGTTTCTACACTTTACTCCTTTAGGCCATGTACAGAAACGATTTAGATATCAAGCTGTTTGGATGTAATACAAGTGTCGTGTTGGAACAATGTATTTGAGTGAACTTACTGTCACGTTACAGTCCAAAGGAAAGGAACTCATTTATTCATCTTCAGCTGTAAATAAAGGTAGTAAATGATGTTTCGACCATTTCATTCATAAGTTTCCATGTTTGTTTACAGTGCACTTCTTGTTATGATAATTTTTATATGGCATTACAGCATTTGTACACTCTAAAAACTAAAGTGTTAAATCACCATTTAAAAGGGCCAAGGAGTGACAACTTTTTTTTAAATGGTAGATCAACTCTTTTAAACTGCTGGATTCAGCTTTTATATTGTTGTATCCAGCATGTTAAAAGTGTTCATCTACAATTTTGAAAAAGTTGTCACTCCTTGGCCCTTTTAAATGGTGATATAACACTTTATATTTTAGAGTGTATGCTTTTTTGTGGATACTGTTATGTCATACTTTTCTATGCTGGTGAAGTCAGTTCCCTGTACTTTTTTGCTTGACTGTCTTGCACAAAATATATGGACCTCATTTGTTGGAAGTAAACTAGAGGTCTATGCATACATGTATTTTGCAAAACTGAAATAAGTCACAGACATCTGTTAAGTCTGTATTCTGTTTTAGCACACTTTTCGTCTAATATTTCTTTACATTCTTTGTTTCTTTTTGTGTGCAGCAGTGTTAATGCTTCACTGAATTGGACTTTGTTTACAAATATGTGATTGACCCACATCTACATCTGGGTGCCTGCTTGTACATGTAGGCTCAATGAAACTATACATATATAAAAATAAAACTGATTGAATTTGGATTCTTTGAGTGTGAGATAGGGCACTGTTAGCAGTCTGTGATTTACACATTTTGATTTCACTCTCATAGTAAAGATAATTGGTTTAAAAAATGCCATGTGTATGTATTTTTTTTTTTTTTAGCTGACCAATCGGGGTATCCTATAGCAATTGTCATTTACCAATCAAACAGTGTATATATGTTCTTGTGTTTTATTTGAATCAACCAATCAGGGTACCCTATAACTGGCCGTCCACCTGTCGTACCACGAATCAAGTTCTATGGTGGTATTGTGCAAGCTTTGAATCTTTCTTAGATGTTAACCCATCCCTGTCTACCTCTAGACCCCATTCACATGATAAGAACAATCTTGATCTGGGCCCCCGTTTCATAAAACTTGGTGGTTACATTAGTTACAAGTTACAATAGCACTAAAGCTACTGAAATACTTGCACCTGATTGGCTGAGAGAAAATTTGTCATAGAAATGGGGCAGTTGTTATTAATATTGATAACAAGTTTTATGAAATGGGGCCGTGCACTGTTTAATAAAAATCATTACCAGTAACAACTACCAAACTTCTATAACACATGTGCTCACAGCCAATCAAATGGTGTGATTTCAGTAGCTTATATCAACTGTTATTAGATGTTACCGATAACAAGTTTTATGAAACAGGGCCCAGGTCAGGCTAGATTCTAATGTAATCTGTGGTCACTGGATCAGTCTTGGTTGTTCCATAGTCATGTGAATGGCTGTAATAGATGTCCAAAATTGTAATCATTCCACTGTATATATACATGTATATATCCAAGTATTTATCCCCAGTAGACTTTTACAACCGCTTTATGAATGAAAATATGGGTTTGTTTCCTGCTTATAATGTAAAGTTGGTCCCAAGATTGGCATTATGTTCCTTTAAAGTCCCATGAAACTGAAGAGAGAGAGAGAGAGAGAGAGAGAGAGAGAGAGAGAGAAGGGGGGGGGGGAGAAAGAGAGAGAGAGAGAGAGAGAGTTGGAGGGAAGGAGGGACAGATTTTGACTGTAAATTTCCAAGAACCCAGTCCTCCAGTTTTACAATCTAATCTCCTCTTCAGTTTCTCTTTTTAATAACTGTTTAATGATGAGTGCTTATTCCTTTCTCTTAAATCCTAATTTCATTTTCCTTCTTTTCTTTTGATATACCCTATATTTAAATGCACTTCTGACCATTTCCCTTTTGTTTTTTATTATCTTAATATACATGTATATGCACATATATGTATGGTTGTGTAATATAGCTCAGACAGTGATTAAGTTACCCCCACTGAAGAATAATAGACCTAATTCCCCTTATAGTGTAACTAGTAAACCCCCTCTCCCCTCATACAAAGCCCCCTCGATACCAGTGGATAGACCCCTTGATAGTCTTTGTACACCCCCATCGCCGCCACCATCATCACTATCATCAACATCACCATCGTCAACTACTCATTCTGGTATAAACGCATCCATAAATCATTCATCTTGTCCCAGTACAATTACTTCAGAATCTTCTTCAAATGATGCAGAGCAGTTGCCCAAATCACCATCATCATCTTCATCATCAATGACAAATGCATTAACACAATCACCACGGCAACTGTCACTTAGTAACCCATTGTCACCATCAGACACTGTCATAAAGGACTCAGCAGAACACTGTAAAACAGATACCACTAGCCACATCTCTTCTGTTTCACTATCTCTTCAACATTCCAATGCAACATCATCACCTTCATCATCACCATCATCACCAATATCACCACCACCACCACCACCACCACCACCACCACCACCACCACCACCACCACCACCATCATCATCATCATTGCCACCACCTATTCCAATACCAGCACCACCATCATGTAGTCCTATGATTTCAACAACACCATTGTCTATACCATTATCTTCAGTTCCTTCCATGACCCAAGTTCTCAGTGAATCATTATCATTACCATCATCCTTATCATCATCTTCATCATCCTCATCTCAGCCGTCCCAACCACATCTTGCAAACTTTCAGAGTCCTCTATCCCATCCCCAATCACTCTTGTCTTCACCTGATAGTTCTCAAGTGACATCAGCATCCTTACCACCATCATCACAAACTTTAGAGGATGAATCCTTGCCACACTCATCTTTACCATCCACCCCCCTTCATCAAATACATCTAGTAGAGTCTAATCCACTACCAGCCCCCTCATCTTCTAATGTATCACCATGGTTACCATCATCCACTACCTCTCCTCATGTATTAACCTCATCTTCAGTACCTCATACATCACCTTCCTCACTCCCTCTCCTTTCATCATCATCGCTACTACCATCATCATCATCACCACCACCACCACCATCATCACCACCACCACCACCACCACCACCACCACCACCACCATCATCATTGTCATCATCATCATCACCATCATCATCTCCAATGCGACTATTACTATCATCCTTCCTTCCCTTTCCTTCATCTTCACCCCCAATCTCTCCATCCCTTTCTTCACCACTCCTCTCACCAACACTTCTCCTTCCTTCTTCTCCTCCACCATCCTCCCCACTGACACCATCATCCTTCCTGTCATCATTATCATCATCATCATCATCCTCCTCATCATCATCCTTGACCCTGTTGTCGCCCACCTCCTCTCTGTCATCATCGATGTGGGGCCTAGGCGAGAGTAAAGAGGAGGAATGCATGAGAGAAGACCCATTTGCATCCAGAGATGGGAAGGTTTATACATCATCCTACTACGTTTGTATGTCCATGGACATTTCATTTCTTCCATGTATACCTTTCTGCGCTGAATATTGTCTGCTGCCAGCCACAAGGCTGTTACTCCCATTGAAATTACATGGCTGTAACAGCCTTCTTGGCAGGCAGCCCACAACATGATTGTCATCTTAAGAATTATTTTTTGAAAGGCAGGAGAAATCCAATGACTTTTAAATATTAACTTCTTTTTCTACTTAAAAATGGCAATGTATCTTTGTTTCTTGTTGCAAGTAGGACATGGTGTTTAAAAACTTTTTTGTCACTATTTGTTCAAATTATTTCCTGAATGACCTCATCCCCCCCCCCCTCTTTATTATCCAATATTTCATTTAAAGGAGTATACTACATTCTAATAGAGACATTATTTCATTGGCTTATAGAGAGATAGTGTGTATTTTGTGGGGGGTTTTGCCCAAAATGAATACCCAATATAATCATGCTACTGTTTATTGTCAATTGATCCTGAAAACAAAGGTTTACTCAGTACTGAAACTACATACATGTATGCAATCTCTGAATTTGATATATAGACGATGTCAAACAAATGAAATATGATATAAATGTATTGGTTAAAACAAAGAAAAAGCAGCAAAAATGGATCCATCAGTAAATTCACAAAGGAGTTCTATGTGAAAGTGGGAATTGAGAGTGATGTAATATTCTCAACATAAGAACAAAATGCCAAACTACTTTTTTCTGGTTGATGATATTCCATGTGTGTAATATGACAAGCTTGACCAGATCACATTTGTTAAATTTGTTGTTGTTTTTTTTTTTTTGTGATCTAGGATTATTATGTAAATATGAATACTGAAGTTTATTTCAAGCATTTCTATGTTATGGAGAATGGTAGAGAGCTATTAGGGTACAGATTTGGAGGTTTTTCTTTTATTTGTGTCATCTACTGAGAGCCAGAAAATGCTACTAGTCTATGATCTTCCAGTTCTCACCTGATGCTGTGATAGGCATTAATGACCAAATATGTAAAGCACCCTCTGCAAGGAGCTTTCAATAATATAAATATCTGAACAATCAGAATAAGTACAACCCTACTTGATGCAGAAGTACATATCTATCATAATAATTTTATTGTGTGTGTGACTGTGAATTTGCATTTGAATTTATGAATAAATCTGAATATGATATGATTATGAAATGATATAAATCATTTACTTTAATCTTGGAGAGGACGTGCTTCCATTGTTTTTCAATCAGTAAATCCATTTATTGTCTAAACAATTATTGTGTCATGCTCATTCAAAAAATATACAGATAATTATTTACTAATTGCTACACTGTTGGTTTCTATTGAAGACTACTTGAAGTTTGAGAGACATTACAATATAAAGGTTTCTATTATAGACACAGTTGTCTCTATCACAAGTTATTACTTCATTTTATGTCAACTTATGTTGATCATTTCATGTCCTTTGGTTAGAGATTGAAGTTTGGACTGCTTAAAGTAATTAAGAAAAAAAAAATGAAGCATTTATTGACATCATTTCTTTCACTTCTATCTTCCTGTCTCTTTTTCTGCCTCAACCCCCCTCACCCCTCCGCCCAGCCCCAAACAAAGACAACTCATCCGGCTGGCGCCCCATCCCCTTCTCCGCTCCCCCAGTACCCCCTCCTCCAGGGGAGGTAACTGACACGGAGGAGGCTCCTAAAGTCCCCCCTAAACCCAAGTCGGTCAAGACCAACATTTGGCTGTCGGCCAACCAGCCAAGTCAGGAGCAGGGTAATACCATTTCACTTTTTCGGGGTGTCTCCTGACAGCATGGACCCCTCTGTGATTTTGAAAGTGAAAATGTCTCATGTATGATGTCACATGCAGATTGCATTGTGGATATCCATCATCTAACTTAGATGTTAACATGCCAGCATGTAGCAATAGAAGTTAGAAAGACAACTCTTTCTTTCTTTGTTTAGTACTAACAACACATAATTGTAAATGTAACTAATCATTGTGCAGTCATTTCTCTTGTTTGCAGGAATTAGTGTCTGATGAATTTATTTATAAACATACATGTTTATTAACCCTTTGTTTGTAATATTTTTTAATTCAAGATACATTGCACAAAAATTTAAACATAACATATGGAACCTGTGGACTTTTACACATTTATGAAAAATAAACTTTTAGCCTGAATCTTCAACACGAGTTCTTCAACACAAGTTTTTAGTATAGAAATTTCCCTGTGTAATGTTTATTAGTCATATTTTTAGAAAGAAATTTGAATTCAGAAAGCAAACTTTCTTTTGAAAGAAATGTTGTCAAATTCTGATTTGCACATCATCTGTGCAGAATTTCAGAAGTCTGCTTTTCATTTTGATGCATCAACTTATACATGTAATCTTGATGAAAAGAATTTCATGCCTTCCTGCATGTAAGTTGCACCCATGCAACATTTTATCCTATGAAATATGGGTGAGAGGGTTAAAGATAACGTAGAGTTCTGGTCATACAATTACATTGTGAAAAAAACTGTCTCAAAGGAATCGGGGAAAGGCTTACCATGTCTACATAAGAATTGATTTATACTGTGTTGTTTTGGAATCATCAAAATAGATAAGAAATTACACACAGAAATGGGTATATTGGACTACACACACAAGTGGCATGAATGTTCGGCCCAAACATTTCAGCTATTTTTAGTCATATTTCGAATATAAGAGCAATTGAAGAGCAATCCTTTTCAGGGTATGTTTCTACTATGATGTTCTTCCAAATTGACATAAAGGAATGAGAAAGCTCACAAATTATTTTTCACCTTTCCCAGAACTCAAGATTCTCTTTAAAGCTTTTGAAAAGTAAGCATCTATGTTTTTTTGTTTTTTTAAAATTCTTTGAACAATCTACAATCTTACCCCCTATCACAGTAGAGGTAATCAAAACAGATGCGACTCTGCAGTGAATGTTTACAACCTTCTCCATGTGATATGCTGTATGATTCATGTGTGTACTCCCTCAGACTCAGATGGCATGTACAATCTAATTATGTAATTTCTGTGAAGTGACATTTCAATTGACTTACTCTACATTAATCTTATTAGATCATGTTCATTTGTTTGAGTGAGTGCTGACATTTCTATGTCAGTTCGTGAGTTCCACTGTGAGCATGTTTTGGCTCGTGTAAAATACATTTGGGAATGATGTTAAAGGCAAAATCAAGTGTATTTTCTTGAAAATGTAATAACTCAAATGGCTTGTATGATCTCATTCTTCAAATTAACATGCCCTATATTACTCTTAGTAGATCATGTTTAATTGTTTGAGGGTGTGCTGGCATTTCCATCCTACACAGTAAAAAATATTTTAAACAACTCTTCAAAATTTTTAATCAACGCTGTTTAAGCCGGTCACTCTAACAACTATTGTTTAAAATATTAAACAACCAAGGTTGTTTAAACTTTAAACAGCCTCTTGTTTAAAATTTTTAACAATTTTTTTTAACAACAGCTTTTAAACAACTAGGTTGTTTAGATTAAGTTGTTTAAAAACTCACCAGTTGTTTAAAACTTTTTGCACAACTATTGTTTGAAAAAAATTTTTTTGTTTAAAACAATTGTTTAAAACATCTAGGTTGTTTAAAACTTTTTGCACAACTATTGTCTCAAAAAATACATTCAAAGTTGTTTAACTCTTTGCCCTGTGCATTATGAAACCCATGGCTGCTGGATTATTTCAAAGGCTATATCTTTTGTACGTGATTTCTGTCGATGATCGTCGACAGAAGCGAGAACCCGGAAGTGACAGTGGTCGACAATAGCGGGCTATGAGTTAAAACACTATGCAGATATGTGTTTAAACATACACGGTTCTTTAAGGCTGTTGTACACTAGTAAGTTCCAAATGCCAGAGCTGACTGATACGTTCAGAGGTAAGCATTTAGACTAAGTATATTGTAATCTGATCGAGTTTATACTCAAGACATATTTGTGCTGCCATGACATCTACATGATGTCTAGATCTAGACCACATCCACAAAACAAATTATGATGTAGACCTGGAACTTTGCAGTGCAGCGCAGTTTAAGTTAGTTGCACACATACAGTATAGGACCGGACCGGACCGGACCCATGCGCGTTTCACTGTGTGTGCAACTTAAACTGCGCTGCGCTGGAAGGGCGACTTGCAAAGTTGCAGCTAGGTCTAAATCATAATTAATTCTGTGACTGTGGCTTAGAGCTAGACATCATATAAATGTCATGGCAGCACAAATATGTCTTGAGTATAAACTCAATCAGATTACAATATATTTAGTCTAAATGCTTATCTCTGAATGTATCAATCAGCTCTGGCATTTGGAACTTCTGCAACATTGCAACCACAAAGTCATCCGCCATGATGAAGCCGGCCGTGTTTGGCCGAGAAGGAGACCCGTCTAGCGTGTATTTTCAATCTTTTTAAACAACGTTGTTTCAAAGATTATCATTGGTGTCTTAAACAGTGGTTGTTTAAAATACAAGGTCCGTCTTTTAAACAATATTGCTTGAAATTTAAACACACAATTTTAAACAGCGAAATTTTAAACAGCATTTTTGCTGTGTAGTCCTGAGTTGGATTACGTGAATCTTTTGGCCTCCGCCCTCATGAATTATATGTGGAATAATGCTTAAAGGGAAAGCCCACCCTGGTATTAAGTTAATTTGAATAAAAATGAAGAAAAATGAGACAAACAGATTAGTGAAAGTTTGAGCAAAATCAGATAAGAAATAAGAAAGTTATGAAGTTTTGAAATTGTAATCAATCAAACACAAATTGGCAACTTTGTAACGTATCTTGCGAGCTCCTCTCCCAATTGCTCAGTACAGAAAATTTCATAAATTTTCATTTTCTTAGTTTATGATGAATTGCAAATTTGTTTGATACAGGTTTTGTGTCAAAACATACATGTATGAACAATGATTATATCTAAGGTGCATGTATGATTGAATATTTTCTTAAGAGAAAATGGATATTAATGATTTTGGGGGTAAAGGGCAAATGGGAGAGGAGCTCGCAAGATATGTCATGGAGTTGCAAATTTGTGTTTGATTGATTAATACTTTTAATTCTTTTACTTTTTTAAAATTTCTTTTCATATTTTGCTCAAACCTTCACTGATCTGTTTCATTAATTTTTCTACTTCTTTTAAAATCAACTTGTAATCAGGGTGGACTTTCCCTTTAAGGCAAAGTCTAGTATATTCTTATGAATAATTGAAAACTCTGATGCCGCATTTGATCTAATCGCCTAACTTCGATGAGATAACATTTAATTGCCCTGGATCATGTTCTGTTGTTTGAGAGAGGGTGACGACATTTTTCATCCTAGCATATATGTAATTAGCAATTGAAATGATATTGTATTACATGAATTAACTTATTGAATGCCAGCTGCATTCATGATGCACAGATTGCATACATGTAGAAATAGGTATCACAAAAACCAGGGAAGTTCACTGCAAAAATGATGTAGTGTAACATGACAAAAATTTTGACTTTGATGAACCCTTTCAGGAATTGATCACATTTTGTTCCTCAGTTTGGCAGAAATAATATTTTTCTCTTAGTGCTACATGGTTCTAATAAGGTGTAATGTGTTTGAAGACAATATAAATGGTTCCTAATTTTGTTGAAAAGTTGAAAAAAGTGCCAATTTTGATTAAAAAACAATGATGTTGACCTCGCAATGTGTTGTTAGTTTAAGGATTTTTCAAGCTTATTCTCATCTTTTAAATCAAATGCAGTATGGTCATACAACAAAAATGGACATAATTTGTGTAGAAATTTTTTGCTCTTTCTACTCGTGCATCTGGTATATTTTTTAGAGCTCTGAATCAAAAGTTTTTTAGCCAAACTACAAAATGTGGTCTATTGTCTCGACAGTTTTTCCTGTGTTTTATCTCACAACTGGCACTATTTATACAATTGTAAAAGAAGATTTGTAGACGAAGTTGGCAAAGCCTTTAAAACTTCTAAAGTAGGTCTATCAACTGCAAAACTCATTTCTTCAGCACTTAATCTTTGCATTGTGATTTAATCATGCTGGGCAAATAACCAATCAGCCTTCAGCGCTCCATGATTTTCTTAGGTTGAGTGTCTAAGCTGTGGGCTAAATGTTCACTTAATTTGGTCTGCTATGAGCTAAGCCTTTAAAAGTTCTGAAGTACTTGTGTAGGTCTATCAACTGGTCTTAAAACTCATTTCTCCACCACTTAATCTACCAATTGTGATTCAATCATGCTGGGCAAATGAGCAATCAGCATTCAGCACCCCATCCCCCTCCCCCTAAACCTTTCTCTTCCTTTATCACAGTGATCTTAGTCAACATATCTCATTGTACGTGAAGAGATAGTGATATGTTTTTCTTAGGTTGAGTGTCTAAGCCGTGGGCTAAATGTCAAGTTAATTTGGTCTGCCGCGAAGCCGAACAATCCGCCGCTGACGATTGAAACATTATCTCGCATGGGACCAGCGGGGGAGCCGCCGCACTGGGCAGGCGGCTGTGCTTTCCCTCTTAGTGTTAGTTTGTGACTTCTGTGCGTAGTGACTGTGGCATTGCTTTCCTACTACATCATGTAGAGTGTCATCATTTATTTTTAGTTACTCAGATTGTCCTATCACTTTCTTTCTCTCTCTGTCTCTGTCTCTCATTTTTTCTCTCTTACTCTCTCTCTCTCTCTCTCTCACTCTCTCTCTCTTTCACTCAGTATGCCTCTATGTATGTGACTATAGCATTGCTTTCCTACTACATCATGTAGAGTGTCATTTATTTTTAGTTACTCAGATTTATCCCATTACATTCTTTCTCTCTGTGTCTGTGTCTCTGTCTCTCTGTCCCTGTCTCTCTGTTTCTCTCTACTTTTCTTTCTGTTTCTCTCTGCTTTTTTTTTCTCTCTCTCTCTCTTAAAGGAGAATGAAACCCTGGAGAAATATCCATTTTAATGAAAAGAGAGGAGCAATTTAAAAAAATTTCCATCAAAATCACTTACAAAATGAAAAAGTTATGAAAGTTTGAAAAGTCTTCATTTAATTTCTATGGTGATCCTCAAATTTGCAATGTTGCTTCAAAATGGCAGGTTTAGTAGTACAACTCTCCATATGTTTTGTATACAAAATTTCATATTTTCTCCATTATCTCTAAAGATGCTGCTTGTCTTTTTTGTGAACTCAACTTATGTTGTGTCAAATACATTTTCCCATGATACATGTATATCTTGAGCTAAGAAGGAGACAAGCTGCACTTTGAGAGATAATGGGGAAAATATGAAATTTTGTGTACAACTCATATGGAGAGTTGTACTACTAAACCTGTCACTTTGAGAAACATTGCCAATTTGAGGATCGCCATAGAAAGTAAATTAAGACTTTTCAAATTTTCATAACTTTCTCATTTCGTAACCAATTTTGATTAGACTTTAAAAAAAATTGCTTCTCTCTATCCCCTCTTTTTATTAAAATCGATTTCCCCCCCAGGCTTTCATTCTCCTTTAATCTCTCTCTCTCTCTGTCTCACTCTCCCTCTCTCTCTCTCACTCTCTCTCACTCTATTTCTCACTCTCTCTCTTTTACTCGGTATGCCTCTGTCTCTCTCTACCCCTCACTCTCTCACATCCTTTGTACCTGTCAAGCATATTAGACATTCAGCTAGCCACTACTTGACACTAGCAGGCACCTGGTACATGGGGACCCCCAAATATTAAAAATTTCAGTAAGGGACCCTTCATACAGACCATAAAATATCAATGAAGACACATTGCAAATAGTGTGGAGCTCTGGGGAGCGTTTCATAAAGTGTCATGTCAGTGATTTTTACCAACAAATCTGCTCTCAGCCAACCAGATGCAAGGATTTCAGTAGCTTATAACAGTTATTGCCACTTGTCTTTGATGACAAGTTTTATGAAACAGGGCCCTGAGGTAGTAATCCTCTACAATGCACTCAGAGAAAGGGTCAAGTGAAGTTTTAGGGAAGAGAAAAAATATAGAGAAAATTTTGAATGTAAAGGAGTGGTACAAATTCATTATTTATCACAATTTGTTGGATGTGTCTCTGTGGCGCATTTTTCCTTCCTTCTTTAAAAAAAAATTAGCTTGAATAGATTATATTTGAATCACTCAACCATTTTCCAGTCAATCATGCTATTGTTAAGAGTTATGTGAGTAATAATTGGAGCATGGTGTTTATATCAAAACAACTCATTGTTCTTTTTTAATAGCAAAAGTAAGTCACTGTACATGTAAATATAAGCCACTTCAAAAAGAGAATATTTATACCTAAGATGTGCAATGCTACAGTGAGAACATTTTTTTTCTCTCAATTTTATTTCTCCCAATTTTATTTTTGATGTACATCTATGAAGCTCAAATTATGGAGAGAGGACATATTTTTAATCCATGAGATAAGCAAAAGTCCAGGCAATGATTCCATTAACCATTGATTTTCTCTATATAGTGATTCTGATTTTGAAATCATTTTTGTCAGTTTTAGTGAAGGAGATTGAACTGAGCTTCCTGTATGTAATTGTCATATAATAGTTTTTTATCTTAGGAAGATGTGACAAAATAGCTGTAAAGTTGCTTAAAGTAGTACTTATTACATCCTGTATTGCCTTCCAGCAAACTATTTCCTCCAATTCTATAATGACACTTAACTATTAATGGATATCATCATGTGCCTAGCAGAAGGGTACAGACAACTGTGCAGCCAATTACTTTTTACAAATAAGCATTTTACCCTATTTTTTCTTACTATTCTCTATACTTATCTGCCTTTAAATGACCTAGGTAAAAAATGTATAAATTGATTACAGTCAAAGGTTATACTTTCTCAACATTATTTTTGTCCCTGTGTTACAAGCTTTAAAAAATGGAAAAAAGAACTGACCAAATTTGGAGTTTGTGCCCTTATGCCAGGCTCATGACTTTGTCCTTTCCTTACAAACTAAACAAGCGAAGAATTTGAACAAAATTTGCATTTGTGCCCTTGTGCAAGGGACATGGCAGTACATATAGATCAAGGCAGCTGCTTTCCAAAAGATCTTGAACCATGTGAAGAAGCAATAAATAGACAAGCATGTTGACATGTTTGAGTAAGATGTGAATCGATCCAGGGTGTATCCGGGATTTTGTAAAAAAAAGGGGGGGGGGCAATTCTGGAATATATCTAACACATGCAAAAAAGAAAAGAAGAAAAAAAAAAGGCTATTACATTTTCAGGAGCCCTTTGGATAAAAAATTAGAAAAGGGCACACATTTTGGGGCTGTGAACTTAAGATATGCCCATGGGATTTTAAGAGGGGGAGGGGGGCATTGGCTGGTTGTGCCCCTCAAACCATCAACGAATGAATCTATGGTCTAGTTGAGAGCGCAGATGGGCCGTGAAGTGACACGATTTTCTTCCTTGATTTGTTATCTCCGACCCTACACCCCCTCTCTTCCAATGTAATCATTGTGAGGACTGACTGCATACCAGCCATGTTTCACATAGCTCCTGCCACATGCACCACACTTTCAAAAGAACCTTAAAGAGAGTGCTGAGATCTGGTAAAGGGGAAAGTAATTTGTGAGCTTTCTCATTTATATTATTCCAGTTTAGAAGAAAACATGTATCATAGCAAAGCTGCACAAAAATTGCTCTTCAGATGCTCTAGTATTTCAAATAGGACTAGAAATTATTTACAACTTTGGACCAAAATCTGAAGGCAAGTGTTTGTGTGATCCCATATACTTTTCACTACATGTGATTTTCAGCGCTATTTTGTCAGTTTATTATAATTTTGATGATTGATTCTAAAACCTCCTAGTACACAACCATTCCTATTTTTACTACATATTCAACCATACATACAGTATAACTTCTAGACACTTTCTCTCTCAATGAAATATGCAGAGAACTCAACTTTCTCTTTAGGGGGGATATGAACATGTACATAATGCTTTTGTTTTCTTTTAGGCACAGGATTTGTTTAAATGATTGAAATTATTTATTTAGTGATAATAAGCAATGGCTTTAATTGGATTAAGCATAACTGTATTTGTGTTTCACATTCCTCCTGCAATACTCATCACATTTTTGAAAGACTGGTAAGGGGGTTTTTTACATCCATCCATGTTTTCTTAAAGGCAAAATATTTATTTGAATGACTGAAATGATTTATCTAATGATAATGATAAGTGCCGCTAGTTTGATTATACATAACTATATTTACTTTTTTCTTTGAAGCTGAAGCAAAAAAGATCAACCATATTTCACATGCCTCCTGCCACATGCGCCATACTTTCAAAAGACCCCTAAGGGGGTCATACATGCTCTTATTCTTTCTTCCAGCAGAGTACATGTATTTAATGGTAAATGCCTTATATACCTTTAAGTATATATGCAGCAAAGATAAAGTTGCATTCTGGTCCCATGCGATTGCATTTTGAGAGAAACAGTCTCAAAGGAATCAGCAAAGGTTGATCATGTCTACATAAGAATTGGTGTATACTGTGAGGTTCTGGAATCATCAAAATGATCAGAAATTGACCCATTCTTGCTGAAAAGCACATGTACTGTACACAGAAATGGGTGCATGGGACTGCACACAAAAGTGGCATGAATGTTCAGCCCGAACATTTCAGCTATTTCTTGCCAATATCGAATATGAGGGGATTTGAAGAGCTATCCTTTTCAGGGGGACGTTTCTAGTGTGATGTTCTTCCAAACTGACCTAAAAAGAATGAAAGAGCTCACAAATTATTTTTCACCTCTCCCAGAACTCAGCCTCCTCTTCAAGTATATATTCATTAAGATTAGACCAAGTTTCAAGTATATACCTCCTATGATTCCTGTACATGTATTAACTGTAATTCAATGATTTCATGTTACGATTTGAGCACTAGAGAACTCGATAGCATTTATATCAGTACATTCAGCAGGGTGTACAATTGTCAGTTATGTGTCATGACTTCATATAATACAGGCATCTTTATGACATTGCAACACTGTTAACGTGAAGATACGCAGTTAATAGAAAGTTAATAGAAAGCTATGTGTACAGTGTAGTTTACTCATTTAATGATTGTTGTTTTACCATGTATTGCCTCATTTTGTACTTGTTTCAAGTACTAACTCCACATCTACCCCAGAAAGTAATTTACATTTTATTCTCCTTATCAAGACACAGATTTTTAGATTTGATTTGATGTCAAATTGTGCTGTTTAGAGCCACATTGGGACTAAACTCTATATTAATATGATCCTATACCCTTCTGGCTCACAACAAGCACTATTGTATCTTTACTAACTCCACATCTACTGCTGAAAGCAAGTTACACTTGATATTCTATCATGGAAATAACAAAGACTTTAATGTCAATGGCCAGTAATCATTAAAGCATAATAACTAGAGTCGAGGTTTAAACCCCAACGAGGTGAGTAGATTTAGTCATTTGATTCATGGAGCGTCAAACTATTCATCCCATATAAATTACTATAATCCTGTAACTAAATGAAGAAAAGAAAAAAAAAATCATGCCATTTTGAAATCTATTCTTCATTTTCATTTCCTCATTTTGTTGCAGAATTACAGTAATTTTTATGGAGCTTAAGGGTTAACACTTGGCCTTCCATAAATCAGTAGACTAAGTTAAGCCATGTTTTACTGAGTCTGCCTTTGCGAATTTTGGCTTATACCTTAATATCAATTCATTCAAGTTATCTAATGAATACTGTTTCTTTTCTTTGTTATTATCGTTAGGTTCTCCAACGTCCCCGCCTATGAGCCCGACCAATGGGTTTCCTATGAGTCCATCAGAGCAAAAAGGTAGTATGTCCACTTTAAACTTCAGTTTAATTTCTTCAGATCTTAAGTCCAGTTTTCCTCCTTTGTTTGCAAAGCACTCTCCTTTAGGTTAAAGAGGAAGTTGAGTCCTGGTCTTGTGATTACATTGTGAAAGAAATTGTATGGAAATTATTGGAAAAGGTTGATCATGTAGTCAATAAGAATGATAATAAGTATAATAATAAGATGCAAGACAGAAAATCAAGTACAGTGAAAAACACTGCACACAGAAATGAGTACATAGGACTATACACACAAATGTGGTATGAAACTGAAAGTTGGCTCAAAATGTTCAAGCTATTTCAAGGCATATTTTCAAATATGTGGGTATTTGAAAAATAAACCTTTTCAGGGGTCATTTCTACAATGATATTCTTCCACACCAACATAAAAAAAAGAATGAGAAAGCTCACAATTTTTTTTCACCTTCCCAGAACTCAGCTTCCTCTTTAAGTTATGCTATCTCTCAAACTTCTATCTTTATGGAAGAAAAGATTGAGTTCTGGGAAAGGTGAAAAATTATTTGTGAGCTTTCTCATTCCTATTATGTAAGTTTGGAAGAACATCATAGCAGATATGTCCCCTGAAAGGATTGCTCTTCAAATGCCCTCATATTCGAAATGTGACAAGAAAAAGCTGAAGTGTTCGGGCCATACATTCATGCCACATTTGTGTCCAGTCCCATATACCCATTTCTGTGTGCAGTGCATGTGCTTTTCAATGAGAATGGGTTAATTTCTTAACATTTTGATGATTCCAAAACCTCACAGTATACACCACTTCTTAAGTAGACATTATCAACCTTTCCTATTTGCTTTGAGACAGTTTCATAACAAGCTAATCACATGACCAGAACTCTTTGTCTTTATCTTTAAGATGCAATTGATTATGAAAGCTTGACTGCATTTTGTGCATGGATGATGCATTTTGAATTTGATGAATTTCACTTTGTGGGGTTGCTATATGACTACCTCTTAATCGATGCATTTGTTTTGTGCATTTACTTCTTTTTTGCAAGTGACCAAACTCTATTTACTGATTACATTTATGATTTATATCTTTGCCTTGGAATAGTTTTTAATTTCTTTGTATATGATTTTACTACTGTTTTATTCTTTCTTCCTCTGTCTTTTCTCCTCGCTTTCCCCCCTTTTTGCTAGTTTCTTTCCATTTATCTAAAAAAAATCTCTCTACACCTTTTTATGCTCCTACTTTCACTTGTATTTTTGTTTTGTTTGTTCTTTGCATTTTGAAGAATATACTTTGTACTATTTTCTGGACATTGTTTGATTTGTTCAGTGCAACTATTCTATGACTTTATAGAATATGTAAAACAGCTTCTTATAGACCTGATTTTGCTTTCAAAATGTTGAAATACTTTGATCTTTCTAGCACTTTTCAATTCTGCACTTAACAGATCTTTTCTGCAATGTTGCAAAAAAAATATAGCACTTTCTTTGTGGCTGTTTGTTCTTTGCATTTTGAAGAATATACTTTGTACTTTTTTCTGGACATTGTTTGTTTGATTTGTTCAGTGCAACTATTCTATGACTTTACAGAGTATGTAAAGCAGCTTCTTATAGACCTGAGTTTGCTTTCAAAATGTTGAATTACTTTGATCTTTTTAGCACTTTTCAATTCTGCACTTAACAGATCTTTTCTGCAATGTTGCAAAAAAAAAAAAAAATGTAGCACTTTCTTTGTGGCTGTTAAGTCTTGGAAGCCTCTGAAAACCTTAATTTTCCATTGCTGCTCTCAACATTTATTATTTGCACAATAAAATCATAACTCAATTCTTCTCTTGACTTTAGAGGTTAAAATATTTTGAACCTTGCTCTGTGTAGTGCAATATTGGGCAAGCTTGCAGCAGACTTACATGAAAACTGACAGTCATTTCCAGGTGGATTCAACATTCCATGTTGCTTCTTATAATCTTAAAAGTGGTTTAAGTCTTTTTTTGCACCAAACTGCATCTACTTTGCATGACGACAGGTTGGGTTCTAACAGACATGACAACAGGCTTTTTGCCCAAGTCACGAGGTGCTGCCCTCTTCGAACGAAGAAAGAAGATGCAAGAAGAACGTGAAAAAGGAGGTATCCCTAAATTGCAGATATCCACGTCCCTAAAACTACTATAAAAACATTTAAAATGCTTTCTAGCACTTGCAACCTGTGTATTCTCATCATTGGTATCTAGCTGGTAACATCTAAAACTCTACTTTATATCATGGATAATCATTATTTATTGCTTGCAAATGATTACATGCTATTATCTAGAATGTTCAGAAATGGTTCTTTGCATGAAAATCTCACATTTTGGGCCTCATTTCATTGTAAGTTGTCAAAAGATGAAATCCTGATTTACACCTTTTAAGTTATGAAATTGCAAGCTTTACTTCGTACATGCATATCATATTTCAGGCAAACTCTGTCTCACTCTCTCACTACTCTTAATGACTTTATAATGCTACATGTATGAGAGATGGTAAAAACTTTTCCACATTTTAAAAGCCCAATCCATTTTGAATTTAAGACTTTTAAACCTTTGGCTAAACATTATGCCCCAACATGTTTCAAACAATTTTATGCCGCAGCTATAATTGGTCTTCTTGTAGGCTTTTTACAGGAAAAAGCTGAGCCCACTTTCTGTTCACATTGAATTTTACAAAAGTGGGCTAACTCCAAGATAGTATGGGATTATTTTAGCCCTGGAAAAAAGCAGGATTAGCATCACCTTTGGTGGGGCTAAATGTAAAAATGTGGGGATAAGCACTCTGGCTAGGGAGGTAGTATGGTACTAAAACTGCCAATGAGAACAGCAAAAAATATTGTCCGGGGTTAAGGATAGTACAGGGTCTAAAAAAATCAAATGTTAAAATCCTATCATGTAACTGAGCTATTAGTATTAGTATAAGTACAGTGTCAAATTTCATGGTTACAGCACATATCATGTAACAAGGTATCTTACCATATTTTTGAACTAACACATTTCTTTATAACATTCCTTTCTAACCTTTACAACTCCTGAATATTGGGTGATATTAACTCTCCTGGTTTGAGGTCAATAGCAAATTTGTAATTCTACATGCAATAATTGTGAGTTATTTTGTTTCAGTTAATAAAAATTTTACATTCTAAAGGTGATGGGCAGCTGTCAATTATTTTGTGTTAATAGAGAAATAGACCTGTGTATGTCTGTCTATTTCTTGTTTGTTTATGTTTTTTTTCGTCTATAAGGCCAAGGAAAATTGATCCTTAGTATCTTATTATCCCCCCCCCCCCTCCTCCTTTTTACAGCCTGCTTTCTCTTTCATTTTCTGTATTCCTGTTATTTGATATTTTTTTTTTGTTTTAAGTCTACATATAAACAATGAGGCAACAAAAATCATTATTGTGCAATTTCATCTCATCTTGAGCCCGTATAGTACATATGTACAAACAGGATTACATTAGGAGAAAATTTGTGTTGAAATTGACCTAATAGCATAGGAGAAATACTGTATAAGTGGTTATTTTCGCGGTGGTTTTATTTTCGCGATTTTCGCGAGTCGGTCCTCGCGAAAATTTCCACTTCAATATACATTGTATGGCTGTTTATAGTAACAAAAACATTACAAAAATCGCGAAATTAAACCCTCGCGAATTTCCCTACCTAGTCCAAAATCGCGAAAATATCTGTACGCGAAAAAAACAGCTTATACAGTATCCAATATTGAATAACATTGAATCCCCTCCTCATTTTTTATACACCTGGGCAAGGAACTAGAAATCAATTTTACTTGGCCTAATTTAGCATATATATTTCTTGATGTGTTTTATGTTGCATGATTTAGTCTTTGGGTGTAATGGCTTTTTCTTCATTTAATCCTTTGTCTTAATGCAAATATCAGTGGTTGTGGAGAGCAGCTAACTTTACATGTATATCACAAGGAGTAATCATTCATTCATTTAATGGCATACATAGTTGTATACATGTATGCTCCAGTATGCATTAGTTCATGCATAATAGTGTGTTGATCAGATATCATGCATGTTTTTTTCAACCTTTATATGTTATGTTTACATGTAGTAGAAGCATGTGCATGATATGATTACTTCTCTTTTACTCTATCATACTTTGTAAAACAATTTTTTTTATTTGTATGGTACATTTCGTATGTGACAGTTAAACTATCACAGAAACTATTTCAGAGAAACATCATGTGAAGAATATCTTAAGCCAGTTATACAAAATGCCTGTCTTTATTTTTCTACTATTAAATTTTTGTCTCCAATGGACTTTGATTCGATGGTTTATACACTTAATAATATAAAAATAGCAACAGGTATATTTTTATCTGGAATTTTGTTCCCATGGATGGTACTCCATGCCCTACACATACATGTATTTAACAATAAAGTGCACAGTTGAAACTGAAAATTTTCCTTTTGATAGTAGATTCATGGTAATTGTTTTGTATCCTTTGTGGCAAAATAGGTGTTGAAAAGTTTAGACACAACTTTTGTAAAACCTTTTCATATGGCCCAGATTATGAGAAGATACGCTTGGTAGTATAAAGAAATGGCAGCAGGTATACTTCTCAAGAAGTTAGTTCCATTGAAAAAGCATACATTTTAAACCAAAAATGTTCCTCTTGAAAGTAGATTTATGGTAATTGTTTGTATGCTTGGTGACAAAATATATATAGGTGTTCAAAAATTTAGACACAACTTTGTTGAAACTTTTTCAGATGGACCTGATTATGAGAAGGTATAATTCAGATTTAATCTAATTTTTCTGATTGTTTACTCATGTTTCTTCTACCTCTCTGTTTTGTTTTGTTTTTTCTCTAGGAGTTGCGCCGCCTCCTGTGATGGACATCCCAAACAACAACAACAACCTCCGCAAAGATGAGGATGAGTTCTGGCCACCACCACCCCCTCCTGATGAAAGTAAGGATTGGGGCCCCCCTCCACCCCCTCCGCCCAAGCCTAAGCCTAAACAAATGGCCAAGCCCATGGCCGCACCCATGCCCAAGCAACAGGCAACGGAGGCACCTCCAGTAATACCTCCGCCTCCTGTATCGCCACCGCAACATGGTCGTCCGGAAGTCCCCAACCGCAAGGTTATCCCCCCACCTCGAAAATTTGGCTTCAAGCCGTTCAAACCGTATGCTCCTCCCGAGGAGGAGGAGAATGTACCAAAGCCTTCTCCAGCTGGTATGATACGTTTTCAATATTGTGATATGAGATGACATCCACATCCCCCTAATTCCTCCTGCGTTGGTTGGTTGCCTGCCGTGATTATCCTCCTCAATTACCCCCCTCAACTCCATCCTCAAACCGCATGGCGAACGAACGCGACTGATTCATGCATGGCCGTCGATATCTCGCTATCATCTTAACATGATCACAAAGACTTTCAAGAAATCGACACATTGGCAATTTTAATAGTTTTGTCCAACACCTATGGACTTGTGTGAACATTACGCTGATATGTTATGTGAACATGATGCCTATAGGCAATATGATATGGTATTGAAATTGCCCTTGAGTAGATTTCTTGAAAGTCTTTGTAATCACGTTTAACGCAGTCCTTTCGTATGAACATGCTATTTACTCAGGTTGTATTAACAGTGAAATTAACTTTCATAGAAGAAGAAATATTTCAGGTGTTTGAATAGTGGGAGAGAAAGATAAAGGTAAAACTAAAGGAGAGATGAAAAGAGAGATAGGCAGAAAGTCAGACGGAACAAGGAAATGGAACGTGGAGAAAAATGAAGAAAGAACCAGACATATATTCTGTCTCTCTGCCGATTGATTATACTGTATCTAGATCCGATGTACAAATTAAACCTCATGAAATTTATTTGGAATAAGTTTTACTTCTGTATTTTTGTCAAAAATATGCAAAAGCTACAAACATTTTTAGGTTATTACTGAAAAACTACCCAAAGTGTGTCGTTATTCCTCTGTGTAGAAATATGTTAACCATTATTAAAATCTGCTTATTCTCATGAGAACTGCTTGAACACAATCAGTGTAGGTTATAACTGGAAATGACTAAATCGCATAGAATTAAAAAGATGTGCAATTTTATTTTATTTTAACATGAACTAAGTAAATTCAAAAGTGAAATTAGGAACATAATCTTTAAAGGTTGAATCTTTGCATTGCAACAGTTAAATTATGAGTGTAGAAAGGAGAAAGACCTTTCTGGAACACCTCCATAAGTGTGAAAAAGCAGCTCATTACAGTAAAGACTATTTTGTTTTATTCAGTATTTCATGCATGTCTCATACAGAGGTCATATCATGGACTTTGATACATGCATATGAATATTGTATAGAAATTCATATTTAGGAATGCAAGTCTGGTCATAACAAGACATTTGTCCCAATATTATCAAACATTCATCTGTGATGTTTTTAATCAATCATATACTTTTGTAGTCAGATACATGAAATTATGTGTTTCATATGTCATACATGTAGATAAAACCATTATACACATACTTTATTTTCTGTCCGCATGTCTGGAACTTGGTATTTACTCTTATATATTCATTTGTGTAAAGATGAATGCAGTATCATATTTTAATTAATATATTTATTAATTAATAAATCAAAGTACATCAGTTCACATTGCTTTAATTTGTATAGGGCATATTATATTTGGCATGTCTTTCCATAAGTCCATTATTATTTTTGCACATCAAAAATAAAAACAAAATATTGATCAGAGAAAGTGGTAATTTGCCTCTCTGATGAAAACTAGGAAAAATAAGAGAAATTTCAATTTGCTTTTACATGTAGTAGCTTAGGAAAAGTGATTCATAATTGTGAAGTGAGCACTATTGGAAATGGAATTTTTGTTACCCACCTTACACAAAATCACCACAATTTATTTTCTCAGTATGATCAGATTTTACAGACTAATAAGATTCTAATTTGTCTGCTTGCACTTATTATCGAGAGACTTGCCTTGAATCTTATGTGGCTTCAAACATTATAGTTCTCTAGAATGAAATTTGATTTTTCCAAAACACTCCCATCACACAGATATCCATTGAAAATATAACAAAATCAGTCTTAATTTGTGACATTTTATGTTGTTTTGTGATGGAGATATGCATGCTCGATGGGACATGAAAATGGCAAAGCCTGTGCATGCAGAGTAAAAAAGTACTTTGGTCCCACTGTAGTGATTTTGTGTATGGTTGGTATATAGAATAAGGTGTTTGTTGCTTATTTTGTCTGCAGCCAGCCAAAAGGGAATTCATTCATCATTCTTGAAGAACGGTAGCAGTTAACGCCCTGATAGCTTTCTGCAGACTATTTCTAATCTGCTTTTCTAACCACATGTGTCACTTTTTATGTAACAGCATGCTTTTTATTATTTTTTTGGTTGTTGTGCTTACCCTTTTCCTATTAAGGTATATGGTCTCCTTCTAAAGGTGGCCCACCAGTAGACCGTGTTCCCGATCAGATGGCCCCACCTCCACCTCCAGGGAGGGATGATGATGATGGAGGCATTGCACCTGTATGGATGCCAGGTGGTGCGCCGCCGGCCAAGAAGGAATTCAAGCCTGTCAAACTGGACCTCGCCAACAGGCCTAAGATCAGCACTGTCAAACAGCCAGTAGGAGTTTGATTTTAACATAAAAATACATTCTAACTGTCCATTAATATGTATTACACTGTACATGATCTGAAAAAAAAATACTGATACACGTTAGATCAATAATACATTTAGTAATGATTATAATGATAAATATTATTTATATGCAAGTAGAAATATTATGTACGTGTATGGTGTAGCTCCTTTCCAGTTGCAAGTAACTGATCAAAGCACTTCAGTGGCCCTAATACAAATGTATGTAGTGCCTCGTCATACTGATTACACATGGGTGACGATTGGCAAATGTGGATTAATGTCTTGCCAAAGGATGTTGGTGCCTGGTAGGGATTTAAATCCTCAACTATTTGATCGAAAGTCAAGAGAAATGTACCACTATACCATGACACTTCTATCAAATTGCACCAAAACTTAATTAATGTAAATGAAAAGAATACAAGATCTTGTGGAGGACTGCCCGAGTACTTCTCAAATTTAATCGACAGAGGATAGCTTTTTCTTGCTGACACAAAAACCAGCATTTTAATCGTGAAAATTGTTTCAATGCAAGTCATTTTCTTCCATATCAAACAACCAAAGGAATAAACCTGACTTTGGCTATTAAAAGAGTATACTAATTTTTTTTTGTAAACTTGTATTTCAGTCAACAGGTTTAAAAAGCAATAAGAATGATTGGGTATATTTGTGTATCGTTCACAGGCAAAGGGAACGTATACCAAACGCACTCACCTAAATCTCTCCTGTGTTCTGTAGTTTCCAGGTGAAGACATATTCTTTTCAGCCTAAATATTTTAGGCTTCGTCTGTGATGTTTTAGTTCATCATAGGAATGTCATGTTAATATTTCAGATCTAATCATGTATTTTGGGTGTTATATTGTTATTTTTACAGACATACTCATCGTCTACACCTGCTGCTCATACATGGACCCCTCCCAATCAGGGGGTTACCTCCCCCAAGCCTGTCACCCCCTCAAGCCAACCAACCGCAGTACACACAACCTATAGCTGTCAACACTTTACCAGACCCCTCCCACATACTCTCCCCCGGTTACGTCTCACCCCGCTCCCCGAGCCAACAACCCCACCCCCCTCCACCACCTCAGTTTGCCGGAGATGGACCCACCTCGACCCACCCTCCACCCTCCACCAGCCCTGGGGGCCGACCCGTGCCTGCTAGCCCCGCCGGGGCAGTGCCTTATCAAGCAGGGGGGCCGCCACAGTATGATGGAATGTCCAACGGCTATGGCTTTATACCAGCCAGTGCTGTGATGTCGGGATCACCGGGTGCTTTTCAATCAGGTGAGCTCCCTCCCTCTGAGCAGAGAATAGTTTAATACTCTTTTCAAATAGACATAAAGAATGCTTGTGGTAGGCAGGTCTGGGAATGCTTAATGCCTTGTTCACATTTGACATGCTACATGTATGCTGCCTTTAAAGAATTGTCTTGGTGAAATTAAGTCAGATGGTAAGAGAAGTGCACCTTACATTTCTCTTTCTGAAAACAAATTAAGAAATTTTAAGTGAGAATGGATAGGGCCTTTATTTTTTTAGCTTCTTTTTTCACCCTAACTTCCCATTCGTTTAAGCCTGAAATGGTTTTATTTTGTTCTGCTTTGTTTTCAAGGAGGTTTACTGTGTCAGTTGTGAACAAGGTCAATGAGACAGCCATGCAACATATATTTTCTGTTATTTTTAATGCTTGGCGTTGATTGTTAAGGGCTGGTCACATTTCTCCTGATAACGATAACAAGATTTTTCAATTAAGGGTACACCCTACTACATGTACATGTATGTGGTGCCCTTGGTGACACGACATTTGCTCCTGCGACATTTGCTCCGCCGTCCATATCTTGAAAGGTCAAAGGTTAAGGTCAAGGTCATGATTTGTTTTTTTGTTCAGGATAATGTGAAGATTAAGATTAGGATTAGGGTTAGGGTTAGGGTTAGGGTTAGGGTTAGGTTTAGGTATAGGATTAACATGGCAAAAATAGACCGGAGCAATTGTCGCAGGAGCAAATGTCATGGAACTGGTACCCTTGTGAGTATGCTTGTGCCAGTTTATCGCTCTAGGGTATACCTTTAATGAAAAATCGCGATATCGTTATCTTTATCGGAAAATGTGTCCAGCCCTTTAGAAGAGCTGGGAGAACTGGGCCCTCTTGCATAAAACGTTGCAATTAAACGCAACTCGAAAAATTAAACGCAAGTCCAAAATACGCGATCCTGATTGGTTGAAAATCAAGTTGCGTTTAATCGCAACTTTTTATGCAAGGGGGCCAGGACAGGAATGTAGAACAGAGGGATGTAGAACAAAGAGACATACATGTAGACTAGAGAAATGCAGAAGGTGAGTGAAGCTTATATCAAACAGAGGAAGGGATCAAGTAAAGAAGAATGGAAGAAATGAAGAAACGAGAAGTAAAGAAAGTTTGAAAGTAGATAGAAGCAGAATAGATGGACAAGTGGAAAGAGTGGCCATAATTTTGTTATTAAAAATAAGAAAGAAATAGATGGAAGTAGGATTCTAATGCAAAGTGTTTCTACAGGTACTGCTAAAACTCAAAGATAACTTCTCAATATGTTTTTCGATAGATGCATGTGGTAATAATATTAAGCTAACACTACTTATATTTTTATGAAATAATATTATTAATAATCGTCTGCAGACTTTAGAAGAAACAGCTCTAAAATTTAGCTACCAGTAGAAAAATATTACTGGCAACTGTATGGAATCAAGGCTAATAGCTTATTGGTTTATTCAAAACACAGCATTCCGATCAGGTTAAATATATTTATGATCTTTTAATTAATAACAAAAGACATAAAATCTTTTGCATTTGTTTTATGTGGGCTCCTCGGGTTAGGTTAAAGGAGCATGATTCCATTTGCATGAGAAATGTTTATGCTGAACATGGGCTTGCTTTTATTTATAAGTCATGCATTTCAAAGGAGTTTGTAATGTGGAAAATGTGGAAAAAACAGCCGTTGAAATGTTTATAAAAGAAATGAAAACTGGCTCAGAAAGTTTAATTCTGTGGTGTTTATTCAATAGCATAACCGAAAGTGGATTACAATGCATTGTTGATGGACCAAAACACTGTTTTCTAAGTTGCAAAAACGATCTGTAGAAGTATACAGCGGTATACATGCAATATTCTACATGTATTTCAATACTGAAGGTACATGTCATAGAAAATACATGCATTAGATTGTAGGATGAAATTGTCAAATTGCCAAATTACAGGAAGTACACATTTTTATTTTGGGAACATATCAAGTTATGAGAGGATACTTTAAAAACGTTGATATAAAATGGTGCATCTTCAGGTAGTAGCTTTAGAATAGATTGCATATTCATAGATGATAATTTGCATAGATTGACTTTATTTGTACATGAATGAATACTGAAGCATATTCCCCTGCACTGAACTAGATCTACATCATTTTGTATAATAATCTTTTGAATATATATTTAACCCGGTGCATTTGATGACCATATGTTTCTATTTACTCTATATTAATCCCATCCTTTCTCCATCTTTTTCTTTTGTGCATCCGTAATTCTTTTCCTTCATTTTCACCACCAACTTTCATTTGCAAATTAAAACCGACTTGATATTGGTTGCCTGTGGGTTATAGACTTGTTGACATTTGGTACTCAGCCGGGCCCCGCCCTGCCACCTCCGACCAATGAAAATTCGACGATCATCCTCGGTGAGATGTTCAATGTTCAGATGACTGTGTCTGTCTGTGTGGCGTTAAAAGATTAGCAAAGCTTAAAGCAGAGCAATTTTCGAAAATCTTTCTTGCCACGTTTATTCTTTATTGCACACATAGGAAAAAAAATCTTGCAATTTCCCCCCCAAGCTAGATAGAATCATTTGTCGTTGCACAAGATCTTTGTCACGTAGGAAAGTTTGAAAAAGTTTCTGTAGCCATTGCATTTGTTTGGAATTTTGTGTCCATGTTTGTATCACCTGGTTTCAAAGCCTTAAGTTACTTTTTTTACCAGTCAATATTTCTGTATGTACATGTATAGCCAGGTTATGCAGCAATTCCCAGATCACATACCCAATTATCCATCTGTTGAACACAATTTGTGTCATATAGATAGGCCTTGAGTTTTTAGATGCATCAGGGTGTGGGCATGCTGGGCTCCTCACTAACTGGGGTCCACTACACACGAGCCGAGTAAAACTCACTTCAGACCCCCCCCCCCCCCCCCCCCCCATGCAAAAGAAAAGGAAAAAAAGAAAAAGAATTACAATATTGACAATATTGAGAGGGGCCTATTGCACTTGACCCATTAGAATTTGAATTGAGACCCTCGGTAAAAAGTCTGTGTGGAGTCCTGCAGAATCATACATTGACCATAGAGCTCATGAAAATTCATTCAAAGAATGCTTGCAATCTGCTTCTTAGTTATGGACTACAACACTCCCCCCCTCCCCCCCCCCCCCAAGAAAATCTATTTGAACATTTAATTAAAATTTTCTAACATCAACGACCATTATTACCTAGCATGTGCACATCTAATCAATTCATCCCTAAACCTTTCATTTCCCCATTTCATTAACAATCATAATCACTTAGAATTTTTGATGATTTTTAAAAATTCAATCCATGTTGTACTGACAAATTTAGGTTTTTCTTTGATTGATGTATATGAAAGCATTTAGAACAGTCATTTCATGTTTGTCATGTATATCCATTTCATTCATGTTTGTATGAATCCATGTGTTACCTTATCACTGCATAAAACAATATTTCTCTCTCTATTTTCATGCATGCTCTTAAAAAAATTAGTTTGTGGTAAGACCCATTGTCCTACATGTGTTACTGCCTTGCATGCCAACTGTATTTCTCTTTTCTCTATGTCTTTCACATGTAAGTTTACTAGATTGCACACAGTTTATCAACATGACCTTGTTAGATTCATTTTAAAGTGCATTTGCTTGAAATCGTTATGTTGTGAATTGAAAAAAGTAAAACAGAATCGTTGTAAAAGTAATGTGTAAGAGAGTGAGATAGAATGGAAAATATGAATTATATAAAGATGTTTGAAATTGTACAAAGTAATTTAAGACTGCAGAAAACTTATCACTTTGAATTTTTTTTCTTCTATAAGTTACATATCTCCATTATTTTTTTTCAAACTGGTCATTCTAGCTTTTAGCAATCTAAATTTTGCATGTTTATAAATGTGAAACATTTGATTATATGTTCTTCCCAAACATTTTTATTCACTTTCCAAATTGAAACCTTTCTCCATTATTAGATCCAACAGACCTTCCGCCTGGTGCACTGTTCCAGAAACAGACAGTAGAGGGCGACGTGGTGCACACTGATACTTTCTACCCAGTTCAGAACGTGACGAGAAAAACATCAACGGTGGTGAAACATGATGCACCAAACTACGAGGGCATCGGCCCAAGGGATAAAGATGGATTGCCGCTCGGCCTTAGACAGGTTTGTAAATACATTGAGAAATCAAATAGATGCCAAATTGTCAACATGATTAATAATTTTCCAGCTTACTGGATGTTTACAATTGTCTGAAATCGCAAGTATGCTCTCAATTGAGCGTTATAAGGGTGTGATTATCAAACATTCAACATTAATAGATATTCATGTCCAAAATTTGAATGGATGATATTTTTAGTACTCCACACAAGATGGTTTTTTAAGATATGAAAAGCCTTCTCCAGACAAGTGTTTTAAAGGCTTTTATGACCCATAGTCCAATGACAATTTCTGTGCTGTCAATATTCCATTTTTCTATGTGTATTATGCACTATAAAGGAAAGGACTATTATAAATTGTAGTAGTATTAATTCTCAATGGTTTGATAATCAAAGTGACTGGAACTGTCTAGCTGTTTACATGTATTTTAGCATGGAGCCAGTGGTGTGTTTCATGGCATAGTTTTTTAATTAAATTTTTAATTTCACTTCTAGCATGTAAAAGAAGACAACAGACATGATTGGTATAAGGAAATGTTCAAGTCCATTCACAAACAAGACAGAGATGAAGGTAAGATATCATGCACATCCTCCTCCCCTCTCTGCACACCCCCCCCCCCCCCCTTTTACATCCCTGAAAATCCCTCTCAGACCCATCCCTACAGATCATTTACCTCTAGACACCCATCGGAATGAACCCCCATTTGTCAGATTGCCCTTTTCTCTCACCTTCTCTCCTTTCCTTGTTCAGAGGGCCAATCCAAGATACTTTGACCTGAACCTCACCAACTACTGTACCATGGTGATTACATTATTAAAGGGCCATTCTTTGTAAAGTGAAACAAACGGTCACACACTTGACCATCTAATTTTGCCTCATTACCGGAAAATCAGATTACATTTTATTAATTTTTTGACATCACCAGTTTCTTTGACAAGAAAAAGCAATTTCCCAACCATAATGTTTTTACAGAGACATTTAAAAACGCCCGTTTTTGAGTGGTCACACACATGACCAAGTTTCAACTCTGCAAGAAAAGAATGTTCACTCATTTATGGAAAGTTGCTTTGAAACTATTCAGAGCAATCTTACTATACATCACTGAAAAGTGGAAACTTGCTCTCCAAGGGAAATACAAGAAAAGTAGGTTTGAATACCAACAAGTAAGGCCCTTCTTTGTTCGAGATCACACACATGACCGACATAATTTTGACCTCTGAAAGAAAATGCTGGACTCTCATTCAGAATAATTACCCTCCATGTGTTGGGGGTAAGACTGTTATTTAATTATTCAAAATGAGAGACTTCTACTTGTATAAGACATACTGAAAAATTCGGCTTAAATGAATTATTTTTCAGGATTTTGGTCACGCACATGACTGAGAATGGCCCTACAGCTACTGTGTATTAGCCCAGACTGTGAATTAGAATTAGACAAAATGTCAAGGAATATAATTATACTTCAGATGTTGATGTTCATTTTCCATCATACATATAAAATATATTGGACTTGCCCCCTGAAAGAAATGGGTAAATAGGAACATTGGGTTGAATATGACCAGAAATTGGAAAAGTATTCCAGCATAATCTCTTCTCAGGAATGATGTACACCATAATCATTTTGTATTCATGATAAATAAAGAACATGAAAAGGGTCTGCATCATTCCTTAGGAGAAAAAAATGATGTCAAAAGCCATTTTTACCACTTTTGTTCCTGCACATGTACATTGTACATCCTGATTGTTCCTATTCATGCCCTGTTGCATAAAACTTGTTATCAGTGACAAGTTACAATAATTGTTGTAAGCTACTGAAATCCTTGAATCTGATTGGCTAAGAGCAAATTTGTCATAGAAATGGGGCGGTTGTCATTGATGACAAGTTTTATGAAACGGGGCCCTGGGGAGCGTTTCATCAAGCATTTTGTCAGTGATTTTTACTGACAACTGTTACAAGCTACTGTAATCCTTGCATCTGATTGGCTGAGAGCAAATTTGTCAGTAAAAATCACTGACAAAACACTTGATGAAACGCTCCCCTGATCGTAATTCTAGCTTGCATGATATGAAAGACCATGAGACACCTCGGAATCACTACCTTACCCCTTATCTATGTCACTATCATTCTCATTTGGCCAGTTTACATTTTTTTCTTCTTCTGTTGTTACTTTATGAATCAATGACTAAAACTTGGCACTGGGTCTTAAAATTGATTTTATGCCAGTGAATTCACAGGATGCACAAGGCAGTATGGTTTACAGCATGAAATTGGTGTTGAAGAATGTCTTGCACCAGAGTTATTTTGCACAAAAAAAAATGTCACTGTTATGGCACTGAGTTTTGACAATGCCAGCACTTTTTAAGTTCTACAAATTTTGTTCTGCAATAGGGTTTATTTGCACCAATGCACTTTATAAGTTCTTCAAATTTGGTTTCTGCAAATGTTTCATATGCTAATAATGTTGTCTTGAAAAGGAATAAGAAAAAAGGCATGTTTTATGAATTCATATATTAACCAATTTTAAACCCTGGATTTAAAGCAAAAGTTAAGTAAGAAGCCAAGTGAATGTTATTTCTTTCTTAAAAGTTGTTATGTAATTCAAGTGTAACCCTGGTTTGAAAAATGGGTATAAGATAGTCCAATCTATTCTACAGCAGTGCATATCTGGGATATATGTAGGTAAACTAATTATATTAAATGATGTAATATTATATCTTATCAGATTTGTATGTAAATAAATCAGTAAAAGGGCATATTTACACATATTATCTTGTGACAAAGTGACATACATATACATAGTCGTATGGATTAGCTGTATATACTTTTTGTAATTATACAAAGTTCTAAGCTTTCCCAAATGGTACAATATTATCACCCTTCCACATTGATTGCCCATTTCCTCCCCTTTTCCTCTCATGTATTCTATTTCTTCCAGATGATAGTGATGATTTTTCACCCTCACAGAATGTAGAAGGTTATACATTACTATTTGAGTCATTTTAGCATACCATAATCCATCAGCTTCATTTTTTTTTTTTGGTCCATGTGGTCTAACACAAGCAGCTTCCCATACATCTCATGGAAATTCATTTGTCTTTATCACTATTGAGTTAAATGTAACTAACAACATTTCTCACTGTAAGATATTGTTTTTATGTTGTAACTTTAGATTGTGTATTTTGTTGATACTTTTTAAAAGTATAAATGAGAAGTTCATGATGTTGCTGCCCTGTTTTTAAAGATGAAGTTATACATTTTCAGAATCCATTTTGTTGGTACCTGTAAATCTCTCAGAAATTGAAATTATTTTACATAGATGTAGGAAATGATGTAGTAAATTTCAAATATGAAATTGTGTAATATAGGTAGCAGATCATGCAGATGAGCGGTGTTCAGTAGATCTATAAGAAAGGAAGTATTTTAAAGGGAACTTAGATTAACCTTAATCAGTCATTAGGAAAGTGAGATTTTGACCGCAGACCATTTTTTTTTTCTCCAATTCATTTTGTTTTTGCTCACCATCCATATGGAATACACAAATGTTCATTCAAACATGCACCAAATGAAATATAGACAATGGTAAGTGAGATATATACCTGTTCAGTGCTAGGTACTGGCAAAAGGCAGTAAGTCCATATTTATGTTGATATTTAGACTGACTGGAAGAACATATCTGAGAACAGGGATGGATCAAGGATTTTATAAAAACAAAAAGGAGGTGGGGCTCAATTCTGAAGAATCTCTTAACAAGCAAACAAAAACAAAAAAAGGAGAGAAAAAAAGTACTTTGCTCAGAAATCCATATTGATCCCAAATACATTATGAATTTTTCAGATGCTTTTGGGTTCAAAGGTTTCAAAGGAGAGCTCAAGAAAAAAATTAGAGGGGCCATTTAAAAATTTTTTTTTTTTAAACAAAAGAATTCCAAAATCATCATTTAGAACAGTACAGTTTGATAATATGAAAATATATGTGCACATGTGTATTTCTACATTTTTTTCAAATTAATGCTATCCTCCTTTGAGCACACAAGTATTAAGATTTTGTTTTAATCTGTCCAACATTTCTGAATGGAAAATTCACAACCATAAAATAAATCTTTCTAAAATGTTAAGTAGTACATATGTACCTTAATTGCAATGAAATACATGTAGATCACACTTGTTTAGTCCTTCTTCCAGACAGCTTAACTATCCATATGGAGTAAAGTCCTTTTGCTAGACATCCAAGTCCTTGCCTTGATCAATACAAGCTTGCTTTTCTTAGCATCTTGACATGTAGTAGGGCTGAATTGTAAATCATATTGTAAGTACTATTTTTGCATTAAAAAAAAATAGTAACATTGTATAGATATTAACCCAGTATTAATTTGCTGCAATTTGAGACAAATAAAGAAAAACAGAAGAAGAAAGGAAACCCCCTCCCCCCTGAATATTAAGGTGAAAGAGAAATTCTTTGCAGTTTCCTAAGTCCCCCCCCCCCCCCTTTTTTTTTTTCTTTCTTGAAATATCAGTAAATTTTAGTTTGGACTCAAACTTTTGTATATAGTTTTGAATGTGAAAGAATTTAGATCTGTCCCAATATTCAAGGTAGAAAATTTGAGGCATACATGTAGTGATCAATTGAAATATTTTGGTTTCTTTGCAATCATTTCTTTTTGAAAGGGCTTTGGGTTAAGCTTATGATTACATTCAAATCAAACCTAAAGAAAATCACTCTTCATTGTGGTTAAAGTATCATAAATAAGGGTTACAATTCTAAATTGTAAATACTTATTTGTTATGGTTTGTGTTTCTGTGAATGTTGTGCCTGTTAAATGTGCATCCATTCTGCATACAAGTGTGTTACCCTCTCCATCACCATTTAAAGGGATTGATTAACTTCACCCAGGACTGAAAAAAAAAAAAAATCACTGTTCCAGCTAATGCTGTAATCATAATTGCAAACCTTTAGGTCAGACAGGAATCGCCTGAGCTTTATAAGCTGATCGGTTGTTTATATATCAAGATATTTACGATTGAACATTGATGTCGGGATAGAGTACCACCGAACCCTAAAGAACTCTTGCGGTTGGCATACCTCGCTCTATCACAGAATACAGTACGGGCTGGAAACCCGTTCTGAAATCGCCAAGCGCTGGTGCTTGGTTTTTGTGACTGCAGCGCAGCGAGGAAGCCGAGCGACTTACGCTAGCGATCGATCGCGATACCTTTCGCCTAGCTAGCTTTTTTCTCTTTTTTAGGATAGTAAACAGGTTCCATTTTCTCTCATACTTTCACATATCCTTAATTATATATGTAGTTAGAGGATTGCACACAATTCACAGGCATTTGAGATGATTTCACAATTTTTCACAAAGTTAATCAATCCCTTTATAGCATACTGTTCCTTGTTTTTAATTTCTACATTCACTATAAGGGATGGAAGCCTTTGTTTGCCCTTCTATACATACTCTTCTAATGTTTTTTGTTTTTTTTTCTTGGTATTGCTTGCTTTGAAAACAGCTTTGGCTTTATGATGTGTTTTTCAGAATTTCATCTAAATCTGACATGCAGTTAGAGCACACATTTCTTCATTCCAGCTTGAAAGCTAAAACAAAAATATGTTTGTCTTGGATCGATAGGATTTTTTTTTCCTCAATGCATTTATATCTAAGAACAGATTTTTTCCCGTAAAAGATGTTGTGTGACAAAAAACCCCCAAAACATTGCTTACACTCATGTCCATGAAATTTTAATAATGAAAGAAGCTTGTATTGTTTTGAACAATCTTATATATTTTTGAACTGTATTAAATGTATAAATTTTGACATAAGAATTTTAAAATGGAGTTGTAACATGTATGTCAGATTTTAATGATTTTTTTTTCATAGTTTTTTAGTCAAAAGGAAAGCTGACGGATAAACGGTTTTACCTCAAAAAGAATAAGCCAGTTCGTAATTAGTACATGGTACAAATGACCCTGAAATGACCCCTGTTTGTACGCGCACGTGCTACTCGTTTAACATGTAAAATCTTACCGTGCCCGCATTGTGGTGCATACAAAAAAGACATTGTATATAGGTCAATTGTTCTGGGTACAAATGACCTTTATCTGCACATTGTAATTAGCTACAAAATAGCTAATTAGCTGCAAATTGTAATTACGAACTGGATAATCTTGTGCATATATACATGTATAAAGGATATTGTCTGATACATGTACATGTATTTGTAAGGACAGCTTTTGTGTGAATCGTATTTTTGAAGATTCATTATAAGCATAGTGCATGATTTTAAAAAAGAAATCCATTTTGTGTTTATATTAAACTTGGAAAAATAACACCATGCACTATATTATTTTTCAATTTGAAACTTTGTTTTTTCATACATTTCTATATAAAAATGAAGTAAAAATATGAAAACAAACTGAATACTCTTTCTTTTTTGTTGTTGATAATACACTGAAAATGTACAATGTCAGATGTCCTCTCCTTATGATTTGACTTTTAGCAGAGGCGGTGGAACAAAAGGTGCCCCCCCCCCCCCCCCACTTCTATTGTCCGAGCCCGACGTTTCGCTGCCTCTGACTTTTAGAATTGGTTGAGATTTTTAGTCACTAATGCTATTCCATATCTTTAATGCAAGAGGGTTGTAGGAAGAACATGATTGGTTTCTGAAAAATAGTTGCACAGACTGCTCTTGTATTATTTTGAAAATTTAACCTCGGCTTTTAATTCTACTTTTCTGAGTTATGATTAATAGAAAACAATCATAGCACCTTCTTGCATCAAAGATGTAGTCCATGTGACCTTCTTGCAGTGAACCCTGCTGGTGGCTTGCATCATGCTTTTGTTTTATCCCCCTTTGTTATAGACGACAGCTCTGATAGCGTGTTTATAAGTGAGAGTGAAGTAATGCATGTACAAGGTGAGCTTAATGTGCAATGCTCAGAGGGCAGTTCCACAGTTAAGAGCTAGTCACATATCAACGATATAACCATAACAATAATAATAAACTGATCTATTTAGAAAATATATGGTGCTCACAAACTTATGCTAATGAGCCTTCAGCACCAATTTTTTCAGATCCAAAACCTTTTCTGCACAGACCGATTTTATTACTGTCGTTATCATATTGTTGGTAGGTGACTAGCCCTTTATGGAGTGACAGGAAAACACTTTTTCACAAAATTGGCTTCTCTAAAATATGAGATTACTAAAGCCAAAAAGTGATTATGATCAAAAAGCCATTAGTTTAATGAATGTCCATAAAAGATTTTCTTTCCATAGCTGTCATATTTTTAAGGTTATATTCATTATCTGCAGTAATGGGATGATGTAAAGAGGTCATTCTAATGACACAGATAATAGTCATCCTAACTTATAAGATACATGTACATGTATGGCAGCTATGGAGATGATATCTTTCAAGGAGATTTGTTGAACTAATGGCTTTCAAATCATATTCAAAATTTGAGGTTTAGTAATCTCTGAGAAGCCATTTCAAATGTTGAGAAATAGTGTTTTTGTGTCATGTTCTGGTGTAGCCTCCTGCCCTGCTGTAGAAAGATTTAGAATAGAATACTGATGAGCAGAATAGTTCTGTTTACATGTATATATAGACTGTTGAATAATGTATAACTTTTTCAATGATAGCTGAGTGATACGTTAGAAGCTTATTGTTAAAGTATGTTCACTGTACACGTTTGGAAATTATTAATGATGATTGGTACTAGCATGTGTGTGACAGAAAGGCATTATAGGATGTGCTTTTTAACTACTTTATGTTGATAATGGTCATTGTTGCAATCCTAACCTGCTCATTGGCATTATTTTGGTGAAGGGCATACGTGAACTTTGACCCATTTGCATGCTGGGTAGATGCATATTCATAACCAGTGGATGCATATTCATAACCACTTTATGCATATTTATAACAAGGGGAAATAGTCTTGTTTTCTAACATAGTCTTGTTTTCTAATGCAGTCTTGTGATATTTTGACAAACTGAATACTTGATAAACTTGTGTTACTTTAAGTGTGACTATTGCTACATGTAAAATCGAACCCCTTTTCTTGGGTCTACTGTTCATTTGAACACTTAAAAAAAAAATCAGTCTGTATTTATTCTCCAATGTGGAATTTTTTTTTATAATTTAGATATTTGAATATACACAAAAGATGTTTTTATATAAGTATAATATTACAAACTCATGACAGAGATTTGATCATTTCTATTAAAGATATTTTTGTCTTCATATATTTCATATGATTTTAACCTGTTGAATACAAATTCATTTTTGGTTTAGCACGTCTTTTTCTTGAAACACCAAGTGATCTGTAGCTTCTTATTTGACGGGTTAAGACAGAAACATATGAATACATAATAATAAACATATATTAATAATGATTTGTGCTTCAAAATTGATATGTTGCAAAGTTATAGTGTGATAAACAGGAAGCAAACATGAGATAATATTTCTCCAAGAATTAATCATTAATAATCATTCGATTTGAAGGTGATAGGTTGCATTTCATAAATGATAGGCATGGCAATTTACATATAAATAGACAAAAAGATAAATTTATTGGAAAATCAAACCAGACATCTTTGAGAAATAGGATAGCCTTGCTCCGTTTGAAATATTGATCAAATCTTGTTTTATTCCCTACCGTGCTACAGATGACTGGAAGAAAGCAGATAGGTGAGTCTTCTTCAAAGAATTGATTGACTTGATTCTGTACATATCCATTCCCATTCAATGTTATCTTTATAGTCTGTGATTCTTAAAAGTGAAATCAAATAGTTTGGAATCAATCTTGTCGATTTGTTAGTATGCTTAAATGAGATTTTAATTTCATCCCTGACATTGCCTTTTTAGTTATACTTTGTGAAAAAAAAGAAAAAAAGAAAGAAAGAAAAAAAAAAAAAAGACAAACACCAAGCAGTTTGTTTTAATGATTATGAAAAGGGACATTTAATATCTATTGCCAATTAGTAGATGTACAGTATAAATATATAATAGCTTCAGGGTGTTCTTTTTTTAACTTAATCACTTTAATTTATCACTTCCATTAGATCCTAGTAGAATATCCATAATATTGTATGATATTTGTGCGGTATTGATACATGTAACTACATTTGTCGTAATTGTGTTGCCAATTTGAATATATTTCATCAGGGATACTGAGCCAGAGAGGGTGGTGAAGAACAAGCCATCGTACCGTGTGCAGCCAGGTAGAATAACAGACTTTGTACCAGGAAAGTCTGCCCTAGCAGCTCATGAGAAAAACGTAAGTGCATGTACATGTAGCTATCAAGCCCTCAAGCTTGCACCCTGACATTGAAATTACGTTTCGCTATTATGACACAAATGCGTTTCAAAATTATTTCTGAATTTTAGCAAATTATTTTGCCATGATATGTTAATCACATTATATTGGTCACATATACATGTACATGTAATTGGTCACATATACATGTACATGTAATTGGTCATTTTCATGTATGCTCAAGGTTGTGGATAATTGATAATTATATGAAGTTTCTCATGATTATTATGAGATATATACTTCACATTTTCACCAGACCTACATGACAATATGACCTTGACCAACACTTTGGGTTAAGCTTGCATACTTGTGATGGAATAATTTCTATATACATGTATGTGACCCTCCACCACAAAACGACCAATAAGTCGGAAATTTGTGTTTTTTTAAATTTCAGCACAGTTTGATAGCTTAGATTCTTAGCTTTAAAGTGATAAATAACTTGTCTTGTATGGACTAAGCGAACCCTTGTAAATTACAATGAGAGTGCCAACGTGTCGGACCAAAACAATAGAGAAAACGGGCTTTAAAGAACAGTGATCATTTAAGAGCGCTTAATCTGTGTCCTATTGTTTGTCGCACAAAAGGTTGAGTCAAAACTCTCTAGCCTACACTGTGAAGTACTGATTGGATTGGGTTGAAACTTTCCATACCTTTAGAATATATATATTTCTTTGTTTATGTAGATTCTGAATATCAGACAGTATATAGTTTTTGGGCTATCGTAGAAGAGCGATGTGAAGTACTATCCAAACAAGCTGACACACAAAGTTTGAATTTCAAGGAAAAATTTGTCATTTTGAATGAGAGTAAAAACATATTTCATCATGGTATTTTACCCTGAAATTTTGTCAGATGGTAGATTAATAAATAAACTTTCAGGAAAAACAAAAAACTTAAAATCAAAATGTCCACCCAATATCACCTTTTTCAGCTGTTTACTCTAAAACTCCCATTGCGACTTATTGGTCGTTTTGTGGTGGAGGGTCACATATATACACTTACATGTATACAGGCCTATATGTTCATGTAGTGCGCTTAGTTTTTCACTTCCATTTGATATTTAGTATCAAGATTTTTAATAAAATTTGATATATTGTATCCATTCAGAATACCTGTACCTGTTGCTATCTATGATACATGAAATTCACCCTTACTTCCACAGGTCCAATCAAAGAAGGATGGCCTATTTAATGAAGGAGGGTAAGTTTAATAGTCTCTTTTGTTTCGTTTTCAATGTGGCATCTTTTCTGGAAAGAATAAACGCATGCACTACGGAACTTAAAACAGAATCTAGCTGTGCTGCTATTGATTGTTGGCAACTTAGTAATCAGCCTCCTTCCAACTGGGAACACTTTTCCCAAGACAGGACTATGTGGCGTTCACGTCTCCACCTTGGGGCTCAGAACCACGAAAGACATCTTGCTGAAGCTGTGCAGCGGAAAAGGCAGGCAAGGAATGTGAAAGCTTTAAACCTCCAACCTGCATCCATCCCCTGCCCCCACTGCCAGCGTAAATTCAGGGCTCAGATTGGCCTTAAGTGTACAGTTATCTTTGTAGCCAATTACCTAACTAGGCTGTATTCTTTTTTAAGGATTATCTAGAGTGGTCATCATCGCTATGCGATGACAACATTTGGGGGGGGGGGGGTGAAGGGAGCAGGGGGAGGGGATGGGCAACTGTAAGGTTACTGTACCTATAAGAATTTGTGAATGGATTAATCAGTGCCCTGCATGCATGATCAAAGAATGATATCAAACACATACTCTTTTGTTTTTCCTGACTAGCCGTCGAGGGTCTGCTCCTGGATCAGGCTACGCTTCGGATGATGAAGCTCGGAAGGCCTATCACAGCTTCGTCAAATCTGGTGAGCTTCCCAGTACATCTGGATTTGGCTTTGGTGCTCCACCGGCTCGCAGAGGTAAGGAAAACACCCCAATCCCCCCTTCCCAATCCCCCCTTCCCTATGGTACATGTATGTTTCCCTGTAATATTGAAGTGAACATCCAAAGCCAATTTTCTGTGATGTCACCAGTGCTCTTCAGTTTGGTATAATTGGCTTTATTTTTGTAACTACAAAGAATTTTTACAATCTCTTCACTTTGTTTTGGGAATCATTTAGTAGTGTTTTTAAACAGCAAATTTGGTATCTGGCAAGATGAGATAACAGGATTTTTTGGTGAAATATTCTAATTCATTAATGATAATGCAATTCTAAAGAAGAGATCATGGTCTTATGTCACAAGCACACAGCACTTTGGCTTTGGAATTCACAAGACATTATTTGCCATACATTGTATGTTAATATGTCATGAATGGGATTTGCTAGCAATACACAGTCGTCTATATAGCAGGCAAATGTTTGGAAAGAGACTGCGAACGGGAACCAAGGAAAGTGGTCTCTTCAGACAAATGATCTTTCAATGCAGGTACATGTAGTCACTAGGGCAGGTTTGACTGTATCAGCCGTTTCTGTAGAAAAGCCCATGATTTAAATGGCTGTTGCTCACTCTCATCTGGAAAAAGCTACTCATGTTACATGTGAACAGTTCAGACAGGTGTAGGTCTTGAGATACTGGTGGCCTGTCACCAATCTAGCAACTGAAAGAACTATGAACGTGATAAGTAACTTGCAATTCACAGACTTCCTGCTTATAACAACAACCCTTGTGTGTAAATGCACATGGACAATGAAGGACCTGCAGCCTTGAATAGGAAAAGGGAGAATCTCTGTGGTTTGTGTTGGGTATTGTTACAGAAGAATGATGCAGGCTTGTTCACGTAATGTACCCTACAGGTCCAATAATGACTATGGCCCATATTCTTGAAAGCCACCTAATTTTAAGCCAGGCTTAAACCCTGCCTAAGTGCGTAGATTTAGTCCACCGAGTTATGAAATGCCAGGCCTATGTTGTATTGTTCAATACCTCATCCAATTCTCCTAAGAGGGGTACATTTTTCAAAGGACGAGGAATAACTCATGGTGTAAATTAACAACAGCAACAACAATAACAAAAGAAGAAGATGATTTTATTCTACAGTGAAAGACTGTGACCAGAAAGAGTCGTTTTGAAAGTTGATTTTGTAAATGTAGCTTATTGAGAAATGATACATAATTTGATTAAGATAAAACATGTTGGATACAAGTATATTTTGTAAATTATTATAATTTGTATTACTTTGAATCATAATAAAACAAAATTCTGATAGCACAAAGAACGCCGCATACCTGTATATGAAATAGTAGAAAAATAATTAACTGAATATGATAAAGAAATACTGATACATGTAGAGGAAGTGATTGGAAATGATTACTGGTACATGTATATGTACCTAAATATAAAATTTTAGTTCTTGAAAAGAAATTGAGATGATAACAAATTAGAAACAACAAGAGATGGTCCTTAATATAGCTTGAAAAGGATCTTTAAAAAAAAAGGTATGTAGATAAATATTGTAGCAGTGCTCATTTTATGAGGCGTGATGGTCATTAATAGAGATTATAAAAAGAATCACTGAATTTGTTTGCAGTGGGGAAGATAATTGGAAGAAATGATAGTCATTAATTTTAGATATACAATGTAATTAGATATCTGTTAAGTGAGGAGATGGAAAAGATAACATTAAGAAGGAAGGGAATAAGGATTTCCAGATAGAGGTTTAAATTCAGTGTGTCAGAGTGAGTTCTATCTGTCTACCCCCTGTAGAGCATGTTAGATATAGCATGAGCATTGTGAGTGCATGGAGTTGTTCTGCCATGATTCTTCCTGCTACTTGTTCTTCCAACAGTTGGCCTTTTCTTTTCTCCTTAGACATCCATACAGTCAAAAAGACTTTTAAAAAATCAATCTTAGTGCAATGTCAATACCCAATTGAACTGCCTAATATAACTGATGTTCAGATTATGTATTATGCAATAATGTTGGCACATTTCAATGGGTGATGCGCTAGGCTACTGAAAATGCCCTTCGATTGATTTCTTGAAAGTCTTTGTGATTGTGTTCTACACTTAATTAACTTACTGCTAATAGACTCAAAGATGATGACTGACTAGAGATTGTGATATTCGAGCAATGAAATGATATTATTGCGGTTTTATATTGCTGAAAGATATTTTCAAGAAAGAGTTAAAGATGTACATTATGTGAATCGTGTGTGAAGTAAGCAAATATCTTTTTATTGTTGGATATGCTGCAGATGGCAATTGAAATATACAATGTACCATTGGGTTACCTGTACATAATATCAATAAATTTGGGATACTTCATCCTAAAGTATGGTATAATTAATACTTCGAAAATCATGATTAGTTAGTAAAAATGATAAGAAATTTAATTTATTGAATAAAATCTTACTCTATATAACATTCACACTTAGTTCATATAATCTGTAAATTGTTGATTTCTGTATTTGTGATTCTCCTCTGTAATGCAAATCAAAGACCAATTTCATCTTTCAAGAAAATAAAAGACAGAAAAGTGTATTTTTACCCTTTTATGACCTTTCTAATCCACATTATTACATTGTATTTTTGTATACTAATTGTTGATCTAATGCTCTTTAATATTTTTCATTTTCTTTTAATCAAATTGTTTTCTCCTAGTTTTAATGTGTAAATGCAATTCTGACTTGTAGATTAGATATTTTTATTCCAGTTTATGGTGACTATTATAAGGCATTGCTGCTATCATGCTTTTTTCATCTCATAATATGTAACCCATACTTTTAAAACTAATGATACATGTAGGTAGGGCTGTTCTTAATATGTTAAACATAATTCAAGATTGAAACTTCAATGATGCACTGCTTCATAGATTCCATGCACTTTTAAGATTTAAGATTTAAATGTAGAAAAATAACCCATGCAATTCATGAAATGACCATAGTATTTAGACCATGCATACTTTTCTCACTCTGAATCCAGTATAACCACACCATTAACCTTAACATATATTTTTATCACTTCTCTTACTCTCACACATGCAGCCACGGATATTTCTTTTTCTACTAACAGCTCCCCTAAACTCCAAATGCATGTGGTAGGAAATCAGGTAGATGTTGTATCAGGTTTCTCTAGTCCCACATATAGTTCCACTGTGTCTGTGAAAGGGTGCAGTGATCATGTAGGTAGCAGAATGGACGATGCTAAGGTTTTGGGTGAAGCAGATACACCAATGTGCATGCCCTCATCTTTAACCGTGGCAGAAAGTGTTGGCTGTAATGTAACAGAGAAAGACATTGTTGGTCGCTTAATTAACCAAAAGGAAATGGAAGCTGGTTCATCGGAAATGTTCCGAATGATTGCAGTGCTTTTTAGAGATGAAAAGAAACTTGAAACACAAACAGATTTAATATCCTCATATTGTGCTGAAGAGCACTGTGCCTTCAGAGAATCCAGCATCATAAAAGGCCCTGCAGTATTTCGGAAACCTCGTCTTGATCTGGGAGGCAGCCCAGCGCCACATCCAATGCCAGTGATGCCAAAAAACCAAGATAAAGAAGATGAAGATGAAGAAGCTTCTTACAAAGGCACATCGAGACCAAGTCGTATCCAGTACCGCATCAATAGCAGTAGAGAGAAGGTAAAACACAAGAGATCCTCCTCTGCTCCCAAGACTCTTAGTAGCATCTCTGATGGAGATGGACAGGGTAGGAAACCAATCTACAACCGCTCTGCATCATCCTCTGGATCTACTCCAGGAGTTGTTCGCTCTCCCGCAGCAGACCAGGAGTCCTATCAGAAGTACGCTACTGGTCTTAAACAAGCCTCACAGCGCACTAAGAGCTACCAGAACCTGGTCAATTTCTACTCCAACCTCCACAAGAACATGGATGAAGGTGAGAAGAAAAATGCTGAAACCCTGGCAGAGAAGTACTTACCAAGCAGCAGGCAACTGGAAAAGTTTTACAGCACTCTTCATCTCTACATGGAGATGGAAATGGCTGCTGCTCATGGACAGACCTTCGTCAATGAGAGCTTTGATGAACTGCGCTGGTCGGTGGACAAGGAGAAGGATTTCAAGAAGAGAGAGCTTAATATAGATGACCTCCACAGTTTCTACACCAAGTTGAATTGTGGTTTGAATGTGGACAAGAAGAGCGAAGAGAAGCTGGAGAAGTTGAAGAAGAAGGTGAACAGAGACAAAATGAAACAGGTGTCTCAGAAAGAAAAAGGTGTTGGTCAGCTGCATGAGCTGTATGAAGGAATAGCCAGTGGTAGGAGTACACCTGTACCCAAAAGTCCTGTTCGAAAGGCCGTCTCACTACCTGCAACCCCTGTTAGACACAGGACACCTGTTTCATGGGAGGAGGAAGCAGTTGTTGAAGATCAGAATAGATCCTCTGAACCAGAGACAATACCTGACCTTGAACACGAACCTGCAGTTCAAAAAGCCCATTTTGTGGACATGGAAACAGAGGTTGTACCAACAAAGACAGAGAGCACAGAATCACGCCCACAGTTTACCAGATGTCTGAGTGAGCCAAACTGGAGGAGTGAACTGGCTAAGAAGTACAAACAGTCAATCTATGAAGAAGATCTGTTGCTTATGCCTGCCCTCCTGAAAGATATGCATCAGTGGGAGCAGTACTCCTCCATTGAGGGTGGAAAGCTAGAGGACAAAGACTCAAAAGCCACCCCATCAGCTGGTGAGGATGAAAACAAGCATAATCAGTCTGAATTGAGCTGTGAGTTTGTATCACCAGCTGAAGTAGAGGTGTCTCATTCTAATTGGCATGATAGTAGTTCACCCATTCCAGTCCAAAGTTGCAAGGAAGGACCTGGTAGCAGTCCCTCTCGTCAAAGTAAATACAGAGATAAACATCGTGGTAACCAAAAGTCACATGAATCAGATGCCACTGTTACAGGGAATTCCAGTCGAAGACTATACCATCAGTCAAGTTCCTTTGAACAAGATGCAAGTCCTCTGACCTTGCGGTCAAAGCCAACAAACACAGCTGAAGTGAAGCCCTTTCAGTGGTCTGAAGATCAGTCGGATTCTTCCAGTGCCACACTACCAAGGATCAGCAGTCCTGGAAATGTCCCAGGCTCAGCATCACCTAGTTCTAATATCGGCGATCACAGGGAGCACAGAGACTTTAATCCTAGACCTCGACCATTCAGTGGTTCCCCTGCTGTTAGCTCTGATATTGTGACAGTAACTACTGCCTCATCACTATCGTCATCCCCTTTTGACAACAGCAAACAAAATACTGACTCACCGGTCCCTGCAACTGCACTGTCAGATTCTACGGATCAGCCCGAGCATTCTCCTAGCCGTAATAGAGCAAACCTGAATCTTCCAATCAGGTCTTTGAGTGTGCCAGAAACTACTCCTTCAGTGGTTGTTCACACTCCAAGTTCTGAAGAGGATGAGTGGCTTGAGACCTATGACAAGGTGAAGAGTACATGGGAGGAGTCAATATCAGCGTTTGAAGCAAGGAAGCAGGAAAAGGAATGTGACAATGGTAGCAGTCAGGCTGAAGGCTCTGTCCACAGTATTGGTGGGGCAGAAGGTGTGCAGACATCTGACCTAAGTCACTGGAACATGGATGATGACCTGCTAACTCGCTCTCTTCCCCGAAATTTCAAGTTGAGTAATGGAAAGGGTCATGCCAAACTGATGAGGCAGGATGCCAAGACCAAAACTGATAGTGGGTCATGGGAAGTCTATACAGAGCCCCAAGAAGATGAACTATACAGGACAACCCCAACCACCTCTGGTCCATTAGATGGAACAAAACCTTTTGAGACTGCAATCAAGATACCCAGGAAATTGATAAAAGCAAAGCATGTTGAAGAGACAATGTCACCATCAAATCTTAAGGGAAAGGGTATGAGCGAAAACAAGAGTGTTCAAGAATCTTTAAGAAGCCTGACACAGTTAGATCCTGAGCCTGTTCCTTTGGAAAGACCATCATCCTCAACTGGAAGCAAGATTAAATCCAAAGATCATCAGAGTGCCTCTTGTCAATCCCAGCCTCTTGAAGCATCTGATCAGGAACTGCCTCAACAGCAATCCAGTGATGTAATCATGAGCAAGACTTTGCCACGTCAGTCAGCCAGGTATGATGACAATGAAAGCCGAAGGGAAGAAATGCTCTGGAGAAGTCATTCTGAGAAAGGACCACCACCTCCATACAATCCCAGTTGGGGCAGGAAACAAAGTCACTCTTCAGCAAGGTCATCACCTGTACCCAGACAACAGAGGAGGTCTGTGAAATCACATATGCCTGTTAAAGCAGAATTAAAGGAGAGGGTTCCTGCCACCAGAAAGAGCCATCAGAGGCGAACGGATCCAGAAAAATCTCAAAACCAGTCCATTGAGAGGAAAGTTAGAAAGTACAAGGAAGCTGCAGGAACTTTCTCCCGACCACCTCCATATGAGAAGAAGGGGATAAGGCGTAGTCAGTCATTGACAGCTAAGGGCTCCTTGCTTGGATATCCTATTCGAAGTTCACAATCCTACGAGGAAATGAACATGCCACTGCCTAAATCACCCTCAAGAGAAAGAAGGGTTCCTGATAGAAAAGGGAGCCAACCTATGGAGCAAGTGCCTAAGGTACCTAGCAGCAGCTTAGCTTATGAGATGCATCATCCAGCCAGCAGAAACATCACTTCTTCACCTTCTTGGGAAAGAAATATGGAGCATTCTCACCAGGAAACACCCCATGGAGGAAGAAAGGAATCAGAGCAAGTGCCTACCATGAGCAAAGGTGATAGATATGACTCTAGGTTTACTGGACAAGGTCCTCACTCCCAACCTGTAAGGGCAGATAGTAATAAAGAACTATATAGTCCCCAAAAGATGTATGGACATAACCAAAGAAACACCATGCCAGAAGAGCGAGTTCGAAAGATGGGTACCAACATGGAGACAAACAGGGATTCCTGGTCAGTGTCTGGGCAGTCTTCTTCCCCATCCTTTTCTATTGCTGACAGTGACCAACTACCCCCAAAGAACATTCCCAAGACAACCAAATGGCAACACTATGAAGTTTCTGGAGCACATGGACATAATCCTGATCCGTACAGTCAAAATGTGTCCCATAGCCAGGAGGTCCAGTCACACCCTTCCTTTGGAGTGGCCAGGAGTCGCCAGTTGCCTCCGTTTTACACCAGCAGGGAGAATGAAGCGTATAGCCGCTCACCTAGCATTAGGTCTGTGACACCCCAACAAACACAAAAGAACTACATTGTGGATGATGACACCGGTGAAGCATACTACAGATCAACATCCTCCAATGCTCCACCTCCGCTCAATGATGCCTTTGATGGTGATGATCCCTATGATGACCCTTATCTTTACCCAGGTATCTCTTTGCACTGTACATGTAGTTGTTGTTTTCTTCTCTCACTTGAAGGTGAAACTTGTGCAGTGAACAGGCTTCATGTCAGCTTCTGTTTGGCTTCCAAAGTTACAAAGTGTGTTGCAAATCCTACATGTACAATGTAGGTATAAATGAAAGACAGGAAAACATCAGAGGTGGTTTGTTTTTTGTTTTTTTATTTCAAGGGTGAATAAAGAAAGATTAGAATGTCCATTTTGGGGATTGATTTCTACACTAGATGATGCTGTACATTTTTAAAATTAGTAAAACATGGCCTTTTCTAGAACAGTCAGTGCATGATTATAAGCTCCATGAAGAAATAAAACATATTGTAAATTATAACAGAAGCTGACTACTGTGTGTTACCTTTCAAAAAAGACTTTCATTCGATATTTGCATGATGTTCTTCTGCAATCGCCACGCCAACTGGTTGATGTGAGGTGACGGAGAAAAACGGCTTTTACCAGCAATACACTGCTTTAAGCAGCACAATTCAATCTTGGGTTCGCACTATACACTACTCTTGCTTGATGTCAACTTGAATATGCCATCTTACATGTAATTGTGAAAAGTTGTTCCTCTGAAGCAATACAGTGAATCTCATCTCTATCTCTTATCTGCTTTTGCTCTGTACTAGTACATGTGGTCTGTTTTAATCCTGAAAGTATATACCCACTGCCTTGTCTTACCTGTGATTTTTTTCTACACACTTTAGCTGCCCTCCATTCTGTCTAAACTTGTAAAACTTGTCAAACTTGTATTACATCTTTACTGTGAAAGTGGAGTTTATTTTCATCTAGAACTGCCATCTTTTGATACTGTTTAAAGGGGCTGCACTCACTGGATACATTGCATGTGCATTGCATTTTCCAAAAAAAAGTCTGACTGAATGGGTTCACTTGGGTTGTACGACACAAGCTTCAGCGACAATCGCTCCGTTTTGGTCAGTTTCTTAACCCCTACCACGGCGTGGGCAGCAAATCCCGCCCCAAAAATTCAGTGTTGAACATTTCGTTTAGGCTCAGAATGGCTTGAAAATTCTTCCTCATACGGAAACCTGTGCCTTCAATATAATGTTTGTCCCTATGCAATATATCTTTGCCCAGTTTGCTCAAGAAAACATCTCAATGAAAGTTAATACTTAACTCTTGAAAGTTCATTTTTGACAATTGCTCAAAAATCTGGTGGCATGGAAGGGGTTAAGAATTCCTCACTTCAACCCTGGACCCATCATTATACATGGCCATAACTCTTCCCCTAAAACCTGACCTAAAATCCAATCACAACTCTCACTTTAACCCCATATCTTCAATGAAATAAAGCCCAAAACATTTGTTGCCCGAGCATATGTCGGATCACCGTTCAAAACTTTGTGAGACTGTGATCCGTTCATGAAGACAAGTGAAAGCATCAAACCTAAGAGTCTCTGTATCCAGTAGTGGCCAGCCCTTCCTTCTTCTGTTTGTGTTAGTGTCATGGTAGAAAATGTGCAACAATGTTCATTACTTCTAAAGCATGAAGAGATTTAGTCACAGAATGCTTTTTAACCCTACCTTCTTTTCATAAATGAAACCATCCCATCACTTCCATATTCAGTCACATTGCCTGCTGAGTGCCAGAAGGGTATTAATGTAATAATGAGGAATACGTTAATGCCCTTGTGGTTCTCTGAAGGCAATATATTTTCTCTATGGATAGAGCTTCCTTCTGATTTGTGCACAGCAGTAGCGTATTGAATGATATTGTAATTAAAATTGATGAATAATGAAAAGAAAGGGTGCAGTTTTTGTCAGTGAATGCAAAAAGGTTACTCTGCATTCATCAAAGCATTAATTTCAGGGAAATTTTAGCACCATTATGATTGTAGATTAAAATGCTTTCAAGGAGGAATATAAGGCTCATCATTGGAAGAAAAAAAAATCTGCTATTGGTCTTTCCATGCTGCATAGTGATAGCTGTCTACTGTTCAGTTCATGTTGAAAGCATTATCTTGCATGATTTTTCTGTTTCCTTCAATCATGTATTCACTCTGATCACTGAATTATGTGTTTAGATAAATAACATAATCATTTACACATATAGCACAATATATATATATATATATATATATATATATATATATATATATTTAATGTATTGTACCTGTATTAATCTTTCATTCTCGCAATGAAATTTAGACCTCCTTGATGAACTAACCCCAATTCCCTTTTATGTAAAGTGACCTCCTTTCTGAATAATAGTCAAATTGTAATAGTTTT